>NNCF01127930.1:0-91467 GCA_002313205.1 Laupala kohalensis | reverse complement strand
GTGTATGGGGGCGGTAGGAGGAATAGATGAGGACGTGCGAGATGAGGAAGCAGTAGGTGAAAGAACGGGGAAAGGAGAAGAAATGGGTGTCGAGATAGGAAGAGGAGATGGTGATGAGGTAGGAGCAGAAGGAGGAGATGAGGTAGGAGGAGGAGATGAGGTAGGTGCAGGAAGAGACGTAGGAGTGGTTAGTGGGGCAGGTGGATGATGTGAGGTCAGATGAGAAGCTAGAAGAGAACCGAAATGCTGTTTCCCAGACGGTCTCAGGTATAAACCGTGCTGGGTAAAGTACTTGGCAATCGCGTGTGGTTGCAAATCAAAAAATGTGATTTTTGTGTCTGCCAGGTGATGTTTTAGGGATATGTTTGGCAGGTTAATTTCGTGGTTTATTTGTGAAGCGTGGAGGCAGGCTAGAGAGCACTATGTTCGTTTGCAAAGAGGCCATTTTTAGTTTTTGTAGATGTTCAGACGCGTTGAAATGACCACCCAATTTAATATCGTTCTGCCCACCCATGATGATTACTGTGTCTCGCTCTGTGAGTTTTTTAGTGTAAGTGTCCAGTTCTCGAATGACTTCAGCCAAACGAGCGTTTGGCTTAAAGAAACCTGATACTGAGAACTGGAAATAAATAACAACGTATAAGTAATAAATAACAACGTACGACATTTATACGGACGATTACGATGTATATTGTACTTGTTGTGAGTAATATGTTGCTACGTCCATGTTTCTCCTTACAATTGATTATCACCTATTGACGACTCACACCACGAGTCGTTACGTTGTTTATTTTAATAACAACAATATATATTATAATCTTCCGAAAAATGTTATAGGTTGTAATTATATATTGTACGTTAATAGTGGAATACTTGCATAATTATTTAATTCTAATATAATTCCCTTTTAAAATGTACTCTTACCATATAATTTATCAATAATTATTGATAGATAACTACCTTCCAAAATACTTAACATGATTGACTCAATAATTTTCATTTAAAAACACTTAATATTAAGTAGTAATATAAATTTTTAATTTACTCTTTAAATAAGGCCAACAGTATGACTCTTTCATCTATGTTAAAAATTTGTTAAAATCATATAATTTTGATAATTAAAAACACAACACAATGTATATTCTGAATACACCATGACTTCACAAAAATAGTACGACATGGAAATTGAGGAACAAATATTACAAATAATTGAAATGTAAAGCTATAAATTATAGGCGTGAATATGCGCATTTCTCTCTTCTTAACTAAAACCACGCCAAAAATTTTGACAATTACATAACTAAAATCTCAAAATACTAAAATACAAATAGAAGAATACACGAAGAAGTAAAAAAGACACGAAAATAAGAAAGCTTCAGAAAATTCTGAGAAGAAATGGGCAATTTATACTCGTCCCCAGCATTGTCGTTTGGTATTTGGTGTCGCAAAGTTGCTGAATACTCGTAATAACATTTTATGAATGATATTGTCAACGATGTATCATTTTAGTGAAATTACACTATAATTAAATTATTATACCATTGCGATTCGAAATGCATTAATTGTATAACGTGTATTCAGCCATAAATCTGGACTCTTATAGAATCAGAGAAATTATTCAGAAAACTAGGAGTATTTATAAAGAAATGCAAATATTCTGAGTAAATATAAGAAAAGTGATGCTTCATAGCAGCTTTTCAATACAAAATTTCTTTGTGACTTAATTTAATATACATATAGATAAAAGTAATTCATTATTTTGTCATTTATATAATTGTACCACTAAATACAGTCAACATTCCATTAATCATTCATCATTATTTTCTGAAAATATGGATTAGCCCTCCAAGAGGAAAATGCAAACTCCACTAAAAAAGATGCGAAAAGTTTTCTTGAAGAACTGAGGAAGTAGTTGAGCAAATACTCAGTGATATTATAACTCAGTGTTGTAATAATTAATATGAATATTGATAATATTAATGATCATTCCGTAGAAATTCAAGGAAATGAAATTAAAGGAGAGCACCGTGAAAGAAATCACCCGTCGTCTTCCTCGCTTCTCTCAATATACCCATCTATTAACACTTGTTACCTTTGCAGGCGAAAAGGTCGCGCAGGAAGCAGCGGAGATCTCCGCTCCACGCCCGCTAGATGTGTCTTTGCCCATAAGATAACACAGGTCGGAGGAAAAAACGCTCCGCTCAGCAGACGCAGATGTGTTTTTTGCTTTTCCTTCCTTTTCGTCTACAGAGACCTGATATCGTCTGGGTTTTGGTCGTACGCTACGACCAGCGACCTTGCCTCTCTCCCCCCCCCCCACCTGTTGCCACTACAGCCACTACCCCAATGCAATGTCCGAGTCAGCGGTCTACGGACTTCAGTGGAAGGCACTGACGCAACCGAGAGTAAACAACTACAACATAACAACCGCGTCATAACTACTTCGAAACACTGTTGGGTGAACAGATGTAACAAGTGCCTAGTTCTCGCAGAAGGTTCGAGAAGAAATTAATGATGACTTCATGGTAGACGGCTTACAAGAAAATACTTGAGAAGGCGTTGTGTGTCGGCCAAAATATAAAAACAAATCTTCAGAAATTTATAATGCTGTCATTATTTTATTGTAAAATTATCAACTTTTACGACCTTTTATAGACATAAATTTTATTCTACTTACAATGTTTCGGTGCTGGTTCGCGACTTCATCAGGTTCAAAAGGCCGTAAAAGTTGATAATATTAGAAATTAGTGTTCGATTTGGAAATATTATTAAAATATCGTAAATATGACATTCAATTGAGAGATGTGACTGTACATTTCTTAAGTGTATAACTTTGTAGTGGCGTAGATTTGGGGAATGGACCTCTGGAGCAAAAGATCTTGCCGCTTTGTACTCGTTTCTCTCATTCATTGAGCCACGTTGATACACTGAATGTTTTCATAGACTTATCTTGCAACTTCTAAAAGATGCATTCAGGTCCGGATTTGGTTTTGATGAGTATTAAATCTATGTTATGTGATTGACCATCTACATGTCCAGCTGTCCTTTATTGTCAACAAATTGCCGCGATATTTGTGTTTAATATGGAAATTGATGCGCCAAATAGGTACATAACGGCATTAGTACATGACAAAGCATGTATTTAATTAAAGTGATTGTTGAACTGAAACACAATTTTATTTGATACTAAATTTTATGTTGACCAAATTAGGCAGACTATTTCCTTCGCAAAATGTCTATTTAATGAACAAATTTTGAAAATACAATTACAATATCAAACAACGTTTCGATACCGTTTCGTATCATCATCAAGAGTATCATTCCTAATACATTACAAAACATGTAAGTGTTGCTCACAAAATATGCATTATGGGCGTAGGGCTGGAGTCAGGGATGACAAAGAACTTATACTCAAGAGTGCAAAGAAAAACAATTGACCAAATGACCACGGCGAAAAAACAACAATATGAATGGATAGTTTATATAAAATTAATCAAAACACTAGGATAAATGCCACTAGGATAAATGCCACTAGGATAAAAATGAAACCAATAATTATTTAGACAAATATGAGGTATTAAGTATTAAAAAATAAGTCCTAGGCAACTTTCCTGTATCAATTTGCTGATTTATGGTATTCTTGTTACGTGATTACTTTCTTGTGTTACGTCCGGTCATACGCAATGAGCCCCAAAGTACACCTTGTTTAGTAGTCCATTCGTTCAGTGCACGTTTTTGGTTTTTGATTCTTTGTATGAAAACAGTGCACTCTATGAAGAATATGTTTATTTGTAAAAATTAACTAGACAAAACTTATCTGAAATGCAAGTTTATAGCCAATTCTGAGACGGTTGATTATCTCAAGTTTTCGAATTTTCGCTGTTTTCTCCATAACTTACGAACTAATTGAGGTATCATTTCGGTTATCAGAAAAAAAACATTGTTAATTTAAATACATAGAAGAAAGGTTTTGGGTTTTTCGATATTTAACTTTTTAATAGTTGAAAAGGGGAAGAAATAAAAGTAAGTGTACCCTATTCTGTATTTACTAAAACAATTCAATGCAAAGTTAAGGATATTTCTTTTTCTTCATGGTATATTTCTACCGCGGATTTGTGTTTTTAACTTAAGCTCTTAGTACTATGACAGTTCCGCGTATTGACCTATAACAGTTTTCCTTTCTAGTTTCATTAAATGTTTGTAGCTAATTCATCACCTAGACATTGAACTTTTTGTTATACACATCCTATGTTTTATTATTCTTTGTTGGGGTTAATTGTGTAGAGTTTATGAAAAATCTTGTGCTTATATTAACTGTTTTTCAAGTAATTTTTTGTTCAACTTTCATTTAAGTCTTTATTCATTCTTTTTTATTTTTGATTGCATTTTTGAAAGAAAAAAACTGAACTATTTTTTAAGTTCAAGTTCCACTTTCCTCATGATAGAAACTTGAAGTGCAATCAGAATAAATGAAATTTGTTTGTAGTACCAATAGCTTAAGTTACTGACAAATGCAAATTAGTGATAGAGAAATAACTTGAAGGGAAATAAGAAAATTAATTTGGAAGAATAGTTCAAGTAAACACAAAATAGAAAAACCTGACTAATTGATGTGGATTATAAACTTTTACCAATTGATCATAATGAATGTCAACATTTACTAAGGTAACGAGATAAAAGTATGAAGTCAAAGCAATTTCAGAAGTCTTCTTACTTACACCAACTCACTGCTCCAAATGATTTATTTTCTCTCTTTATTATGAATTAATCACTATTTATAAGAACTATATTTTAGTGAGAGAAGTTTTGCTGTAAAATAATTCGTGTCATACAGTAACTGAGTTATCTGACAATTCGTATTTGATATTATTTTTATAAAGATTAAAAAAAGCCGTATATTTGAGATATCTTCTCGAAAGTTTTTTAAATTAGAAATATAGTTGTTTTTTTATTAGTTGTCAGGTAAGGCAAATAGAGGTGGGGTGGTCAGAGGGTTTCTTGGGTCAATTGAGAGGTACCTATGGATTAAGTGTTTCACAGAAGTGAAAAAAGAATCACATTTCATGAGGTCCCAAGCTGGAGCTCGCAATCCGTCTTGAAGATAATATTTTACGATAAGATAAAGCTGGGACTCTGGCTCCGATATCCGTGGGGACCCTCGCTCCGCCCTCCCGAAAATGTTTCACGATAAGATAAAGTTGAGACACTCGCTCCTACAACCCTTTACGGTTGTATGAGTGACAACCTACAACCCTTCGACTACAGTCCAATCCTTCATTGTCATAACTAGCTTCTCAGAGGCAAAATGATAATGAGCCCCGCAAACGTAGAGAAACGTCTATATTTATGAGTTTATTGGGCATGACACGTCTATATTGACGAGTGCAGCGCCAACGATTAATGAAAATTAGAAATATCTTTTCTTTCGCCAGACGATGTCCCTTTGCTTCATAAATGCTCAGGTCAACTTACAGGTCTTTCTGACCAGTGGTTACTCTTGCAAATGGGAAATTAATTGTAATCATCCTGTATATTTTAAAATATATGATATTATAAGGTTTAACTTTCTTAGAAAAATACATGTTCCTCGATAATAACTTAAAATGAACTTCCGAATAATACAATCTTGTTGCTGAATTTAATGAATTCTTCGTGGTATTTTTAAGACTAATATGAAAATTGTTTGCACCCCACCGTGTTTTTGTAAAGCAGATCACACGTTAACAAGAATCATTAGCAAGGTATTCACTGTATTTTTTATTTATTTTTCCGTACGTTTTGCAGAAGATTACATTTGTTTAAATCATATGTGATAAGGTATAATTAAGTACATAGATATCTTTTCTCTTGTTTATTTCAAAAATTAAATATTAAAAATACTTAAAACATGACAGTATAAGAAATATTTTGGCTAAATACGTTCATATCCCCCTTGTCATCATACTGCGTTATTACAAGGCTCGTTTTGTGTACCCTTCTTCTTTTTACGCGTCTCATTGCTATAACCGTCCGCATCTTCTACAAATATGTAGGTGTCGAGATCTCGTGGTGAATGCATTTTGAACAATATCCGGACAAACTAACTAAATAATTGAACACTTACGACCTTTAACGGGCGAACAGAGTGTGTGTGTGTGTGTGTATATACATACTCGTATTCTTGAATACATGTTCGAATATTTTATCTATATTGCTTCCTTGTTTACATAATTGCTTCCCGAAAGATTTTATTTTTTACTTTCTATGTAGGGTAATTTATGGACAGAAAGGAGGAAAAAATTCTAATGTGTTTCCCTCGTGTTATTTCCCACGCAGTCTTCTCAAAACATAAAAATAATTCGAACTATTTATTTGGACTAATTTATAGCTAAAAATGTTTTTCGCATTAGGAATAACAATGCATCATCCCATTAAATGAAAAGTAGCAGATTTGTTTACATCATATGAACAAAGTTGTTTTCGCTGTATTTAAACTTCAAAATTTCGAAATTCCAGAAGAAATCAATTTTATAATCGGTAATTTATATTCTTTAAAAAGTAAATAAATTTTACATGAACATGATGTTTTTTCAACTTTTTCTTAGCCTTGACCCTTAATGGGTTAATTGAAAGGAGATTAAAATTTTATTAGCTTAAAAACAATGAATTTTAAAATATTAACTATTCATTTTTTTTTAATATTTATTTAAAAATTAATAGTCTTTTTAAATTTTAATTTTAATATTTCAAAATAATAAACGTATTTTCGTTTTGTTTTTTCCCTCCTTCTATGTTCATAAGCAAGGTATACGAATCACATCTTAGACTATAGAAAATATAATATTGCGGAATTTCGCATCCTAGCAAAAACGATTCGTGATATGACTTAATCATAAATGAAATACGAAGTATCACAACTTCCCCACGAGTGGCATTCGTCGGAAACATCATTAAAAGAAAAACAAACCATTTGACTTAAAGAAATTGATTTTGCATTAAATTTACAACTATTATTCTGTAATTATTACTACAGTGGAGATGACAAGAATGTTTGAGTAATTGGTTTCAATATTAAATGTTTTTGTTAAAACCAGTTGTCCTTCATTTTAATAGATACCTCTCGCTCCCATAAAATTATGATAATTAGCTGGGGAAAGTAATTTTCGTGATACTGAATACAAAATAATACGATTATTAAATCATGATTTAACATTATACGAAAACTAATTAAAATTTTTCAATCAGTGCCGGTCTTCAGAGATCACTGTTCTTCTCGTCACTTTCCTACGATGATGACCCATGCGTATTGCTGTCGCTCATTTCTGTGTAGTGGAGTGTTTTGTTTTCACATTATTCGCGTATTGCTCCACATACAAAGTAGTATTAAAAAGTTGATGATAATGAGTTAAACTATCTCTCCGTTTAAATTATCTTCTTGTCACATTAAGATGAATGTGTAGATTTCACATGAAATTTAGGCAACTATCAATTTAAACTGAATTTGTTAAAACTTTTGACTTTGTGAATAGTCCAATTTTAGTATTTGAGAGTGATCAAAGATGAAGTTTGTACGCAATGAAACAAGAAAACAAATAAAAAATGCTCAAGTTATATTTCCATGTTTAATTATTAATTTTTCTTTGAGAATTATTTATTACTAAAATAAATATTATTTTGAAATGAAATATAATAAAATAAATTTGATATGTTACGATAACTCCTTAAAGCATTTCAGCAGTAATATTTTTATATTCTAATATTTTTATGGTAAGAAGTATATTACAGTAAGAAATAATGTCTTCGATACTGCCAAAATTTTAGGTTTAACTAACATGTATTGGTTCGTTTAATTAACTACAAAATGTTCAATGATACAAGTTTAAAATGCAAGTTAAACGAACTAAAAAGGACTATTTTCCGAGTTGTGGCAGCAAACGACCTTTACGAAGACTTTAATAGGATAATAAAGATGATGAATATCTTTACATATTACCTTGTTGTCGTTGGAAGTCAATTGTGACACAGAACATATTTTTACACCTACGTGCACGTAGAAAAGTATTTGAAACCATAGGAACGGATGAAATCATTTCCATAGTCTCCTGTTGCCATAATGGCTTCTGTCGCAAACACGAAGCCCTAACACCGACAAATGTAGAACAATTTTAATAGTAAAACGCGACAGCGTTATTTTGGAGGTAATAAAATCTAAAATATTAAAAAAACCGATGTAATTGTTGATCGATGTCCGGAAAGATAACGATAATGAGGCTAATATTGATCTAAGAAATGTGACAGTCATATGAAAGCTATAAAATGAATGCATACGTGCGAGTCGTAAGCAAACATATGTTGGCACGTGAATTAGTGTTACAAGTAAATATTGGGTTAAGCAATGATACTGCTGATATGCATCCTATGTTGTACAATTAATGTTACTTCATTTATCTACTATTTTTATTAGAGTGTATTTTGGACTTAAGACGGCTGAATCCTCGTTTGCACACAAATACAGTGTTATTGGCCATCGATAACAAGTGAGGTGCTATGGACGATGACAAGGAAGGTAATGCCGTGTTGCAATTCTGAAGTCGAAAGTCCAAAGGCCTTTTCGCCCTGCTTTCACGGTAGCCGCTACAGATGGATGTACAAGAGTGAACAACAACTGATATACCTTTCACTTTATGACTTACTCCTTTCTCAAATTATGTAGAAATACTCTTCGTTTCCGTTTTGTCTTTTTGTGGAGAGCAATCAAAGTTCATGAAATCTTTAATCTTGCATTACTATTTTCCTTTCATTAATTCTTAATTATTCATCACTTAAATGTAAATATTATTATATTACTCCTCCCTAATTTTTTTACTTCTGTAAAAATTAAATATTTTCTTTTCTTCTGTGTTTTTTTTTTTTAATTTTCTTCTTCTGTGGTTTGACGGTAGAGCAGATCCTATGGTCTGAGTCTCGCTACTAAATAACGACATTTATTATTATTATTATTATTGTTGTTGTTATTATTATTATTAATTCCTCTCATACAGCCACTGCTTTGAAACAGAAAAGCCTTCTAATTACAGCTATAAACTACCAGAGTAATATTCTTCCATTTCTTTGCATATCATCACAGGATACTCTAAATATCTTTTTAATGTGTTTCATATGATGCTTTTAGTCATTATCGGACTACATGTTCTTACAGATTCACATATAACTTTCAGTTGCAGTAATCCGAGAAATATTACATTTTAGTAACTCTAAATTACTCATTTAGTAACGATCAAAGGTTATATTCGTCAGAATTTCTTTCAAATGTTTGAAAGACTCTCCATTTTTCTATATCCTGGACTAAACACTTCAGACTAATTTCAGAGAGACATAGTATTGTGAATCCTTGGTAATACACAACTCACGGAATTATACTAAAGTCTCGAATTAACGAAATTTCGAAATATCGAGGCGAAAGAATGAAAGTTAGGAATGTGATGGGAACAAATAAAATATTTCAATATCGAAAATTTCGAGGTTTCACCGTATATCGTCAAATGAATATTTTAGTTTGACGTATTCATAAATAAAATAAGACAGGAGAAAGGAGGTATTACGAAATTATCTTTTAGTAATGAGATGTAGCTATTAGAATGAAATAACATCTGGAGTAATATCGAGTCTTGGCGTTCTCCAGTGATAAGGGTGTAAAACGTAAGTAAGCCTCATACAACCGACCTTTTTCATGAATTACTCCTGTGATCTTCGCGCCAATTGTCAAAAAACAATATTTTTATATCTCTAAATATACATTGTTTTCGTAACTCAGAAACATCAGAGAGTTTATTTGAATAAATTCGTAACATATGTATTTGTTATAGTTAAAAGAAATAGTACTTGTAAGAAAATTGCGCTGAATGTCATTTGAATTGTCCCGCAAACGAAAGAGTGTCTGAGATAACGAGGAGCTTTATTCAGTTCTGCTTTGTGCACAAGATATTGTAATCGGACCAAAAACATTTATGTAATGAAAGGCCGAGTTTAAGTAATTACTTGGCAAAAAGTGTTCTGATATGTGGTGTCCGGTCAAGTTCAACTTTGTGGTGAATGCTTGTGCCAAAATGTTATCGTAATTTTCTTTTATGAAAGTACAAAAGGAAGAAAGTCGTAATTGACAAGATTCATTGAGTTCTAAAAACTTTCGGTAAAATGAACTTGACGTATCGTATCCTCCAGCGTTTATTGAGGTCGAATGAGCGACATTACGACTGTTTTTGAATGCCTTCAATTTTTGAAATGAAGGACTTTTAACTTTTCTATAAACTCGTTATATGAAATTTGGATCTGAGGGGCTAATACCATCCTGAAGTTGTACGAAGTTTTATATATGAAGCCTCTGAAGGGACGATTTTGAATAAATTTCATTGTAAATTCTAATGGAATCGATGTAGAGACTATGATACGTTCTAAAAATATAATATAGAAAAAAACAGCCATGTCTTTCTCGACAAAAACAGCCTTGTCTTTACGAAAACAGCCATCATACTTGAGTCAAACGAGACCATTTTTTATTACAGTTTCAATTAAAACGATATAATTATTGATCAGCAGTTTTTGATATACCATAATTTGAATTTTTGTTGTTATGACTATTTTCAAAGTTATAAACAGAATAAATAATATTATTCAAAGTTTCAAAAATGACGAAGTGCTTGATTAGGACCTGCCACGCTCATACTACCTGAATGAGGAGGGATGTGCACTAGAATAATGAGAGTTAGGTTAATAGTAAGTGCCAAACTTATTAGTCGTATTGCACCCTGAATTATTTTTACTTTGGCCTGAAATTAAAAATCTTTTCTACATTGTAGAAGTTCTTATACCTAAAGACAGCGTTAAAGTATGTTAAAATTTATGCGAAAGAATATAGTTATATTTTATTAATATTTTTGTAATACATTACTTTAAGCATTTTCTTCAGTAATTATTTTGGTGTGCTGGGTGAAGTACGACTATCATCTAAACGTAAACTTGTCATTTCTTCCCGTCAGTTAGCTACCGTTTTCTTTATAAAAATCAGAGGTCCAATGTTGTCAATCCACCGATGGCACCACGTTCAGAACAATGTCAAGTTATTACTATCAGTTACACAAGAGATACAGAAAAACTATCTATGTAGATCAATATCTTTGCCACTGAACTTTCAAAGTTATAATTATAATTATTTTTTGTACTATTTCTTAGATACTACAATGCCAATATGTAACAATTTCATTTCCCGCAAATTGCCTGGAATGAGTAATTCATGCTAAGAGAAAAGGATCACTTAGATTTTTGCGTCATTGTACATTTATAATTGTACAAAATCTGTATTTGTTCAATACCTTTGTTTCTTTATTTCAAAAAGTTTTGGAAGAACTGTAAATTCATATGAATAGAAAATACGTCATTATCATATTTGACTATTTTAAAACTTGTTTGTTGATAAATATGGAAAACATGTTCGGAAAAGGGCAAATTTTGTTTTCATGTGATCAGATTTGTATCGACAAATTCTACAGTAATATTTTTTCTCCAAGAACAGCTACTTGCTACAGCTTCACAGAAGTGCAACGTGTCCAATGGTTTGATCTTTATCGAACTGGTGTTTATCTTTCTCCAATCGCATCACACAAAATCCCTCAAGCGTGTTAAATTAGTTCGTTACATGAGTACAAATTATTTAAATTCTTAATTGAATTTTATAAATATTTGTTTTAATAAATATGTTCATGTCTCTCTTTTAGTTCATTTCCTCATTACGCACATATTTACACACATTCTTGCACGAATCTCTTTTTCATGAGCCTCCACTAGATTTTTTCAAAATATTCATAAATCTCCTTAAAAATGTTTATTTACTTGTATGCTATCATTATGTTTTGCTTCATGAATTCGCTCACAAAAATTGCCTTGCTTGATAGATTTTCCGTCGTTTGTGAATAGACGCGGACTGGAGGTTCTTCCCAAACTACACGCAAAAGAAAAGGGTATTTTTACCCGAGATTCTAGAGAAACGATACAGTGAAACAATATCTAGGTTGTAAATAATCAGCTTTCTCCGTACATGTTCAAAAGGAATCAGGGTTAATGGACACACCGTATTGGCAGAAATGATCTGTAACTATGGTTCTCATTACTACTAAGGTATTATAATGCTAATCATTCAGAGTATTTTTCCTTCCACGTCGGTCAGGGCACAAACAACAAGAGTATGAAATAATGGAAGTGTATGTGGATCTACTAGTCAAGCGAACAGTATAACATCGGTACGGACAAAGTTAAAATGAAATCAAACTGACTCACACCAGCCTCGTGCCCAAGGGGTTCAAGGAAGGTAGAGCTCTGCATTTACTAGGCATTGGCACTAGGAAGAGACGTGACTAGCCTACCGCCGGGGATCGTATCCCAGTCATCCAGCTAGCAACTCAGCGCTCTACACACTGAGTCATGCTGACGTATTGAAATAGGATCTGTTACTAATAATAGTATGTCAACTTCGTCTAATTTTCAAATCATAATACGAAGTTCTAGTAAAACATATTTGAAAGAAGTAGCAGAAGCAATAAAATAAAACAAGAACACAAATTTCTTAAACATTTGTTTTAACCTCTGATTGAAATCATAGATTAAATCAGCATGGTTAGGTAAATTCTCACACTATTGTAAAAAAATGAATGCATTTTATGGAATAATTTCGATAAAAATGTACTAAAGACAACTTTCCGTTTACGTTATTCACTCTCGATCCCCTTAATTTTCTCACAATAAACATCCATACGTCACAAGATTTTTGCAATCAGAGGCACACCTTCGAGTCATCCGATGTAACATTTGTCACAGCTGATAACTTCATCCGGTGCACGATATCATAATTTGTATGTTCACCACAATAAGCTCTCTGCCATCACCTCCGTCGCGAGACGCGACACGTCGCATACATCATTTCCTCGTACGAGAGGCTCCTGTCGCAGTCAGATCACACGAGTGCCTGCATTTTGCGTCAGTAATCATCTCCTAAACATTCAAACAAAATGTAGTCGCTTTAAGGTATTAAACCCGTGTTGGCTGAAGTCAAGTTGCCAACTATTCACGAAACTCGGAAATAATCACGAAAGTAATTCTAATTAATTAATGATTGATTCTACTGACTTTTACTGTCGGTCAAGGACAATTAGTTTGTGATTTTAAACTTGATAATAAATTAAGATTGGTGTTTGACTCTTTCTTTGACAAGAGTCGCATTGTCATCAGTCTCGTGATGCGTCTGCTATTTCCGTTAGAGCAGTATTTTCCACAGTTTTCGGTGAATTATTCTTGTAAATACCCCGTGAGGTATGAAAATCTTAAAGTAATTGCGTTTCTATTTCCAGTTGACATGTTTTAGCAGCTTTTTAGCTGTACTAAGCCAGTGCTTTTGCCAGTATATAAAAAAAACGACCGTGAAAGTATCTCCATATAAGCCCATAGTATTTTAAGACAAATAATTCAAAATTATTTACAATTAGGGAATGAAAATTCATCGCCACAGGTTCATACTATTATTTATAAGTAAATAAATAAATAAGCTTTATTGTCAAAAAGCAATTACAAACTGGGTATGATCACGTAAAGGATAATAAACTAATTTCCTCTCCGGAAGTAAGTAAGGGTCCATTCCATTAATTTTGATTAAGGGCCCTAAAGCAGAGGCGGATTAATATTTCAACATACTCCTAACGATAAAACACAATTCGATACGTGTTATAGTATTAGCAAATACCAACAAATATTGTACTTAATAAAACATAGAAAAGTCATTTCACAAGTACGTATTATTATCAAGCTATAAATCATTCGGAAAGTATTCTCGATAATTCGTAACTATTAAATATGACGGCTTTAACATTTATTAAAATCAATAAATTTTGTATAGTGTAGAAGTACTGGTGCAATAGGTAGCTTTTAACCGCAGATTTGAAGAGATTCGACTTTATAATATCTTTTAAAATTTTAGGCAGAGAATTATTAAGAACGATTCCCGCATGAGTCGACCCTTTTTGACAAAGTGCGGTTGACACTCCCGGACGTTATTCCTATTGCAAGTATAGTGTTCGTAAACAAAATTGTTTTACAAAAACGGTGGTGTTTCAGTAATTCGGTCTTAACAAACACGACAGTTTCATAAATATAAATACATGGAAGTGTTAAAATATATAATTCCTTAAATAAAGATTTACAAGAAACTCGGGGGTGAGATTTACAAATTATCCAAACAATCCTCTATTGAATTCTGAAAGTTTGGACGCTCTGTCCGGAATTGCCCTAGAATATAACGTCCTATCGTAAATGGGAGTAAACATTTTCAAAATATACTCAACGGGAAATATGTGGACTAACAATATTAACTAAGATTCGTAACGCATAACACAATTGACTTAATTTAGAATTAAGATTGTCAACGTGACAATTCCATTAGAGATTGTCTTGAATACGGAGAACTAAAATTTTGTATTTGTAACAGTTTTTAATTGTGTTCCGTTTAAAGAAAGAATAACATGCTGTAAATATTTTGTTGGAATGACATAGACACTGTTTTGTCAGTGTTTACAATGAGGCGATTTGCATGGAACCAAGCCGAGAGGTTAGACGAAGCTTTTTGAGCGTTGGCGTGTATACATAGTACATTAGTGTCGTCAGCAAAAAGAACCATTTTGCAATCTGATGTGGAGACGACATGACGTTCACATACAACAAAAAAGAGTTTAGGGCCGAGAATTGAACTTTGCGGAACTCCATGAGTAAGTGGCTTTGTTTCTGAAAGCCAATGCTGAAGTACTTTATTCTTAGTATATGATATTTCGACGTGTTGATATCTATCTTTTAAATAGGAAGTCAGTCACTGATGCGCAAGTCGACGAATGCCAAAATGTAATTTTGATAGGACAATTTCGTGATCCATTGATCGCATCGAATGATTTAGATAAATCAAGAAAAACTCACTGAGGATTTTCTCCATGGTCAAGAGAAGTGGTAATATCGTTTAAGGAAGGAAATATGGCGCTTGTGGTGGAGAAGGATTTCCGAAATCAGTGTTGATCGTCAGATAATGTTATTTTTTGGTAGAAGATCTAGAAGACGCTTATAGAACAATTTTTCAAGGATTTTTAAGAAAGTGGGTAGTATAAAATTTGGTCGATAATTACCAACATTGTGTTTGTTTCCTTTTCTGTATGAAGATTTCACTTTAGCAGTCTTAACTATGTTAGGAAACACCCCTTCTGATAAAGAACTATTAAATATATTTATGATTGGATATAACGTGGGACGAATATTTAACAGTGAATTCGGGTATATCATATATGCTTGTTGAAAGTTTGTTTTTTAATGAACTGTTGATTTTCATGATTTCACTGGCGTTAGTTTCGGAAGTGGGTATGGAGCTTGTGGGTGGATATATTTGGAGGACATTGGTTTCGAGATATTGAATTAGTTATTTTTACCTACTTCTGAGAAAAAAGA
Organism: Laupala kohalensis; assembly: GCA_002313205.1. Classification (NCBI taxonomy): domain Eukaryota; kingdom Metazoa; phylum Arthropoda; class Insecta; order Orthoptera; family Trigonidiidae; genus Laupala; species Laupala kohalensis. The sequence continues at coordinate 75,963 of NNCF01127930.1, read as the reverse complement.
AATAAACAAATTTACGATGTCACGTGGATTTGATACGATTTTGCACGTAGATACAAGTCGACAGTAAGAACTTGCTAAATAATAATTAGAAATATAAGTATCATAGATGTTGTTAGTTTTAAAGTCTTTGTTTTATGAGACATAGCAAATCAAATTCATTTGCGTGTAAAAGAATTTCAATGTCTTTCTATTTGTTTTAAGGGATTGGACATTGTGATGAAATATAATTATTTGATTTTTGCGAAGAGTTTGTGATTCTAGAGAAACGTAATCGAAGTAAGATTGTGGAGGGGAATATAAATTTGTTACAACTTCTAGTCCCGGATCAAGCCCCCACGCTGCACCCGAACGCGATTGTCGCCTTCGAGTACCACTTCGTACTCTTGAGCGCAAGTTGTAACTGTGCATGAGGGCGGAAGGATGTGGGAGTATATGAGGGCGAGTGAGATAAGGAAGGTGGAGGCGATGAGGGCGAGTGAGATGAAGAAGGAGGAGGAAGATCAGGGACAGGGGAAGAAATGGGAGTGGGGATGAAGTGGAAGGAGCAGTTGGAGGAAGTGGTGGGGGAGGTGAAGAGGTAGAAGCAGAGAGTTGGTAGAGGAGGTATAGGAGTGGGTGAAGGAGCGGGAGGAAAATGTGAAGCTAGGAGAGAACCGAAGTTTTGTTTTCCAGGTGATCTCAGGTGTGAACCGTGTTGGGTAAAGTCCTTGGCAGTCAGGTGTGCTTGCAAATGAAAAAAATATAATTTTTGTGTCTGCCAGGTGATGTTTTACGGATATGTTTGCCAGGTTAATTTCGTGGTTTCTTTGTGGAACGTTGAAGCGTGGAGGCAGGCTAGAGAGTACTATGTTTGTGTACCGAGAGGCCGTTTTTAGTTTTTGTCGATGTCCAGAAACGTTCAAATTACCATTCAAGTTTACATCGTTCTGCCCACCTATGACGATTACTGTGTTCCGCTCTGTGAGTTTTTTAGAGTAGGTTTCCAGTTCTCGAATAACTTCAGCCAAACGATCGTTTGTCTTAAAGAAACCGGAGACTGAGAACTGGCTAGGAAGCAATCCATGCAAAACCCAGGACATATGACGACCGTGTGAATCAGCTAATATGAGCACGTTTGATTACCAATGTTGGCTTCATCTCTGGGTAGCACTACTTTAAGTAATTTTGGACAGCTGTGTTTACCAGTGCGTGATTTGTGAATAGGTTTTGGTACTGGACGGGAGGTGATAAAATGTATGAGGATTAGGTAACTAATAACAATAACTAATAACTATGATCATAATGCGCATATTATCATTATCACCATATGTGAATGAAATGTGAGGTTATTAGAGCTAAAATTTCTTTGAAATGATTTGTCACTTTTGCTAAGGATGCGCACGAATGCGTATTATATGAGGAAGATTTGGCATTTATCATCCATCCCTGAAGACTATACTTTGGTAGGTTTCAGGCAGGTCCATGGTGAAACAGAATATAACAAGGCACCACAAACAAAATAGCGGTTGTTTGAACAAAAATGATGCCCAGTTGTGTTGAGCATTCAATAGAAAGTAAATAAGAGTCATGTTTAATTTAAATTTTAAGTTATATGAACTAAAATTTAAGTGGTATCTTCTCATTGTGATTTCGACCCTACAGTCGGTATATAATTTTCGGCTGAAACTTTGACTTCTAATAAATTGCGCCCAATGCATAACAACCTAACATTAGAAAGATTTAGGAGAACTTCAGGCTTGAACTTCAGGAGAACATATATAAATGAGAAATGAATAACCTAATTGGAGCAGTGCACAATTGTCGTGACGATAAAACTGACAACACGAAAATGAATGTGTGTTGTAGAAAAGGTGGAACATTTTTCATTAGCAACAAAAACTGTGCGTTATGTTTTCCACACGAAACGTTTGCATTGGGTAGGGTGTGAAACTAGGACACTGGGCAATCGTGTCAACTGAGGCCCACAATGTCCTTCCAAGGACAAAACGTCACTTTCTGGAGATACCAGAGACTAGTGAATGAACTCTCATCAAGTGCTAATGAACTGCCATCAATTTCGGTCCGTCTAGCGACATCTCTCCCTCGTCAATGAGCAAAAACTCGGTCAACGGAGACTGGATGGAGCGTCAAATGAAATCAATATTTTCAGACTTAATAATGTTTACATAAAAGTAGATAAATTGAAAAAAATCTCGTCAACACATGTAATTAGCCTTCAGTAAGATAAAAATCATTTGAACTATGATGATTACTCTTAGCCCTAAATACAATAAAAAATTTCAAATTACAATAAAAAATTATGGTTTACCCTCCGAAGTGTATAATTTAAAATGACATCTCATATCAAAAAACGTTTGATAGGTTTCAAACTACTTTTGTCGAATTTCACAAAGAATCGTAAAGTATTTGAACGATTGATTCTCTCGTGCAGATTAATGCACTTTCTCATTTATAACAATATATTTTACACTTAGTAAGTATACAAAAAGCAAAATGAACATGGAAGGAGATGTCATTAATCTTTTAAACAAGAGGACATTAATGTGTCATCGTCGAAACGGACAAAAGAAGGTCGCCTTTCTCCAAGCGTGCTGAGATCAGAAGAGAAAATTCGAGGTTTCCTTTCTTCATGAGAAACTGCAAACTCATGGACACGAGCTGCGTCATACCCCTGCTAGAGAATTGTTTCAGCCAATGAATTCACAACCTACAATCTATTGAAAATATTACTGTTGCGACCGATTTCCAGAGAACTTTGCATTTAACATGACTGTGCTTCATGATTAATCGATACGATGTAAATATAGATAAGTATCACTTATCGGAATGTGCTTCATAAATTCCATCAGAACCGAATATAAATATTTAAAAAGTAAGTCTGTGCGGGAGTACTCGTTCTTAAAATTAAAAAATCACTTGACTCCACCTGTACTACATATGGGTGAGCAAATAAACCGATTCGTTCGAAATCTCTTCGTTTTGGGTCGGTTTGTGTTGTGAAGTCCCAACCGATTTGTCCTGAAGATCGGTCCAGTGAAACGTCATTTTTTGCGCAGAATATGTCTTCCATATTAATGTAATTGTAGCAGATATCTAACCAACGTGGAAAATAATGTGTCTTCGTTTTCCCTTCTCCAAATCCATTCTTGGTGGACTTTAGATGAGATGAATAGGAATACTTGATCCGTAAAAGTGAATATTATTATTCATCAAAATAATACAAAATTACAATAGTCGATATTAAAGAGACACAATTTATTAGTGCAAATGACCTTAATTTTGAGATCTTCCATTGGTGAAAGAGAAGTAACAAGTACTTGATGCATCGTGAGTTCGTTGATGTTTTCTTCTGCTGAAGACTTCTCAGAACTCAAAATTGTCGACGACTTGGATCAAGAGAATTCAATGTATTCGACCTGAATAAAGTAATATTCGTTACAGGTCAAACAGATGAAGATTTCATAATTTAAGCCGGTATTCATGAATGGCATTTCAGTGGTGGATCCAAGGGGGCGTAAAGGAGGCACGTGCAACCCCCACATCCAAAACGAGATAGAAATAGAAAAGGAAGTTAAGTTTATTTTACTTTGAAAAAAAAATCGATATACCCATTGAAAGCTAGAAGACGAACTAATAAAATCTGTGAAACATGCACACAGATAGCTTACTTTAAAAAAGTAGATTTCCACTACAGCATGGGAACATTAGCATAGGACTGCGATATTTCACTGTTTCTAGTATACTCGTACTCCAGCAAAATTCTGAGTCACTTATCTAATAGAAAATTACCTCGATAAAAATTGCTACAAAAAGGTAATAGAAATACAGTAAATTATAAATAAAAGAAAATAAATAAATAATTTGTAATTGGAATAATGGTGCTTTATTAGTACAATAAATTAATGACGGAAATATTTTATCAGGGTTCTTACAAAATGTGTAATAATAATATTGTACAATTCATGAATATAGGAAAATGTATTCATGGGTCCTTCCCAAAATCAAATCCTGGATCCGCTCCTGTGGCAATTTTATATCAACATCATTGATATTATTCTTCATTACAAGTATGCTTGATTTATTTGTTGCTTTTTTATTTGTTTAATATGAGCATCAAACATGTTTATTCGGTCACTGTGCCGTTGGTCTAAGTTGAGATATGTGAATTTTAAATTTTATTCCATAAATGAATAACAACAACTTATTTCCATAATTTCATTTTAAAATAATTCAACATCGTGTTTAATTTATTATTTGTGTACTTGTTAAAGTATGAATTGACATGATTTATATTTGTGAATATGGCGCAGACCACAAGTCTTGCTCTGCCTCTATTTCACCTATATAAAGTAATATAGAGAATTTAAAAAAAATATTGAATTTACAATAATATCTTTCATAAATTACGTCACGCGATCTTTGAGGATTTTCCCCCTTTCCTCCGATCCACCGTGTCACGCTTTGTCACGTTATACCAAACCCTTCCTTAACGTGACGTCAAAAACGACCTACTTCCTCTTATCACAAATAATGAAAAACATTAATTCAAGGAAAAAATAGAGTCATTAGAATATTTAAGAAGATTATAAACGTCGAAGGTGTCGCACTGAGAAAGTAGTACACAAGGGATTATAAGACTTTTGTTTTCATTGTAGGAAACTTTCCCTCAACATTTATGATATACTCATAATTAAATATATTGACTGTAATCACCGTAAGATATCTTTAGAGGAAATGTCCATATTTGAGTTTGTTTCGTCAAAAGGTGGCATTTCAATTAGGATTTAAATGTTTTCAGGAATGTGCATTTCCTGATTTCGAGTGGCAGACTATAACTTCTTTATAACTTTTACAGTATAAGAAATGTGTGTATCTATGCTGACAAGTTTGTGAGTTTTTAGTATTTTAAATGCAGTGTTTTATAAATCCAACAAATAAAATATTAAATCTTTTGACTACATTGATAAAGGAGCGTAGGTTTCTTGCACTAGAAGATATGAGAAACGCCACCAGAGCGCGCCTGTGAACAAGAAACCTTAGATGTGCTTCGAGGACAACGATGACAAGCGGTCTCAACCACCAGCAGATTACAGGTGGCGCACATCAAAACATCGACTCACGGCGGAAATTCCAGTTCAATTAAGTTACATCCATCAACAAAACGCCTTGAATTAGTGATGAAACAATGTTCATCAGAATGTACACGAGAAGAAGGAAGAAAATATAGAAATACCCTGTATTGGCCTTGTTTAAAGCAGGGTTAAAAAAGGAAAATAAATTTAAAAATACGATGTATATGTTTTGTGTTAAAGTAATGAATTGGAACGTTTTTCTTTTCGTTTTTTTTTCCATTTTTCTTTAGGAGGTGGATTATATTTGCGAGGTGGAGTAGGTAGTAGGGTCCAGTAAATAAAATTCTTGTTCTATTTTTATTCATTTTCAGTCTATAAAATCTTCTTCTATCAGTATACTTCGATATCATATAAAACAAAATTTAAAAGTTAAATACTTTTAAGATGTTGGGAGAAGACAATTTGTCAATTAACCTCTTTGTGTTAGCTATTGATACTGTTACATGTTACATTTTATTATTAATTTGTTGTTAGTTATTTTTATTGCCTCGCTTCACTCCAGGTTTTATCACTAGATCCCCTTTTGGGGTATCACCTCAGCAAGGTGGCTGTAGGTTCCACCCCATCCAGATCCCAAGCGTGGGTATGTCAGAGACATCGACAAATATATCTTTATACGCAATACGATGCTTCCTCATTAGGTTATATGGGTAATTTTTTTTATTTTCAAAGTGTCGTAGTATACTGGTTTTGTGTACACTTTTGAATCAGAAACCAAGAATTTAAAAAGTATAATAGTTATATTGTATTAAAAACTCACACTGTGAGGTGGTTTCCATTTTATTACATTTATTAATTGGTTTACAACAACCACAACAACATTTTATAATAATAAATAAACCTCATCGATTTTGCTGTCGTGAATTTCAACAATCTAGAAAGGAACGAAAATTGACAAAATATAGTAATATCAACAACTAACTTTTGAAGTAAATAGACTGCAATGTTCAAGATGTTATTACGGAACCTATCATTGTATCTACCTTACGATTGGCACCCACATTCCTCGTCGATTCATTGAAAATCTCGAAATCAATACCAATATAATAAGCACACCGAAACACAAAGCCCTTCTGTCCACATTACCAGAAAGTTCTTGGATCTGAAATAGATTCATCCTCCCAGCAGTACTTGATTTTATAGTCCATTGCTGAGAAAAACCAACGTAAACTTAGAGAAAAATGTTGACAATAATTATCATCATCTCCTTAGGAAGCTGGTTGTGACCTGGAGATATTTTTAGATTTATCCGACTACCATAGCCTCCAGTCATGAAAGTAGAGGAAAATAATTATTGTTTTTAAATGTGTGCACACATGTTATTTCCTGAAGATGTTTGAACGACCATTTAAAAAACAACAACTAATGAGTAGTCCTTCGAATCATGAATGTTTCAGGTTCCTGTTGAAGGGCATCTGGCACTCAAGTAATTCCCTTGCCACAAACAGAGGCAAGGGAATTACTTGAGTGCCAGATGCCCCCTTCTCTGTCACTTATTTCCTGCTTAGTCATTTATACTGTTTTAGATTTGTAATTTAGTTTTCAAATACTAGGACTATCTTTGTAAATGAGAAAATGAGACTAATACATTCGTTCACATTTTTGTCTAAATTAATATCATTTGTTGACAAATGGAATCCTGGAAGTGGACTACGATACAACCAAATGTAATAGAAAAGCATCAGCATTTAAGTGCTATATCAGTAATTAAGAAAATTTGAAACAATTTCGTACTGCGTTCATCCATGATAATGATAAAGAATAAATCATGCTCATATTAATCCGTGAAAATGATAAAACTGTACAGAAGTATGCGACCTCACGACTTAAGTTTACAAACTCATGTTCAAGAACACTTACGTCAGTACCTTTATTGTAAGACTTCACGGTCACTGCGAAACACTTTAACTGAAAAATATTATCATAAAATTATGATGTGAGCAGGGTCAAATACACTCATTATTTGATAACCAGGTTTTATCAGCAAGTACCAACTTTTTCAGTGTTAATGGAAAACACAGTGATATTTTATCATGTACAGTACACCAGTATCTTTTAAAAACATGATATTTTGCGGACATTTATATTGCATGTGTCTGAGCGTTAGAACATAAAAACAAATCTAGGTTTTCAAGTTATTCAGATTATTAACGTTAAAGCGTGAGGCAACTAATTATTATTGAGAGCATTACAATTCTTTTTTAGAATATGCTCAATTTTACACATTGTACATATATCTTTAAAAACACCATAAATAAATGTGATGAATAAAAAATACGCAATAATAAAAATAAAATCAGATTTATTAAATAAGACATAAGAAATTGTTAGCAATGGTATAGTTACGAAATAGTGTGGTATGTTATAATTCGAGTTTGTATTGTGTTGTTTGTTTGTTGTTTGTTTTAGGATGTATTGCATTATACACTAATAGGATACTTCTAAGTTCTTGTGAACTTGTTAGTTGAGGTTAGTAAACCGTATATTCTCACGATGTTAATTTTATCATCACCATGAGAGCCACACCTCGGATTGAGATAAATCTTCATGAAGTTAGTAGTTCATATTATGGTATACCCAACACTTCTTTCAAATCCATTAATTAACAAATTATGAAATAACTTAAGAATTTGGACCAATTAAGTGGCATACCTTTAATTTAATCTAAATCCAAAAAACATTGTCCACATTCAAGTGAATTGGTGGAGAATTCATTATATCATAAAAATTAAAAATACCCTGGCATAATACCCTTCTCAGTTGCGATTACGCTCCTCCACGGCGCTTTATAGGAATTGTAAAGTAAGATCCAAGTTACTTCTCAATCTAAACTATAAGTACAAGAATAGAAAAAGAGTTGGATGTTTACTTTATCTTCAAGATCGTTACATATTTTATTATACGATGAAGTAATCAAAGAAAGGAATAAATATTTTTGTTTCCTGGCCGTTGTTGACCTTTGTTCCTCGAATTAACATCAACTTATGGATACACCTTCATAACAGTTTTTGAGAAACCCTTGTTGTGCTACGCAGTTACCTCATTCTTATGCACTGTGTGAAACCCTCCGCTTCCATACAATGACATAATATGTACTTGGAACATGCGTGAAACCTCTCTCTACGTTGACACCTACAAACTAATCATTTTACATTTGAATCGTCAGTAGAATACACAAACACTGTTAGTAATTCCTCATGCAAAAATGTTATTTAGTAAATTAGCTTACTCGCCATCATATTCTACGCGAGGGAAGAATGTTCTTTGAAAATGTAACAAAAACAATTCAGAAGGTTCGATTTATGAATGCACACCAAATATTCTAAAGCACTTTACTTGCATAAAAATACAGCAAAAATTTCAATTTCACGAATAGCTCTTTTGAAAACTTCCATGGTGACAAAATCAAAGAATTGGTGGAAGTTATGCTTCGAATCTAGTAACATGTATTAAAGAAAACAAGATTATTCTTCTAAAATTTTAAGTTTACTTATGTATACACTCTTTAAATACTGCAAAAAACTATTTAAATACACAACTATTACTACTGATGTTATTTCAATGGATAACTTCTAAACAGAGCACAAAATTTGGTGGCAATTTAACCCTCTTCTCAGAAATTGATCCCCAACCTTAGCACATTCCGCCACAGAAATTTTCAATTTGAACATGCGACTCATACTAAAACGTGAAGTTTCCAGGAAGACGAAAGAACTGCACTTTCAAACATTAGGAATACTCACAATTTGAATCGTTAATTTTAAACAAAACATATTGTCTTCCAATTCCATTTCACCAATTTATTGGATCGCACCGCTGTAGTAGGTATTTGCAAGCTATGTAGAAATTTGTAGTCATAACCGCAAAATGTTTATAACGAACGTCAGTCACCAATTATTCAATTGACACAAGTGATCCATTTAAGATCTTCACACTATTATAATAAGCGCAATCCGATGGCGGCTGGGAGCATAATGCTTTTCTCGGAATAATAACTGGACTCCTAATTATCACTTCCTCGGCCAAAATTTCTAGCTGATAGTGACCAACCGGACACACAATATTGATAAGGTAATCCGTCTTTCTTTAAGTACACAAATGTACATAGTGAGAAAAACTAGTCGATACACAGTATGATAACAATAAAATAACGTACAGTTCACAATATTATTCATTACAAGAGCCACTTGAATGTATACAGTTTGCATTATGGTTGTATTATGTAGTAGGCAAAAATAGCAATTGTAAATCACGAAAAACGCATTAAAAAATAAATTGTTCATATTAAACGTCTAGTTTATGACTAGCAGTTAGAATATTTATTTTAACAATGAACTTTCTAGTAATTTGATGTTTTAATAAAATTTAATCGATATTAAGAGATATTAAATAACAAAAAACAATATACAAACATACCTTGATTCCTGTGACCATCATAGAACACATATTTAGAGCCCAAACATTCAAACTTAAAGACAATTCATTTCTAAAATGTTGTTAGAACCCTTTTAACTGTAGGTATGAATCATGCGAGAAATAAAGAACTCTCACATGATTTTGTCAATATGATATAAGATATCTTACATATCATTTTCATGCTTGATGTTTACTTTTTTCGTTCCTATTCATGCTTGATTCGTAAACATGTAGACACGTAATTTGGTATTCGATCTAATTCCTTGTTTTCTCGTACTTCAAATCTATTTGGCGACCTTGAATCAAATTGAGTTTTCCAAGAAGTGTAGGAGGTGCGCGTCAGGAGCTAAGAATGGCACATGAGCTGTTGATGAATCCAAGGAATTTGGTAAAGCCTCATATCGGCAGGCGCAGGAGATTTAAGTTATTAGAATACGCGGATGAACAACCATGATAATTTCTTAATGCTATAATGTGATTTACGTATCAAGTTATCCAGCTTTACTTGTATGACGTATAATATGTTTGCTCTCCATATTTGGGAAGATGATGACGTCCTGGAGTTTCATGAGCGTTCGAGTGGTGTGAGGAAAATATTTATAATATATTGAGAATGGGCAGAATAGAGAGACAGCTTTCTTCTGGAATATACATCAACCCTTCTTTTATCATATATTTTTAATAAACTTGTATGTTTTTTTATAAATCTGCATTAATTTCCACGAGTAAATCATTCCCATTGACTGGGACAAATGAATGAACATCATTCTACCTAAAATCATCTGCTACACATCACGATCCAGTTCGTGTATAACGTAGGCCCAGTCCGATTCGCATAGATTTACATTTATTGAATTCCATTTCATGACCGAAATAAGTACCGTAAAAAAGTATATTTTTGTTTCTAAATCCATAGAAAAACAATTTTGTTTGCTTTTATTAAATAAATTCAATCGTCATTCCATCCCATCAATTCAGATCATCCCATCAATTCATATCAAGGATCTATGTGCAGTGGCGGATTTTATATTTACAAAAGAAAGTATTTAATAAACACGTAGTTATCCATTTATTATTCAAAATAAATTGTAGATATTAGTGCAGTAAAAATTCGAGATTAATAAAACAAAAATGTTAATGACATTCCCGCCCAAGGAAAATCCGCCACTACCCGGAGGAAAACCGGAGAAAAAACCTGAACCATGATGGGGCTACAGAGACAATGTACACAACTGTGCCAAGGTTGCATACAGTTAGAAATAAACTATAAATAAACAAAGAGAGCAAAATCAACATGCATGAAAAAGGAATTTAATCAATATCTAGAGTACTGTAACAATGGCGTGATAAAGGGTAAGAAATATTAACATCACTTACATCGTCCGAAGTCATGTGGAAAACAATATTTATTAGGAAATTGAAACTCTCATTAACTTCTTCCATGAAAATCTGTAATTTTTTACATTATAGAAACAATTGCACATTAAAAGACTTTTAACCGCGGATTTAAAGAGTTTAAATTTATTTATATCTTTTGGATTTTTGGGAAGGGAATTATACAAAATTATTCCTGAATGATAAGGGTCTCTTTGGCAATGAGTTGTTGACATGCCAGGACGACACCTTATTACGAGTGTTGTGTTCATGAAATAGACTATTTCTTCTAAAACAGGGGTGGGATTTTAATAGTTCTGTCTTAACAAACACGACTACTTCATAAATGTATATGCAAGGGAGAGGGAGAATATTTAATTCTCTAAGTAAAGGTTTACATGAATTTAGGGGGTGAGATTAACATATAATCCGAATTATTCACGTTTGAATTCTAAACGTTTGAATGCTCTGAGTGGATTGGTCCCAGAAGATAATGCCGTACCGTAAATGAGGAATATACATTTGAAAATACACGTTGCGAGAAACGCGTTTACTAACAATGTTGGCTAAAATTCGGAATGCATAGCATATTTTGGGTTTCAAATTATCAATATGGCAATTGCATTTGAGGTTGTCTTGAATATGAAGCCCTAAAAATTTTGTTATCTTTACTGATTTTATGTGGGTTCCGTTTAGCGAAAGGGATGTAGGAAGAAGAGATTTCGTTACACTATTGGGAAATGACATGGATACCGTTTTATCAGTGTTAACAATAAATCGATTTGAATGAAACCAAGACGAGAGGTTAGATAGAGCTCTTTGCGCATTGACATGTTTACATAGTAGATTTGTGTCATCAGCAAAGAGAATCATTTTCAATCGGGCGTTGTGGATGACATATCGTTTCACAATAAAAAGAGGATAGGGCCTAAAATTGAACCTTGAAGAACTCCATAAGTAAGTGGTTTTGTTTCTGAAAGGTAATATTACTTTATTTTCAACATGGGAAATTTCAACTTGCTAATGCCAATCTTTCAAGTAGGAAGTTAGCCATTAATGTGGCAATTCACGAATGCCGTATGAGTGCAGTTTTGAGAGTATAATTTCGTGATCGTTTACATCGAATGCTTTTGAAAAATCAAGAAAAATACTTTGTGGATTATCTCCACGGTCAAGAGAATTGGTCACATCATTTAGAAAAGAAAATATGGCGGTGTTCTTTTCCTGAAACCGTGCTGATCGTTAGATAGAATATTATTATGCGATAAGAAGTCTAAAAGTCTCTTATAGAGAAGTTTTTCCAGGATTTATGAGAAAGTAAGCAATAGTGATATGGGTCGATAGTTTCCAACATCACGTTTATTTCCTTTCTTATGTAATGGTTTCACTTTAGCTTTTTTAAAATACGTCAGGAAACACATTTTTTGTCAAGGAGCTATTGAAAATATATGTGAGTGGATTTATTATAACGTGAGAGGATTTTACTACAAATTCAGGTATATCATCTACCCCTGCCGAATACTTACTTTTTAAAGAACTGATGACATTCGTAATAATGACACTCATAATTTTAATATTGATTTAAATTACGTGTTGATTGTTTGAACATCAAACAGTTTGTATTCAGCATGTATGTTAGACAGTATCATCATCTGATATGTATGCAAAAATCAGCTTCAGTCAAATTTCAAAGCAAATGAGAAGTTATGTTCTTAAATGGCTGTTCGCTCGGCATTTTGAAAGAATTCAGAACAATGTAGGAGACTTAATGTACGCGTGACCTTCCTGACTGGTCGTGTGTGACTGGTAGGATACGCGTAGGATGCGCATCCCTTGGAAGTCGCATCATTTGTGCGTCCCAAGGGGACTTGAAAGGGACTCCCAAGAGACTAGTACTCGTAAGAAACACGAGTGTCCATCGCGTCGCGTTGTAGTTGCTCAGTGTGAGGAAGGGGCTTAATTGAAAAAGGTTTACGTTTAGATTACGCCTTCGTCAGAAAAAAATCATTGCTCTAATTTTTTCTTAAAATACAGTTTAACTGACATAAAAAAGTACTACAAGTGTAAGGAACTACGTAGCATTTTTTTTTATTTCAGCATAAGTTCAGCATTAATTTTGATAGTTGAAATTACATAATAGAAAACACAGGCACAGCCTTTATAGGTCGAAAATTTTTGTAAGTTAATTTTATGAAGAAATTGCCTGTGCCAAAACATTACTCAATTCTAATGTTTAATATTAACTACCACTAAATATTAAGAAGGTTTTTGAATCTCAATGAATAGATGATACACTATTTTATGGTTGCAAATTCCGATAGTGAAATGGTTCGCTTCGTGGGTGCCATTCTCAGGAATTACAGGGTGGGCAAAATAAAAGTGGTCTGGGAAAAAAATAGTAATCCTGACACGGAATTTGCTCTTGTTAATGAATAGGACCAGTGCCCTTTGCAGAAAATGTTGGAAATGGCCTCTTGTGACGTCGATGCAATATTTTCAATAAGACGAGCAACATCACACACCGCCTTGAGATGACAATCAGGCCCGATCGCCTGTTCTCTCCCTCTGTGATCTTTACCTGCGGGGTAAATTGAACTCAAATAATCGTCACACACTGGAGGAGCTGCTGCAGAACATTAAAAACGCTATTGCTAGTATCATTCAAGCAGAGCTGGTAGGCATGTCCCACAGTTTGATAAATCAAGAACAGCGCTGCATCGACATCAACGGTGTCCATTTCGACCATTTTCTGAGATCATTAACAAGGGTCAATTCCGTGTCAGTCTTATAAATATTTTACGGACCAGAGTTATTTTGTTAATCTTGTATATTTCCGTGAGACCTATGAGAACATTTTATGTACAATGTATTGTGTCAAAATTTTTATTTTGAAACTGGATACTTCAACAAAAATTCAGCTGATGTTTATTTTGTTCTTCAATTGTATTATATTAATGTTATGTACTCGTAGATAACCTTCACCAACTTTCAACGAATTTTTTAGAAACATTAAGTACTGATTGTGTACAAAAATAAGAACAAATTTAGTTGTTTACATTTTTAAATATAAACACTAATAATTTCATGTAAATATTTTTCTAATAGTGATTTTATGTCTCATAGTGTAATTAATTACAATACAATCTTGTTGAAAAATCTGATCTATTTTTAGCTATACTTATTATTTACGCTGAAATCTACTTGATACATTAATGAAAGTAAAGTAATTAATATTGTAACTTTACGGCGTAAATTAAAAAAATCTAAATTAAAATATTGCGACAGAAGTATAATTTGAAGATACTTTTAAAAATCTCTCTTCAATTCCGAAATTCTCTGAATATTCTTTTCAATGGGTAAATGTATAAGCATGTAGAGTCGTCGTTTAACTATATCTGACAAATGTAGAGTCAGTGATGAAATGGAGCTTTTGTAACTTTTTCAAAAATGTTTCTTTTTACTCATTTGATTGTGGTACTTTGATAATATGGAAAATCACTTAAAATGCTGTTCAAACATACTTATTTTCTTGTTAAAATACACATAATAATTTGTGTTTCTGATAAAAGAAGATAATATTTTGTACATCATATTTCCGTTGGTTTTACGTTATTTGATTGGGAGCAAGAAAGATGGTGGATAACAAAACATTCCATTTCTAAAAGGGATATTTCCTAGGAATATAAATGATTCAATTACAGTTTTTCTATTTACTGAAAATCGCTAATATTGGAAATAATTCTCTTTGTATAAACGCTCCTCGTGAGGTTTACTTTTTCATTGAAGACAGGTCCAAAGGTCAAAATGAACTTACAAGAAAAGACCAATAGTCCAGTCGCCAGACAGCTGTTCGTGGCTGCGGCGACGCACTCGAGCAATGACCTCGCGGCCGGCGGCGAGAGCCGATTCAGCTCTGGATGAGTTGTTTACAGAAACAGCTGAGGCACACAGGAAGTGAAACTTTGCACTTTGCACGGAGACACCTCCACACTCTTTATCACTTCGGAGGCTGTGAAAATGATGAAGGAATAGAAGTAAAATGCCGGAGACTTCACGGAAAGAAGACCAAATGGATTATGAAACGTTGTCTTTTTTATGTAAATAATCTTGGAGAAAGTATACTTAAGTCTGGAAAAAAGCAATCATTAAATTAGCTTCAAGTTGGTCATTCTGAAGAAAATTGGCATTCTTGTCGTCGGATCTCGTGTGATTTCCTGAATTTGGAACCCTGATACACCACTATTTATTCGATTTCTCATGTTCACGGTTTATTTAGTGTGATATATGGCTCAAAACGTTTCGACTTTCGTTTGAAGTCGTCGTCAGGTGGTACAAATCATAACAATTTGTACGTAATGTTTGAAAAAGTAAATTTAGAAGGTGTGATTCATACCAGTTGCATCCTAATTGAATTTCCAATTTCGTTTATAGTAAATTTAGTTACAATTATGTCAAGGAGTACACATGCTGAGTCAATTTTTTGATCTTAATTCCTCATTCATATTTAATGAAAATATTAAAAAATGATTTGGTAGTGTAGGAGTGAAATGTTTATTCGTATCCTAACTCCTTGATTTACTTACCAATTTCATAATTGAGAAAGTATGTTTTTCTGAAATCACAAACGAAACGATATGAAATTTATTATGTCGAGAAAATATATTTAATTCTGAAGTTACTCATAGAATAGCTTTTCACACATAAAAAAATTATGAGAATTTGAATTTGAATTCGAAGTCATTCTACCTTTTCGAAATTAGATAATGCTAAAGTCAAGAGGCGCAGACACATTTTGTTTCATAACTTTCATAGTACGTTACTATTATTTTATAAGCTACCAACACTGTTCCACATTTTAGAAATATATTCAGCATACTTCTGAGTGAGCTTATAACGTAAAACAGTTTAAAAATTGAAATTAATTGAAATTTTTTTTCTCAGCTTCTTTCCACGCTATGACGGAGACGAATTCACGAAATCAATCGGAGGCTGAGCTAGTAATTTCTTGTCAACATTCTAGAAAGCAGAGGAAAAAATTGAATTCGCGTCCCCGAGTCACCAGCATCTAGAAATTTATTTGTTATTAAAATACACCAATGGAACGAACTTAATAACCGAAGTAAAAAGCAGGTAGATCTGCAATGCATGCGAGGGAGTCTAACTCAACAGTTTCAGCAGATTTAACGTCAGGAACAGAAAACTTCGTAAATACTACTGCAGAGAAACTGAATGATGAGTAATGGGGTACTCTTGAATCAATTTAAGGAAGAGGTTTGAGCACTTACGTTTTTGCTTCCTAAAATACATTTAATATAGTTCAAGTTTCTTAAATATGACTAATCTTGTAATCTTGTGCACTATAATGTTTCGTGTTTAACACGAGTCCGGCCCCTTAGTTCGCTAGAATTGAACTACTTACCAGACTGCGGTCGCACTACTGGTTATATAAAGATCGCTTGTCTGTAATGAGGACATACTCTTTCATTATCATTTAGACTTTCCTGTGCGTCTACAAGTGACATCCCGGGACCAGAGTGTGATTTCGAGAGCACCCACCAGGACCGTCGAGTGTCGGAGACTGCCGACTCAGTCGGCCACCCTACCCGTCCGGGCTGGGCTGGATTTTGGGTTACAGGTGACCTACCAGTCTGCGCACTGGTAGACGGAAAAAGTCTAGCTGTTGCATTCCTACTACTTTATGCACAGGTAGTAGCCGAGCAGCGATCCTGAACACCGATCGGAAGAAAGTGCCAAACGATTGGAATTCTTAGACTTCCTACCCGTGCCACGGGTGTGGAAACCACTGCCCGGCAGAGTCCAACCGATTTAAGGGGCGTCAGATAGTCCATAATCTGAGGGCTCAATGCCCCTTCCCTGCCTACTCGGTTTAAAGAGCTGAGTGACACCCGAGACCGCGACCACTTAAGGACATGTCTTGCTCTCTCCCACATCGTGAAATCTCCAGCATCCGATCCGTTGCTCCATTTAAGGAGATTGGGTACGGGAGTGGGGGGGGGGCTTATCCGTTCGTCCAGTGGTCCACCGAACGGATGCTAACTTAATCCAAGTCGACTGTCCGAAACATCCTTTCCATTTGCCCAGGGTATCTAGGATCTGGACTGGTTACGTGTCCCGGTAGTAGTACACTCAAGGTGGTGGAACACAGTGCACTCCCCGTTGTCAGAAAGGTTATCCTCTCTACGCCGGGTCCGTTGAGGCCCCTTGCGGAGTTCTCTGCTCGTTGCTAGCCAGGATACCCTGGCAGTCTGGGTTTCCTCAACAATTAATGGCCGATGTCCCTTGCGGAAACATCACCCCCTCCTCCCTCGGACCGATCCGTTGCCCGCTTGTTCACAGGATTGGGTACGGCAATCGAGAGGCGCCCCAGACGGCCGGGGGTCGAACCGACTGGTAGTAAATATAACTATTTTGTTCATGTGTATTTTCGTGTTTGACACGTCCCGTACCTTAGCTCATTGATGAGCTACTTACCAGGACTTGACGGTCGCACAGCGACTTTTGGAACCATATCGTATACTATTTTGTATTACTCAGTAGTAATACAGTCCACTTATCTTATTGATCCGGCTTAGAGATCATGTTCGTGATTTTGTGTGCAGGTGTTGTGTGTGCCGCCGCTTTGCCGTTCCTAGTGAAGAGGAGACGTTCCCAACCCTAGCCACGGGGAGGCGGGCGGTTTCTACTATTACTATTATAAATATATATAACTATTTATTAATAATAAATAATATAGTATAATAATATATAATATAATCAACATATCTATGCCCTTAGCTATATGCTTTCGTATCTCTTTTCTTATCTCTCTCTACTCTTATCGTTTCGTCAATGGGAATTGACATATCGTAACATATCGTTAATCCTCGTTATGGTGAGACTGAGTGGGAATCACTAGAGGATGCGTCACTTCCGTCAATTCCTAGTTGTCATATATCAACTTCCTTTTGTCTTCCACCATAAGTCATGAAGGCACCAAGAGAGTAGAGATCCTGAGCTGTGCCAATCAGACTACTTAGGTCGTCATCAGTCAGCTTCTTATTCGACCTTTGGAGGTAATCAGAGCGCTCCTCTCGGTAAAAGGGGCACTCTGGTAAGGCATGACTCACCGTTTCCGGTGTTGAGTGGTTGCATTTACATTGGGGTGCTTTTATCAATTCACGGTCATACTTTTTTGCGTTGTACGAGCCGTACCCTTTAATAGTTCGCACTATCACCGGACTGGACTTGAACCACGCATGCCTCCTAACAAATTCCACATTCGGAATGAACCTCAAGGTGTCTCTCCCGTATTCATCGTCATTCCAGCGGGCTTGCCTGTCCTTCACTAACGCGGCTCTTATCTTACCCTTCGCTCCCTTGGTTTCCTTGGTGAAGGACTCGTTGCCTATGACAACCTGCTTCCCCTTGCGGAGATGATACAGGTAGCTTCGGAAGCGGACCTCCAGATCCAGTGGCATGCAGCCGCTGAGTACCTGAAGTGCCCCCGTCGCTGTTAGTCTTGACGCTCGAGTGATTCCTTGCATAGGTCCCATTTCGGCCGAAAGAAGCGCACGCTTTACATGTGAATGATCAACTCGGTGCGCCCAGGCAGAAGCCGCATAGGTGAATATCGGAAGAAACGCTCCTCGATATATCGTTCGGAGAGTGTTCGTAGGGATGTTGTACTCGGCTTTGCAGATCCTTCTCAGCTTGAACAAAAGTTTGCGGCCCTTCACAGTGACCTTCTTAGCATGAGGGAGGAATGATAACTTCTTGTCCAGATACAATCCTAAGTATCTGACTTCGTCGCTACTGCGCAGCTTCGTACCACAGATCCTGATGATAGGTTGCCTCTCTGAGTCGAGTTGCCTCCCAAACATCATAAACTCTGTCTTCTTAGAAGACAGGGTCATCTTTACCCTCTCGCACCACCGTAATACGATATCGAGGAACTTTTGCGCCTCCACCTCTAGTTGTTTCGGACTGTCGCCACCAACCGTGATGGCTAGGTCGTCCGCGTACTCCGTCACCTTAGCCCCGGCATCTTCTAGGTCTTAAAGGACTTAGTCGATGACGAGATTCCAGACTACCGGCCCACTGTTGGAACCTTGCGGGCAACCTCTGGTCAGGAATTTGAAGTATGATATTTCTCCCACTGGGAGAGAAACTTCTCTTTCTGACAGGTAGTTACTGTACAACTTGTATATAAACGGGTCAATCTTCATTTTTCTCATTCGCCTGAGGATTCCCGGCCACCACGCGTTGTCGAACGCCCCCTGTATGTCCGCGAAGATCACCAAACAGTACTTGGTACGTGTCTGGCAGTCCTCTATCGTCGTACTCCGCCCGGGTCTGAAACCACATTGGTTCTGAGAGAACAGGTTGTTAGACTCAATATATATCGATATCCTCTCCGTACATATCTTATCTAGGACCTTTCCTAGAACCGGGAGAAGACAAATCGGTCTTTAGAACCTTGCTTCATCATCTGTTTTTTCGGGACTCTTCTTTAGTACTACGACTAAAGCCTTTTTCCAAACACGAGGGAAGATTCCTTCCGCCAAGCATCTGTTAAGAATCTGCAGGTACTTGCTCTTGCAAACACCTTGCCAGGCCTCCTTGATTATCTCTGATGTGATATTGTCCTGTCCATGGGCTTTTCGGGGCTTAAGAGCCCGAATAGTCTTATCCAGTTCATCCTCAGTGATCGGAGTAAGAGACTCCTTGTCTACAGCTCCCCACTTTTGCAAGGCCTCAAGACTCTCCGCCGCATGGGTCTCCATATCCTGCGAATGATTGTCATCCGGTAATAGGATTTCCAGAGGATGTTGCGCGGTTGCCTCCATTCCAAGAGTGCCTCCATCCGGACCATGATTGGATAAGGTACTTAACAATTGGGGAGTACGCAGTTTATCAGAAGCTAGCTGGAAAGGCACCCCCCCTTAAGGGATTACCCGCGTTGCTTCTACCACGAATTCTCTCCATTTGTCGCTCTTCGATCTCCTAACGGCCGCCAGGTGTTTATTCCTAGCTTCCGCATATTTGATTCTAGGTTCGGATAAATCCTTCCCTCTCCGTTTAGCCCTTTGTAGTTGCTTCCGCAGGGATCCGACTGTTCGCTTGGAAGCATTCAAGTCCCGATTCCACCAAGGCGTACCCTTCCGACCGCCGGTCATTCTATACGGAATGGAACCGATTGCGGCCGTCGAGACGGCTTCGGTCAACCGCTGGGCAGCGGTTTCGGGATTGTCCTCGGGCGTGACCATCAATAACTCATCACTAAGTATACTCGTGAATTGTATCCAGTCAGCCTTGGACGTATTGAAGTGCTTCCTAGGATTCATCTCTGGTGGACGTACATTCATTCATCTCTGGTGGACGTACGTGCCAGTCTGTCAACGCTCTTATTACGTTATCCGAAGACAGGGTTAGATCAATGTGAGAACATTTATCGCCCTTGAAGAAAGTGGGCGGTGATTCATCGTGATTCAAGAGGTGAAGCTGGTTTCTGGAAATGAATTCCTCCACCATCTCTCACCTGTCATCTGTCAGACGATCCCCCATACCTCACTTCTGGCGTTAAAGTCCCCCCCCAATGATCAGTTTCTTACCACTCAGTCCCGTCACGATCCTCCTCAGTTCATCAATATGCTCCTTCGTGTCGACTCCATACTCGAAGTAGGTTGATACGATATATACCTCCCCACCCTCGTACGCGAGAGCACACACAGCTAAGTTTTTTGAGCAATATTGTGATACCTTGAGAGGAAAGAGCTCCTGATTGGTCGCGATTATAGCCGCACCAGGTTGTGACCCTGTGCTTTCCACTATGCAGTATTTGCCGCCGAACCCATCTGTCGAGTTACACTGCGTGTAAGGCTCCGATAATAGGACGAGGTCTATCCCTGACGCTGACACATACTGTGCCAGCTCATCCATAACGCATTGCGATCGCAGCGCATTGAGTTGAAGAAACTTAAGATCCATAATCAGTAAGTTCTCCCTCACGCTTGATCGCACGTTTGAATTCTGGGCAATCCTTGCCTATTACAGCGTGGTTCCGCTGCGTTCCCGCCCTGCGGCAGCTGGCACATTCAGCGGATTCTTCCTTCTTCGGGCAGTTTCTATAGTCATGTCCATCCTCCGCACAATGTCCGCACGTTGGGGCATTCTGTCGGCAGAACCGAGAAGAATAGCCGTAACGCTGACAATTGTAACAGCGTGGTGGACGCAAAAATTCTACTACCTTGTACGAGAACCAGCCCGCATACAGGCGGCCTTTTCTCGTACACAGCCGAAATACATCAGGGGGTACCTCTACCACCCTATTAGCGACGTTTTCTCCGTGGGTTTTTCCTACACCTCATTCGGAAAGCCACCCGAACGTGTCGCTTGAAGTGGTCGTTGTCGACCTCTTCTGCGAAGTTCTGCTGGTAGATTTCCTCCAACAGCTCCTCGTCTCCCACCCCTACTGGTACGTCGAACAGCGTCACCTTAGGTTTCCGCATTCGCTGCTTGCGAATTACAACAGTGCTGTTGCCTGTTAATGCCTCTTTTATACTGATGGCATCTACAGGGGAGGGGGCCGTGACCACGATCCCCTTACTCGGCAAAAGTCTTACCCGATTGACGTTCACTCGCCGACGCTTGGTTTTTAGTGCAGCCTCTACCACTGCTCTCATCTCCACGGCTGACTTGATCTCCGGCCCCTTGGGAGGGATTACAATCAAAGTGCAACCGCTGCTCAGCCTCGCAGCTACCACGGCAGCCTTTGGAGCTTTTGCTCGGTCTGCGTAGGTCTGTGGTTGGGGTCGGGGAATCTCTTCCAGCGTCTTTTACACGGCCGTCTGTACCTTGGTGCAGACGTCCGCTACTAGAATCGCGGTAAGTTTCTCCGCTCCTTTCGACGACTCGATCTTAACCGCGTACCTCCTTGACGTGGAGAACACGTCACCCAGATCGCAGAACGTGCCTCGAAGCCACTGCATCTGCCGATCGGAGACGGACCCCTCGATGCTTCGGTGGACACCCGTCAAGGCCGACATCGTGCCATTGTGGCACTCCACCAGTTCCAAATGGTCCTCCTCCTGGGTGCGCCCACATCTTGGAGGAAGAGGCGGAAGGCCTTTCTCGCTATTTCTGCTTTTAGGCATCCTTGGCGCTGAGGACTTCATCCCGCTCGGAGCGTTCTGTTGTCCTCCGCTGCTCAACTCCGAGTCCCTACCTGGAGGGGTGGGGGACCCCTGCCGATTTTGGCCCGAGGCCAGAGAACCGGTGTCTCTGACTACAGGTTTCGCCTTAGCGGCCTCGGGGGTCTCCTACCGCGGCTCCGTGTTTGGATCGGACCCCTTCGGGGTCGTGCCGGGGGAGACTTGCCCTTTGGCCGGGCCGGCTCTGCCTGCAGTAGCAGCGCAACGTTCCGCTCGTCGCCTCGCTCGTTCTTCCCTTGCATGCCTTGCGAGATGCGGGGCATCCCTCTCTGACGGAGTTCTTCCCTCGACGGTTGCCCGCTTACCGAGGTAGGTATTTTCCCCTGACTCGGCGTTTCATCTTTTGTGGGCGGCCGTCACGTGTGCTTCCGTGGCCCCCTCTACCGCCAACGATGTTGGGGCACTTCCAGGAAGTGTCTCGCCATCACTGGCTTCGGAGGAAGGTCCGGAATCGGATGGCCAGAGCACAGTCCGACACCCGGAATTTGCCTTTCCCTCATCCGAGGTTCTACCGTGAGTGGATTGCCTTTTACCAGCCTTTGCCCGTTTGGGGTTCAGAGAAGTCTTCGGGGTTCCCTCAATCTCGATCAATCGCTCTGCTGCAGCCCACACCTCCACTATGGCTCGGGCGTCAGAAGTGCTCATCTGGCCAATACCATGTGGCTCTGAGGCATGTTGGCTTGGGGCACACCTGCCGAGGGGCTGACTGCGTAGGCGCATGCCCTGGGGGTGGTACCCTTTGCCTTCTTTGGGACCTTCACTTGACGCCCCTTGATTTTCTTTGCCTTCGTGGAGGCAGCGTGGGTCTCGGGTTTCCCCGTTAAGCTTACACCGTCCCCATCCATTTTTTCTCTACCCACTCTTGGCAGCCCCATGCTCAAGGGGGCTCCACTGTCTAACCCTCGCTGAGGGGGTGGGTGAACTTTTGAGCCATGGGCAGACCTTCTTCGTTTAGCCGAAGCCACGTTTTTCCAGACGCCGGCACCGTCATCAGCTGGAGTCGGAGGGGTCACCCAGCTCCGGGTCTCCTGCTGCGCCTGCTCTATAGCTTGTTATTGAGGTCACTAACGACTTTCATAACTTTGACACGCTCTCGCCGGGAGAAGCGCGCTGTCTAGGATTCCAACCTAGTGGTTTCGCTAGACAGTAAATATGACTAACACGAAGAATTCTTAACGTAACATAAAAAACTAGAAATGGGTTTTAGCAACTGTGTAACTGTGTGGAATCAATTTTAACAGACCGCCAATTAAACATAATATTTAGTCAATTGGTGGAGGTAAATACAATAGGTATACGAATGAGCTTCGAATGCAATGATGACTGAAGACCATCTCTGGTGAGACGACCTTCTTTTCATGCATTTGAGAGAGCGTGAAACTCACTCAAATGCGGAAGAATATAGGGAGAAGTTGATGAAAATAAAACATTCTTCATCGGTGTTTCCTCTGCAGGGTAAGTTTAATATGTACGAGATAATTGCAGTGAATATCGAATAAAATGTATTAACAACATGGAAAAAAGCTTCGGCATGTCAAATATAATATTTCAAGAGGAACAATTTTCCAGAAAAAATGAGGAAGACTTCATTCACTATTTTACAGAATGAGACATTATTGACAAAATTGTTTAATCTTCTTTATTCCTGTTCTGAGTGCAGTTAATTTTAGTTGTTATCTAAACTTTGTTAGATAAAAAATAAAAATTAGACAACTCTCTCAATATGCAACTGCGCAAAAACCGGCTGTGTGCAATAAGAAACGTTTTGTAATACAAATCTAAAATTAAATGTTTTTAAGCTTCGCAAGTATTGAAACTCGAACAGATCTAAGATGTACTCAACTATAATACGTATATGTAGTACAGTTTTTTATCCAAGTAGTCCTCCTATTTCTCTGGTATTGAGTAAAATAGAATCTAAATCCATAGAAAACTGACGTCAGAGAGATACACTTGCTGTGGAATTTTTGAGTACTCCTCGGATGATTTCTTTGTATTACGTTGCAACCTCTTAAGAACTACAGGGATGTCCTATTGGGTGGACGGAATCAGAACATACTGAGAAGGTCATGGTGTGACAAAGCACCAGTTACTTCACTGACGTCTCCTTTATTAGATCTCACTCGGAGGTCGTTATGTATTTGAATAAAGTTCAGTGAACCCATACACTGCAAAACTAAATCTCACTTGAGCGTACAATACAGAGAAATTGAAAAGGTGTGTCGTTGTTTCGAAAGCAAATTCGCAACTTGGACGATGCCGACGGCATAGTTGAACAATATGGAGATGATAACAATATCGCTGCAACCTCAAAAATGAGTTCGAACTCAGGGTATACTGGTCCTTAGAAAGCAGAAGGATATCTTTATGGATTACATGCAAATTCATCTTCATCGTTATGTTGAAAATACTTTCGAATGAATAACGTAAAGAAGTTATAGCATCTGTATGAGAAGGCTATATTCATTGAATACGGTTTATCAAAGGGTACGATGTTATATCACAAGATAATGAGTAACAAATGATGTTGTAATAGTGAGTTATATTCTATTCGAAAATATCTAGCGTATATTTCGTAATATTTCGAATTTTTAAAAATTAATTTTAAAAAAATCATCATTATTTTTCTGGTAACATTCGAGAGAACATGGATTTTGGTAGATATGTGACAAGTTTAAATTGCGTTTTCCAATTAAATATGAACGTCACAAAAATACGTACTTGCATATCAACCCATATCTGCTTATGTGCATCTTAACATATTGCTACTTTTACATAAATGAATAAATATATAAATTTATAATTTATTTAAATCACAAGACAAGTAAATAATAACATATTAAAATTTTAAGAAAATAATTAATAAATTGTATTAAGTATGATCGATCTCCTTTATCAATTCCGCCTCCCGCATTTTTTTCTACCAATTATCAGAAACTTGACAAGGAGTGACGAAATGGAGATTCTTTTTCACGCATTATTGCAAAAGTTAGAGAAAAATTCCTTTGTTTTCTATCGTATCCCCCACAAGATGCCACTTTATCGATATATTTCCCTGTCAACGCAACTTGGCAGAATGTGGACCCAGTCTTCTCTTTCTGTGCGTAAAGGGTAAGACGAATCTCGATTCCCCCTTAATTTCTATAATTTCCATCTCCTAAGTTGGTTTCAAGCAAGAGGAAAGTGTCATATCTTTATGAATATAAAAAATTTCAATATAATTCCAAGAATAATAAAACAATGAAAATCTTTAGGAATATTAAAGACTTTTTGAAATAAAACTTTACATTTTTTAGGAAAACCAAAAGTTTAGTAAAAAGTTACGCTGAGATAAAATTTGTGTTTTCATATCATTGTCAATTCTCTCGGTGTCATTTCTACCAGAGTCACCTCTCTCAATTTGACCGTAAAAGTAATATAATTAACATCAGGAATCCCACAAGAAAAAAGCAAGAAGAATATATGTCTAAGTATTATCTGATAAGCAGGATGCTTTAATGCGAAATTTCAGCGTTACAACACGATGAGACTAAAACAAAACTAGAAAGATATATGAAGTCATTAATTGTAAAATAAGCAAATGAGTGAGAATATATTCGAAATAGTGACGATGTGCGGAGAGTGTTGTTTTGTAATTGCTCGAATTAGAAATTTTCTATTTTCGTTAGATGAAAATTCTAAGGTACAACAGACTACAACTTCAAGATTTGTAGTACATTTTACAAATTATTAGCCTCTATGGAGAAAAGAAGATAATTTTATCGTGGTGGTCTCTTCCGTTATTTATATCTTTTGAAATCAACAACACATGAACCAATCTAACTTCAAGATGTTTACGAATTTTGGTCTCTTTATTCTTGCGTAATAATGCAATAGACTTAAGTAAATAAAAATAGTGATACGAATGAAAAAATCACTTTTACTATTCTTTTTTTGCAACATTATTTTCAAATACCAACAATAAAAACTCGATGATTTAATAGACGTATGGCGACTATATGTAATAGACTGTATGGATGAATTGGTCAGTCAGGACAACGCAACAAACGATTTCACGCCCTCTCACAAATTTAGTAGTTACTTATCAAAAAATTCCAGATTTTTTTATTCATATAAAAATCTTGTATCATTAAAAAATGAACTATCGAAGAACAAAAAAAAGCCTTTTTACACATTTGAATTAATAACGTTTAGTCAACTTCTTCTTCTTCTTTATCTCAGCCGTTTCCCACTTCATGTGGGGTCGGCGTAATAACGTTTAGTCAACAATACGAGTAAACTACAACTATAACTGAGTGAATGTTAGAATTAACAATTGAGTTGAAGAAAAATATTGATACGACCAATTACGAGAGACTCCATATTCAATGATTATACTACAGGAGGACAATAGAGTGCATATATCTGGAACACTATTGAGTGTTCTTCCGTTCTTTGTTTCAAATCATGTCAAGGATAATAGGCCTGAGAACATTTATCAGGATGTAGAGCAAGATTATAGGGAAGAGTTCTTGTTTGCCATGCAAATTAACATGTGTAACCTTATCATACGTAATTTGTCACCATCTAAATGAGAAAACATTAAATGGCGATCTTGGAATATTTATTGGAAGATACGCACAGAATTCTTACTATGATGAATTTCTTAGGAGTATGTAAGTGCAGGAAACTGGTTAACGGATATTTCCTTCTTTATTTAAACGATTGTTTTAATTGGAATGGAACTGAAACTTGAATAATCAAAAAATATTGATACCTTTGAAAATACATTTTTATGAAATAATTCGTGTAATGAAATGGCTTCATAATTATACAATTGAAAAAACACTGATATCTACAGCATAGTTTCTATTATAAAACTTAATTAAATTGAAGACACATGTCAAAATATTGGGTATTATTTATACAAAGTATTGAGCATAAACATATTATTGTAAATAATGCGTAATCTGCATAGTTAATATTTTGCGCTGTGCAAGATGTACACGTAAATGACGTACAATAGTCAAAGTGAGAATGAAAATATTACAAAATTTGGTGTTGAGATATCTGGATATAAATTACATGATGCATCTATTATAAAGAAGTTAGGTCAAACTTGATTAAAAAATTATTGTCGTAAGATGTCGGTTTACAGAAGGAGCTAGTCTATTTTGAATTACTTGTTTTCGGCTCTGGATAGCCACGTTTGAAAAACCCTTTATATGCGTGCTGCTATGTGCATGACATTGTCACCCTTTTGGCAGGAATTCACTAACTGAACCGAATTATAACTTGTGTCGATTCATTATAATTCCTCCATCAATTTTATCACAGAAATAGAAGACGTACACCGAATCCAAAAATCAATACATTAATGAAATAAATATGGCATAGTTTCTATGTCATTACGCAGTCCGAAAATAAATAACGTAAGACCGATATATACGTGCACAGAGAGGAAGTTTCATGATACACAATTTTGAAGAATGCAAAGAGAGCAAACACCTTATGAAATACGTGAGTGGTACTCAGTGGCAGTGGAAAATTTACCTGGACTACAAGTGAGTAAATAATTACCTCTACGACCCGAGCCATATAGATAGGCATACACATAAAAGTGTATTTGAGTATTTTTTTGGCGAATAAGAAATTGCCTAAAATATATAGCTACACCTTTCAACGTCATGAACTTATAAAAACACAAAGTATTGAGATGGAAGCTGCTGTCTCCAAAGTAAATATTTAAGTAAGTATAAAAATAGGGAACGCCCAATTCACATTCTACTGTAAAAATATCAGTGGATAGCCATTACAAATAACTTGGAACCAACCGACGGCATTCATTTTGTGGTACACTTTGTTCAATCGTATAGATTTTGGAAACTTAATTTCCGAAAACCGTATTTTAAGTAAAACAATTATTAGGTGCATCGACAATAAGAAAAACAAGGGTAACTAGAGATTAAAACAATAGCTTCCTGTGGTCACAGACAATAATGGTCGACGAATAATGTATTTAATAAATGAATATGGTATAAATGTAATGATAATTTATTCATCAATCTGTGAGTTACTTTATATTTATTTAATATTTTGCCTCTTTACTCATCTAGTTTATTCGAGATTCGAGCAGAAAAACCTAAAATTGGGATTTTCTTGATTGAATAATGCATCAAGGATAGAAATAAGACTCGTCAGACATTTCGTGAAATTAAGATTTTATTTTTATGTACGTAATTACATTTTTGGGAGCATAAGATGCGTCTTATTTTCGAGAATTCACATTTCATACATCGTTCTCTTAATTCTTGGAAGCATTGAGATTTAACATCGATTCTCTATGAAGAGAATCACTACTGATTACTTGCACTACACGCACTAACAAGGGCTCTCTTTGAAGTCAACTAATACCGCCTGCTACATACGGCAACAGACCACTACAGCTGTTCCGTGACTCAGAGGAATTTTGGAGAAACGTAGCGCTTCGACCGAAGGAAAGTTATGTCATCTACTGCTTGATTGAAAGATCCCATTCCATCTTATACTTTTAATTGAAAAAAAAATCATTGAAACAGAGTTACGAAAGAATATGGGTTGAGAGAGGAAGGTAAAAGCGGCATATTCTCGATATAGATATAAAAAGAAGAAATACAAGAATTGATTGAAGGATATTCAAATAAATACTACTAATAATGAGCGAAAGTTCATAAAATGAAGAGCACTAAGAATATTAACTAAAAATATCCAGATATTCATATCCAAATCACACCTAATTTTTGAACAAATTTAAAATTATTTTTCTATTTCCTTTCGGAATGTAACTTCCGGTTACTAAATACGAGTTTTCACTAAAATTATAGATCGAAAGGTCAAACAGTTTCCGTCCCTGAAGTGTGTCCTACTCTCTGCGGTTCCTTGGCCTCAGCGCAAGACAGGAGGTGATTCGTCGATATTCACGCACAGGCTCTATCGAACTCGCTCTTGGATAGACCCAGTACTCATTTTAGAGCCAGCTGAATAAACCTGGAAGTGTGTAGGGAGGAGTGGATAGAAGCTGAGTGGAGAGAAAACTTAGATCTATATGATAAATTATGTATGTTTTACTTGTACATTTTACATACAGCATTTCCACCTCATACCGTAAATTTATTTAATATTTAGAGAAATTTTCGTGATCATACGTACACAAAATATTCTGGATAGTTATTAATGTTTGAACATAATTCTTTATGTTTTTTTTGTTTTCTTCTTTTGTGTAGATGATATATTAACCAAGTTCTACTTTATATGATTCTTTAATATCACTCTATTTCGAAGAGATCAGATGCATCATGTTTAAATGTCAGTGAGTTACTTTCAAATAGCAAGTATGTAGCTCGTTATAATCTTTAAATTAGTAACACATGCTCATTCATATATACTTGTATTTCAACAATACAGATTAAAATCTTTAATCATAGAAAGGTTGAAGATGATAACCATTTGGTGATGCGTTGAATTGATCGCACGCGGAATATGAAATTGGCATATGAATAAAAAGAATATGCTAACAACCCTTAAATACCTATAATAAGGTGTTGAGAATCAACACTTTATTCCCACTCATTAGAGTTTTAAAACAGTGTTTCACCTACGAATCTTTAACCAAAATCATTGTCCCGATCTCCTTTCACTTACGATTCGCTTCCTACGATTTATTAACCCAAAATATGATATATTTATTTATTACATATTACATGTCCATGCTGTTCCCTTTTCGAAGTGATAGGGCGATGACCTTCAATTGCGAGGTTACCGGATACACTTCCTGATGTTCGTATCCGAGGTGAATGAGTGTGAATGATGAAGGATTAATGTGGAGGTATCATGTCATGGGAACGGAAAAACCCTTCGTAAATTAGCCACAATCCCCTTGGTCTATCTTGAAAAAAACCTGTTTGGAAAATTGGTGATTTTAACTGTCATCCCTAGGTTGTACTCTAACTGATGGACCAATTATTTCAAAGCAACGAGATCAAACTTTAGACCACTTAAATTACTTTCACTGTCAATGTACTTCGCAGATCTACTTTATACATTCGACTGGAATGATGTACAAACAAACCTTTTGAGTTAATCTCACAGTAAACGTATATTTCTGACCCTATGATTTTTCCTGTCCACCTGCTTTAGGGAAAGAAGGCTTTAGTAACTTCAGCCGAAAGAAAATAACAAGGGCTCGAACTCGAGAAGACCGNATATATATATATATATATATATATATATCAGATTTAGTGCTATATTTCTGTATAACTGCTCAAATGGCACAAAAATTTCAATAACAAATGACATTTCAAAACTATTAGTAGTGAATCATTAATGTCTGTACAACTTTCACGAGCCACTTGAAACATGAGCTATTGATTCATCTTCCCTGATGGAAGTTGAATGTTTCATTTATTATTTTTTGGGTTTTATGACGTAAGAAAAAGTCAAAGAATTTGTGTCATTACTTGAAAATGAAGTAGTATTCGATACCTTTCAACTAAAATGTTAAAAATCGATCTCCAAATAGCAATACTTATATCAGCAAATGAAGTAGACTATCTTATTTTGAATCCAGTTTAAATATTTTTCTTTTAACATCTAGAAGAGATCATTCTTTCCCAAAGAAGCTAATCTTCTTCAAATGTAAAGAGATCGAGAAAATGTTGCTTTAGGATAGTTAAGCGCGTTTTTTTCTTCTTTCCACTGCATTCTTGCAAACGTGAAATCGCATTCCAGACACAAGATATGCACATATAATATTGAGTAAACTATTGGGCAAAAATATTCCGAGAAACAAGAACGACCTTGTTCCATAGGAAAACCGGTGTTGGTAACACACGCAATATTTAAGTGCTAACCTCTTTTGGGCGATGTTATCAGAGTGCCCAATCACAGGCGAATTTTCTGAAACAAAAGTTTCAATTCCCACTCGCTAGGGGACCTTCTTCCAAAACACATTCCATGAGGACGCTCACTGCCGCTTCTCTGCCATTATATAAATCCCCGGGTGTCGCCACTCGGTCGAAGAAAGTTGACCCACTTGGAGGCTGGGGATTGGACACAGTGAATGCGGGACTGTGGCCACTGCGTGGAAGGCCTGAGACCATTCATCCACATCATTGAGAATTTCTTCTTTTACATTCACTACTCTCTAATTACACTATCTCCCTTGTCAATAACATGAATACTTTTTTTCAATTCCGTCAGCGTTCAACATCCGCACCGCGGCCAAATCACCTAACTGAGACGTCAATCATCATATCTTATCATGTCATCACATCAGCCGCTTTCATAACATGGGACGCACCAACAGGGTGGACAAACTGAATCAAACACCTGTGGAAGCGGTTCGGAAGAAACGAAACTAAACACTTAAATTCTTTTTCTTTAGTTTTTAAAACGTTAATTGGTGAAAATTCGCTCAAAATGTTCCATCACGACTTATAAGTCCGTACAGCGCAACGACTCGCCCAGCAACTGTGAGGTAGGGTGGCAATAGCAATTAAATATTGCCTGCCTATCTCCCTCTTATACCCCCCGGTGCCTTTTGTTATTTATACGAGTAATTCTCCCACCACTCTTTGAATTCCCAATCGCCGATACAAAGTTCCTCGCTAGGAGATAGAAATTAAGAAAACATCATCTAATAGTAAAACATAATTTTCGTTTTTTGGAGAGTACTAGAAATCCTGTACGGCTTCGTATGGGACATTGTTTTGTTATGGTGCGATTTACCTCTTTATATGATTTACATCTTCTTTGTTATTTATTGTAACCAAAAATTGCAAGTTTACATACGAAAAACCAAGACGATACCTCAATTAATGTCTTAGAAATAACGAAAATTTGTAGAATCACATTCCACCCAATTCTCCTCTTTAACCTCGTATTATAAAAACCTGACTAAGTGAGTCTCTAAAATAAGAAAAGAAACATCATGCAAAACGTTCAAATTATTGTTTTAAATAATTTTCCTTGGGCGTTGATTACCACACCAAACATATCCATACCTTTCCACATATTTAAAATGACAGAAATTGGATTTATGTTTGGATCTATGCAGACAAAAATTAAGGTATCTCAATTAGTTCTTGAGAAACATCGAAAATAATATATCGTGTCGTTAACGCGATCAACAAACACGTGATATCATTATTATCGTTAAAAATGAAACATCGAAAAACTTAAAATTCTGATTTCAGATATTTAAATTAACTGTTTACTTACAAAATCTGAGATGATATCACAATTAAGTTCGTGAGGTATATTGAAAACAGGTAATATAACACCCTATTTTAACTTTTTAATATAAATTCCGAAAATCCTTTCTTAGTGATATCTACAATACAAAAGCAATGTCGTAGGAAAATTTCAAGTATCTTTCTTTAATAGCTTTTACTTTGCAATGGAAAATTAACGACTGAGAGACTGAGTGAATGAACCAGTCANATATATATATATATATAATCTAAATGAACTACATGTAGTTTACTTTTATCTTTTAGCGTGTATTTACCCATCAAATGCGAACCATAATCATCATGCCTTCCCTGAAGTTAAATCCTGGGTGCGCTAATTTACATAACATAGTCTTGCTCATCACCTCATCTGTTTTTCCAACTACTCCAATAAGCAATGTAATCTAATCAACCTCTATTGGTTACAAGCTTCACTGTTTGGAGTACCTTCAGCAAGGATTTCTTCGTCTCTCGATCACCACAATCATTGTGTAAAGCAATAAGGAGACAACGGCAAGCAGAGACAAGATTTAGTTGTGAGTTTAGGGGGAGGCGGGAATGGGGTTCAACTGCCCTCCCCACCTTGAATAGTACTTGAATTAATTCGAGTAAAATTTACCACTTTCAATTTGAATTCTATAAGAAATATTATTAAAGATCAAATCAAAAAAGTTTTAATGCTGAATTTAAATTATTTTATTTAAATTTTTTTGAACCTTAAGTCGTTTTCCCTAGCCTGTAGTGGTCTGAGAGATGGGGATGATATGATGCCTTCTACTTCGATTTATTTAAATTATAAATGATAATTCTGGCTGCCAAAGAGTGTACACGAATCTCAAAGGGGATTCAAGAAGGAATGATTGTACACAAAAAATCACACGAAAATTTTGAAGCCGTTTTCGACAAATTTTCTGAAATGTACTCAGACCTTCATAAGAAGTATCCTTCAAATTAGTGCTAAAAATTCCTAGCTTGTGCGTCAACTAGAAGTAGATACCACTCCAAATACAAAACTTGAATAAAATCCATTCATCCATTTTGCTGCGTCAGAATCGCTGACCATAAACGGGCTGACACACAGTCGGACTGAATTCTAAAAAACACTTTTTCGGTATCATGATTACCCAAACGGGTATTTCCACTGATAACACGCTATCGCAAATTTTCACGAAGACTTTCCATTTACTTCGTATGTGGTACAGAAAAAAATAATTGTGCAACTTCTTGCGTTTTAGTGGATGCACGTACTGTCATCTACTATCATATACATTCTCTTATTCCTGCTATGCACATTGTAAAGTAATAGTCGATATTTTGTTTCTGTTCGTATTATGTCCACTTCTGTTTGATATTCAACACATCTTGTCTTTCATTCTCCTTAATATAATCTGCTCTTTCATGTCCATTCTTTGGACAATCCCATAACACATGATAGGGTGTTTCTCGATCTAATCCACAGCTACACCGCTCATCTGTTTCCTTCCCAAATCTCATCAAACATGTTAAGAAATTTCCATGTCCTGCTATGTATTCTTGAATTGGCTTTGGTGGATTAAACCTCTTTTTTTCTTTTTCTTTTTGCTTTTTACTGCATATTTTACGTGCGGTATATATTCGTATGTTACGCTTACCTTCCTCGTTATTTCCCATTGTCTTTGCCAAGCTTCAAGTAGAATTTTAGTTCATTTCCCCGTGACGTTTTATCCTCTTTTCTTAACTCCATATCATTCATAGTTCATTTTCCTTCTTATTTTAGGTAATATCTTCCTGTGATCGTTTGCACACTGAAATCGATTGGCATCAAGTCAGTAATCACATTTCGTGCTTCAGTCAACACCGTCTTATAGCATCCAGTT
This sequence comes from Laupala kohalensis, assembly GCA_002313205.1. Classification (NCBI taxonomy): domain Eukaryota; kingdom Metazoa; phylum Arthropoda; class Insecta; order Orthoptera; family Trigonidiidae; genus Laupala; species Laupala kohalensis. The sequence continues at coordinate 41,728 of NNCF01127930.1, read as the reverse complement.
ATGTGCATTACACACTGTCTCTCTATTGACCTGTCTTTCCTTTCATAGCACATGCTTGCCATTTTCTCTGCTCACACCACACATCCATGCGTCATTATTTGCCGTAGTGCACCTATATATAATATTTTTAGGTCTTTCCTACCTATACCATAATGGTGTATGCCTACACGGAGCATACTATATAAGGTTTCTTGCACACGCTTCTTTATGTATTTTAAGTCATTGAAGGTTAACTTGTCATCCAGTACTACACCAATATATATATTTCTTCTGACCACTTGTACTTTTGCTCCCTTAATTTTGACAATTAATTCCCTTCGTTTTTCTTTCGTATGCCCCAACCAAAATTAGTCTTATTTTTGATGATGATATTTCTAAATCATATTTGTCACATATTTTCGTAGTTTTCTATTACTTCCTTTATCTTTTGCTTTCTGCATTCCCTATTGTTAACTGTATCGTTCTTTCTTCAAATTAAGACTTAACTGTATTTAATAGATACTCTGGTAATTGCATCTTTTGTAATGTATTAACTATATGTCTCCATCTGATATTATTAAATGCTCCTTTTACATCAAGGAATATACATCCGCAATATTTCTCATCTCTTATTGTTATATATTTTAACAATAACTGGCGCAGTGCATCACTTGTTCTTTTCCCAGGTATAAATCCATATTGTTGCATGTGTATTGTTCCAGTCGTCCAAAGATGTTGTTGTATTCTCTTGTCTAGCAGTTTCCCATACGTGGGTAATAATGAAATTGGTCGATAAGATGATGGATTTACTGGTGACCTGTCCTTCCCTTTTAGGAACAATTTTAACTTACTTATTTTCCAGTATCGTGGAAAATAGGATGTTCTTGTACACGTGTTGTAGATGTCTTGAATTGCCCCTATTAATGAATCTATTGTTTTCTTAACCATTTCGTGCTTAATGCTGTCATAACCTGGTGCTTTTCAATTTGCCATAGTTTCCGCTGCTGTTCGGATCTCTTCCTGTTAATTTTTCTACTATCTCATTCTGTATGTTGTCATATTGCCATATTTCAATCATGTCTTACCTATATAATGAATTAAGTAGCACTTCCCCTGTTTCCTTCCATGTTTCAGTATATATTTTCTCCCTTTTCTTCTAGTTCTCCATATTTCTCTGCGACGTATCCTGTTTATACTTATTAAATATGGGAACCCCCATACTGATTTGGCGAATGATTTCTCTATGAACTCACGCCAGTTCTGTCTTTTCGCTTCTTCTGTTTCTAGTTTATATTCAATCTTCTTCTTTCGATACTCTTCCGCCGCTTCTGTTGTATCTTCATTTCTCCGTTTAGTTCGCTGCAACTTATGCCTGGCGAAAGATGCTGTAAATGTCCTCGCAAACTGTACACAGCCTTATAACAACCGATATCAATGTTTTCTCGTTCCATATAATCCTCCATTTCATGTGATGAGAGTTTCCTTCTCCGTATATTTTGTTGGTATATTTTAATCGAACTTAACCGTTTCTTGGACCACTCTTTAGGCATTTTTTGTATTCAGGACAATCCCGATGTTCTTTCTTGTTTGCCTTTCTTTTACAATTGATGCACAATGGTTTTTCCCCTTTTGTTGGACACACATCATACCTATATCCTTCTAGGCCGCAATGTCCGCAAGTGTCCTGTTTCTAACGGCAAGATACTGCCATGTGACCAAAACAATGGCATCGGTAGCACTGTATAGGTGTGATATCTTCAGTTATTATTAGACTTGAAAAATTAACATATATACACCCCATTCTTTGTAGTCTCTATCGGTCTGTCATCTCTATTATCCTATTCTCTTCTTCTTTATCTTCTCCTTTATCTTTATACACTATTCTAATATCTTTAATATTAGTGTCTAACCCTTCTTCATGCACGTTTTTAGTCACTATCTCTTCCAGTAACTCCTTTTCACTTCGCTATTGAAAGACTCCGTGTACTCGCATACGTGGCTTCCTTTTATCTATTATTCTATGTTCTAATTCTGTTTGTTCTCCTAAAACCTTCACAAACTTCCTCTTTTACATCTCATTTGGTAGAACCATCACCAGAGTCCCCACAACTGTCTCCCAAGTTGCATTAATACACATTTTGGTCGCAGATTCGCGTAGTATCTCCTTTAGTTTATTTTGTATTCTTCGTTCCAATGGTCCTTTCGGTCGCCCCATTATGACTCCTTTTTTCCCGTTTGCCTGTCTTGTTTGTACCACCCCTGCATATGTTTGCTTACATGTCGAAGTATCCGTTTGCATTTGTTTCATCATTTGCTCACTCATAACTTTTTCAACACACTTGATGAGTCTTGGTTCTAATTCCTTTAACAAATAGCCATTCCCATCTTCCCATATATTATTGCCGCGTATCATTGTCTGTTGCATATTTCTTTGTTCTGCTTCTACTCGCAGTATGCGACCATGTAAATCATAAACTCTCTCATTTATTACATTAATAGCGTGTTGTCCCATTTTTGATCGCCTGCACCACTTTTTCACTCTGCCTAGTTACATGTTATATCATTACACTTAAAGGCTCTAATGACCTTGACGTTGACGAGCCCTAAAGCCTCACAAAAAGAATCATGACACTCCCCTGTTCCACTGTATTTAACATCATTCCATCCTCGATGTCTGTATTTTGTAGGTTTTCCATTCTGTCTATGATGTTTTTAATTCTGCTCCGTTGCTTCATTCCTCATCCATTATATTAACACGTATTAATGCCTGTCACAGTTCACGAACACCATCTGTATTGTAGAGTTTTATGTGCGAAATTTTTCACCTTTAAAAACTTCCTCCAATTTTTCTATATGCTATCCTAGTGTCTTGATATCAACTCCCTTTCTATCTATTTCCTAATAATTATGTATAGCCTCCTCTTCTTTTAATTTCCTTCTCCTTCCTCTCCGCTCTGGCGTTATTTCCTCCGAAGGTAACAATATTTTACTCAAGCCGCTTCTGAACGGTGATATATTCTCTGCTTCCGTCACTTTGTCAGGTTCTGCTGTTTCTGGCATTCTGTTAAATAGTTGTTTGCTTAGTTATTATTCAATTGATTTAGTGATACTATGTATTGCACATATATATTTAATGTTTCTGGGGTTCCTGTTATTCCCCTGACTAATTCAATTTGTTTATTTTTCTTTAATTTATTTTCAGTAAATTATTATTATTAATTTTACGTAAAATTGTTTCATTTAACTTCTTACCGTCTTAATTAACTGAGCACCATGCCGTTTGTTTCATAAAAATATGTTCATCCGTTTAGATGATTTGCGTGTTATTGTAAAAATGTTCCTTTCTCTGTTTGGTATTAATTTTCCATTGTGGCGCCTTCTATCAGCTTTATTACTTTATATTTTGCTACGGAGGCTTGTTTGCGTCCCTATTATCACGCCTCCTAAGCTGGCTAACTCTATCTTCTATAATTTCCTGGATTCATATACTCTTCCCTTTTTACACCCATATAGTTCAATTTATGGCTGCTGGGAGATCGCCATAAGCATTTCTTCAATTTTGTAGTGGTACCCCTGTTATACATATATGTTCTTGTTGTCTATATTTATATTTTAAACTACAAAGTGTTCTCAATGTTCTCCCATCAACAATGTTTAAACGGGGCCATGTTTAAAATTAACGTAATACTTCTTTTAATTACATAAAATAAGCCACTGTAGCTAGCACACGCATATTTTATCAGCAGTATGTACTATAGCTATCATGTATTTAAATCTCGACTCACTCACTCAAAAGTTGCGAAACCATTCACATGAAGATCGTTTTAGGTCTCGCCATGATGCTCGTAATCTTCAATTTTCTATTATTTCGGCCCTAATGGATCGATTTTCCTCAAATTTTCTTCTGCACACTCAGAACACTGTCCTCTTTATGAATATTTACAATTTAAATACCGAGAAACTCCTTAAATATACTTTCCAATACCCGTGGTACAGAGCACGTCCGCTCGTACTCGTACTCGTTGGGGAACGTTAAGAGTAATATTCACAGTAATAATGGGTTAAGTTAATATNTATATTTTTATATATATATATATATATATATATATATATATATATATATATATATATATATATATATATATATATATATATATATATATATATACGTAAATTGGAAGAAAGAAGAATAAGTATAATGACTAAAGTAGAGAAAATTTAACAAAAATTCAACTATTTCTTTTATTATATTTACAGAAATCAAGTTATCCGAAGTAAAAGTTAAAGAATGTTTTTTCTTGAAATAAAATATAAAGAAAGTAGGTAAAAATATGAAATAAAGAACGGTTTTGACGATACAGTTATCACCAATGTGTTCTTCGTTTTGTCATTCTTATCACCAATTACACACTTGTAGTAACACAGCATTGCTTTCATTTATGATAAACTGTATCCAATTGTGACCAAATTTTCAAATCGCAAATTTTTGACTTGTTCAATTTGATGTACGATACTGTTGTTTTAACTAATTCATTACTTTGTATATCAATTTACCCGTTGTTACCTTATTACAAAAACAGAATTTTAGTCCCTTTACGAAGAATTATTGATGTTTTGTTCATTCAATTAAAGTATGAATTACTTATAGTTTCGTGCATGAATTTTAATTCCGTAATATTAATTAATATCGCTTTACTGATTTTTACTGTTGAACGAGATGAATTCTTTTGTGAACATAAAAACTTTACATTATTTAGATTTTGCTTTGACTCTTTCTACAATTATCTCCAATCACGTGATACGGATGATGTTTTCGACAGAACAGTATTTTCCGTAGTTTTTGTTGAATTATTTTTTTAAATACCGCCTAAAGTATGAAAATTTTAACGTCATTGCGTTTCTATTTTCATCTGCTATGTTTTAGTTGCTTATATACGAATGAAACCAATACTTGGGTCAGGATATTAAAAAGATTAAAGACCACGGAAGTTTTTCCCTATAAATGATATAATTTTAAGTATAAAAATTCATCGACCTGTATAGAGAATGTTTCAAACTATCATTTGAAGAATTTTGGGGGGTACTTTAGTTTAGTCGCTCTGATGGATATGATACCATAAATGTGGGAAACTAAGAGGCCATTGCTGCGTCCGCATGATTTTCGGCGACAGCGAAGGGCGCTGCACGACCCACATAAGCATGAGTACACGCGCACCGAGCACCACCTGTTCCTCCACAACCTGCCGACTGCGGCGTATCCAGCCTCCGCCACCAGCGCCTCCCTCCCAATCGTCTACCTTAAGCCTAGTGTCCACCACCATCACCATGGCTTGGCGGTCATGGCCAGCTGTCTCAGCTGAGACCACGAACCGAGTGGGAAGCGGGAGAGGAGTGGAGACGCAAAGGGGCGGGAGGTCCCAAGCAGAGCGAGCCTACGTCATCGTCATCGACTCGAATCCCGTCCACACTAGACAGTACCTCTACTTCCCTTCCCCCCCTCTCACTCTCTCTCTTTACTTCAACCGGATCCACCACCACAATTGTGGGTTCCCCCCGCATGGCCTGAGCCCTCAAACCGTCTCCCATTGGTTCGCTCGCGTCTCGCCTCATGTGACGTCACGAGCCGGGGATCGACCCGCGGAACGTTCTGGAAGCTGAGCGCTGTGCCCGATTTCCCCCTAGCCTATCCCCTCTTGCATTCAATTGCGCGCTTGGCTCTCAGAGGCTTTGCTAGACGTGGGCTTCTTCCGATCATTGCGCGGGAGGTCCTCAGCAGAGAGAGAGAGAGAGAGAGATGCATCTCAGAAGCTTCCTCTCGCTCAATGACAGAAAGGTCGAGGGTTCGTTCTCCCGTCAATCGTCCTCTCAATAAATGGGTTCAATTGAATTGAAAACTTACTTCCAATTTCATATAAACATTTGCATCAAGACACAACTATTTGAGTATACGCTATCTGAGAGGTTCACGATAGGTGATTGCTGATCATTGTTAATAAAATTCATCAATGTCACTAATGATCAAATTCGCCTAGCCTATTATGTTAAACATTTTTGTATTATAGCCAACATGTACATGCTTCTTGGTTTAAAAAAATGACTCCTAGTTACAAATAACAATAGGTACTTATTAAATACATGCAAATTAATTCAAATACGTGCATAATGAGAATATTACAAGAAACGAAAATAACTATGATAAATTGATACTTTCACGAATGTACATTTTCATTGTATTTTTCTTTTGAATACTTGTTTTTTAGGTTAGTCAAAGAATTTGAATTTTCTAATTAAGAAAATGACCAGTCAATGAAAATAATACATGCCAAGTAAGAACAAATCATTAATATAATTTAATTCCAACAATGAAACTAGACATGCATTTAGACAAACTACACTATTCTCGAACATTTTTGCGATTTTCTCTTTCACTTCTTATCTGATCCATTGAATTTCCCGATACATCAAATTAAAAATTCTACAGTTTGAAATTATTTAATATATTTTTATAAAGCAATTTTGTATAACGTATTAAAATATTACCAAAATACATAAAGAGAAATACACTAAATTGAAAGTCATCGTTAGGTTTTAATATCATTAGTTACCCTTACCTTCATAGGGGATTCAATGTTCACGATATCCTTATAAGTAGAGCAAACATGTCAAAATACGTATAATGCTTCTCTTTTACTAGAATCATACTTTTAAGGAAATATCTACAAATGGAGAGAATACCATGGTCATTTACATTGAAATAAATACATTTTAAACAAGTACTTCGTCTAATGTAAAGAACACTTCAATTTTTCTCCACTGATCAACGTACCATAGACTTTGAGGTGACTTAAAACCAAAATTAATTGTTTAGAAAGTTTTGATTCGTGAACATTTTTTAGAATACTTCATAAGGTACGTCAAAATCCTGTTTAACACTCACCAACATCAGCTTATGTGACGATTGTTTTCGTAAAAGGTAAAAGATATTTCCTTATTTTAATCTGAATACAAATTTTCACATCTGAAAATAATAATTATTAATAAAATTGATGTAAAAATTGTAAGCAGACTTGTCTGCTTAATTTTAAAAAGAAAATATTGGGGGCAATTTTCGTTTGTGTCGATTACTTTGGTGATAAACTGGTAAAATATAAAATAGAAATTTTCAACCAATACAATTTTTTATTCTTGGAATTAATTTTTTGGTGTAAACTTTATGTTTTGTATGACATTTTTTCTGCTTGTTTAGAAATTGAAGAAGAAAACTTGTGAAAAGTTCCTAAATTATTCTTGAAATATATGGTTTTACGTCATTCTACTAATGGGTGGCTAAAGCTAAGTGAACAGGAAAAACATCAGAGTATATGGAATGGGTTCAAGTGGTCCCGACCCGGAAGAAGACTCAGAAAAACCGTGTATTTATTTTATTTAGTTTTAACCGCGTTTTGTATTTTATTTTCAATTTAAAAACAAGCTGCAAGTAACTGGAGGAGGTTGTAATAAAAATACCCTAAAATAACTGAAAAGACGCTGAAATTGACTTAAATACAAACAATTAGGAGTTAAATGTGAATTCAAATATCCTGGTTTAAGATATTACTGAAGAAATGTTTTCACGAAAAGACTTGTTTGCGATTTTTTGAAGAATTTATTCTTTTTGGAGTTCCTAAAAGGAAAATAATTAAAATAAACTTTAATTTATTAAAAAGCAGTTGCAAACTGGGGGAATAAACTAAGTTACTCGTAGAAATGAAACGTAATTTACAAAAGAAAGTGGGTTCGCATCATTTTAAAACTGTTTTTTTTCCTCAGTAATGGATTCAATGACTTGTAATTGAAGTATTTTAGAAGGTATATTGTCCAAAATCCTCCGTAATTCAACAAAGTTCAGTATTTATGTATTATTAAAGAAGATCTAATATGTCCTATATACAATCACAAACATTGTCTATGTGGAGGTAGACTACAAAGATTTCGCAGAGGAACTGCATTTAGAAGAGAGTGAATATAGTTTTGTTACACACGCTACTATAAAAGACTGCGAGAAGAAAAAAATAAATTTTGAATCTGGTATATCATACTCGTATGCACCCTAGCGGCACGCGGAGCAACTTGTCGCAAGTCTGAGTTGAACAAAAAGTTTGTTCTTAGGAGGCCTTATAGGTGTAGTTTTTGGATAGGTGACATTCAGCAATCGAACCCACCTAATTTTCCTGTCAGATGCGTCTTGATTTAATCAGTCATTAGCTGTGGCATTTTCACCACTCGCAATTATGATTATATCCCTTTTCTCCGCATATTATTGCGCATTAATCTATTTTGTGATAATTTTTACGATCTTAGCAAACAAAGGCTAGGTCATGTTGTACCTGGAGTAAAATGGTTTAAAAAATTGTATTTCCATCATATTTTGTAGTTGTCTTGTTTGTTGAAAGCTACTTTAAAGTTGCTTTAACTACGAAAATGTTGTCAACATTTTCTTCTCATTTTCACTTCACATAGCATCACATAATCACACTTATGCTTTCTATTGAAAAGATATGAATGTTCATAGCTACATTACTTACAGTATTGGATGAAATATGAAATATTTATTTTAATTTTTGTCTTCCTCTTACAACATTTCACTAATTGCTAATCACTGGTGTATTCATATATTCGTTAAATTGATAATATTTTATTTATAATTACAAAGAAACAAATTCTACAACTAACCTTCAATCTGAAACAAAGAACTTGTCAGGAATTTGGATATTGATTATGGACAAAATAATGACCTCATATGGGTATATTAAGTACTTTTTCTAGTTAAGTTTTTATAGTAGTAACCCAAACGAGGATAATATTTTTTTCGTGTAATGTTTGGCATGTGCCCCAGTATTCTGGTGATACTTGGCTGTCCGAGAAAGCTATGCTTTCTTGGTCATGCTCATCACTGATTCTGCCAATTGACTAGTATTAGCACCCTCAAAATAGCCCTCAGTGCGATGCTCGCAACGTAAAAGAGAAAAGTCACAATACGATGTGGCCTACTGAGGAAATCAAGTATCACTAATTTTTGTGTTTGGATAATTTGACAATAAAAGGGTGACAATAAAGAGTGTTCGAGAAAATGAAAAATGAAAGAAAAAAAACATAAAAGCACTCACAGATTTGCTGATACAGTTTCGGCTTTTACATTCATCAGTCACTTAGATATTCATTTTATTTTCAATATTTCCGTAATATTCTTCTGTATTCTATCCAACTGCTACCATCTAATTCTTAAATAAAAAATTAATAAATTTACAAATACATTAAAATTAAACCATTCGTCAAAACTATTATTCAATTTCAAAAAATACAAATTAAGTATAAGTTTTTTAAAAATATTGTAGTCAATACAGAAATTCATAAAACATAGTTAACAGAGAACTTGTCATGCGGGCTGAAAGTCATAAAATTACACTTCTCTTATTCAACTATTCACCTGCAGAAATGGCTCCACGTAATGTTGTTATCAATTTCCAGAGTAACAGAGAATTTCTCATACTTAAGACATCGCTAACCTTGAGAGCGGTCAATGTCTCGCTTGCGTATCTCCACTGCGATAATGTAACCCGGATGATACGACTGGCGCAGGTGTAGAGGCGCCCATACACTATGACACATTTATCAGACTATTTCAACGCAAAGAATGTCAAGCAAGTTTGACCCCAACTTGTGTAAAATTACCTGTCGTAAGCCATCCAAACTTCACCCATCGAATCAAATTTTGTCAAACAGGCTCATCTTTCCTTTGCTTGAATTCAATGTGATTTCCTCTTACTATGATATATTACAAGGGGGTCGTTCATAAATTACGTAACGCAAAAATTAATTTTTTTTAAAATCCTCCTTCCCTCCATAAAGCATCTGAAACGACACTTCTTACCCCCACCAAAAGAACAATTAGTAACGCTATCTCTATCCTCCCTCCCAACCACGAAGACAAGTTATTTTTTCGGAAACAAATTTTGATACCCTAACTTAATTAATCGCTCCTCAAGCTCTCACAGAGCGGTTGAGTAAATAGATAGCACTGACAAGCCTTAATGCTAATAAAATTTGTCGTTAAGGCCCTACGTAGGGTAACGACATCACAACCCCCTTTCCTCAACTCATAGAGCAATTCGTAATTACTAGATGATCCCAAATTGTTTTAAATTCACTTCATTCATTTCCAATTAATACATAACCTTAAGAACATGATACATCGTTTCTTCATCTGTATTGTTACATATGCGTCTTTTATTTTTCTCTTATTTAAGTAAAGTTTATTTTCTTAAAAGTATTATGTTCAACGTATTCATATTCACTGAAGGACTTTACTGAAATTGAGAATAAATAGAATGAGATGCATTACATAACTAATTATTACGGGTTACATCTTAAGAAAATAGTCAACCTTATAAGTTGGTTTCACTCTTCTCAGGCTAATTTATCTGCAATCATATATAACTAGCTCCTTCTAGTGACTGAGAGTCAGATAATAGACTTAAGCGTGCAATCGGTGTTGTCGGGTTAATAACTCTTTCGTTGTCGTTTGACACCCTCAAAAAAGAAATTTGCGGGTATTTGTATGTTTCTATATGAAAACTGCTGCCACACGTATATTTTCAGGATTGAATATCAAATAGCTGGACTCAATAAATAAATTCTCTGCGTAAATCCTCTTCCAATTCGGTCTGGAGAACTCATGTATATAATTATCCCCTACAATAAGAAAAAAAAAGAAAGAAATTGATGACTAAAGAAATCTATCTATATAAAGTTTCAAATAAAAAAATTCTTACATATTTGCAACGAAAGACTACAAAAAGCCTGGACGTGAGAGGCAAATACAGCTGCTCTCGTGAGAAAAGTTGAATAAGACGGAAATTATACTATAAACACTAACAAAATCCACCTTGAAACTGAAATAATTATGTTTTCCTACGAATTTTAAAAAGCTGTTAATGTTTTAATGAAGATAAATTGTACTTTGAAATGATAAGGAATTATTTTCAATTCGTGGGTGATTCCACGTTAAGTGGGTCACAGTTGTGTGTATTAGTCTGAAAAACTTATTGAAAAACTTTCTTAGGATTTCGTTCGAAATTCAATGTTTTGAGAGGAAAATTCGATAAAATTACGAACAAGAGATATAAAGTATCATCCTTCTTTATTTTTTGTTAAATTTCCCCACTTGGAGTCAGCATCGAATTGAATTCAGTTCCACCGTAAATACTCAATTTTCACATTTATTTCACGAGTTCCAATAGATTCATTAACACGAATGGAAATTTTCTTATTGAAGAGTAATAAATTAGATTTAGTTTTTTATGGAGTCGTATGATTCTAAACTGCCTCAGCTATGAAATACTTCTATTGTGATTCAGTTTTCATTTCTATCGATCTCTGTGGTGGAATTTTCAGGAGAGGTTTGTTTTTATCTCGCTATCGGAATGAATAAGTATTTTTAAAGGGATCGATGCATCATAATCATTTCATGCTCTCTGTGCATTTGGACACATGCAGGAAACAGGGTGAATACGTAGTACTCCGTAAAACTTCATTTCGGAAATTTGTGATAATTGTAAGTTAGAGGTTGACCGCGCCTTAAATTAGAGGAATTTATGAAACCTGCAATCGTAGTGCCACCGGAAATACCTCAGCATCCTCTAATCACACACCATAAAATTCATTCATGCACGTATAAAAATATTTAATCTATAGGTACAAATGGTATACCTCGTATGCTGATCCGCAATCGAAACCTACGTTGTTTATAAACAGAAGACACGAATATTTCATCACATCATATTCAAAATATCGTGAGAAAGCACGTCTGGAAGGTTTCAAATCTAGAGTGTGGATATGATTTAAGAGTGCTTTAAGATTGAATCCAGTATTCAACATTTCTATCACTCGACTCTCCACCATGTCACAGTAAAGACAAATAATTGTGATGTAGAACAGGAGAGAAGATTAATCCGGGAGTGTTAGAGAGTTTAAAAAAAATTAAAGAATCCCCTCTCCGATTTTCTAAATGCATTCTGTTTCGTTTTTTTCAGACACATCTTCTAATTCAATCCAAGATCTAAAACTTAAACGAGCTATTTAAGTCAAGTTGTTTCTCTGATCTTGAACAATATATCATGTGGCACAAACTGTTCCATTCACATCGTTTGAACCTGATCTACAATTCTCATTTCGTTATTCTTGAAACAAAGAAAAGGCTTCCAAAGTTAGGGACGAGTTGATTATCATAGCAATATTTCGTTCAGTGTAAGGTTGTCTTTCTGGTATTCTGCAGCTCAAAGACTTGACCAACTTCGTTTCGAGAGGTGACGAACAAAAGACATGCCAACCGGTCCCAGGCATGAGAAGAACAGAAACTATCCTCTTTGAAAAAACCCTCTCCATAAACGAATATTTAATTTCATTTTGTCCGTTGAGGTTCAATCAATGATTGCATGATCAATTATTTAGACGCTTGAATCGACAAATTTTAAATAACTATAATTTATTGCATATTTATTTAATAAAGAGAATCCGACACTTTGATAATGACGTGCATGAAAGTATCAAGTAAATTTTTAATTTATGCATTAATATTTAATTCACGTATACAATTATTTATTAAAACATTATAGTCATTCATTTATAAATATCAAATAGTCATGTATTCATACACCAAATGAGATAAAGAAGCAAAATACCATATGTCCGCATTGACCTTGATATCTTTACTGCTGAGTACTGTGTCAGTTAGGGTAAATAATCAAATACTCTTTAAATGTACTAATAAAAATTTGCATCTAATAAAATGCCTTAAATAAAAATATTTATCCAAAATTCCAAGCAATATTACTCATATCCCAAAACACAATTAGAAAGATAGTTTGCTTTCCAGAAAAGTCAAACAGAATTCAACAAATGTCTTATTATATTTTACGATTGTAGCTCACGAATTCATCAGAAATACAATGTAATTTGACAGATCTTTCCCAAAACTTGTTTCAACTACAGTATTAACGCAGGAACAATTTGACCCAATACCAGTTTTAAGCTGAAACTCTTTATTTCTGACCATGTGCTAAAATCTAAATATACGGTCATCGATACAACTAAACCTCATATACACTAACGTTAAAGAACTTTAAGAAATAACAATACAAAAGAATGAATTGTGATATGAAATAAGTTACCATATAATTTATTATTGTTATACCGTTTGCTATTTGTTATTCAGATAGAGACATAACAACAGTTTTGAATAAATGTACGACTGATACAGTAAAATAAAAAAACTGGAGTAAAATAATTTTATTTTATGTTCATAATGAGAACCCATTAACATCTCATCATCTCTGTTTTTTTTATTAAATAACGACTCCGTTGATGAGTTTCTCCTGTATAATATTATGAGTAACGTTAAATACTTCATTAAGTTCATAATATAAGAATTTCTACCATCTACCTTCAATTCATGAGTCACATCATTATGTACACGAGTATTTTTTAAATTAACTCTAAGAATATTACGTCAAACATTCCTAATTACTTCCTTGAAGACATCCCAGGAAAAAGGGAAGTAAGGCCAACTTGAACAATCCTATTAAACATAGTGAATGAAACTTTTTTTTTTAAAATCCCAGAAGAAGTACGGGTTTTCAGAATTATTCTAATGAGTCTGTGAAAGCGAATTAATGTTGCACAATATTCCTTTTAAAAATCCCTTTAGGGTTCAGAGAAAACGTGAGCTAAGGAATAAATTTTACATTGTTTACCGTACATTTTGTTCCCTCTTTTACGTAATAGTATTTTTCATAAACTCAAATAAATCTAGAAAATANATAGTTATTTAAAATTTGTCGATTCAAGCGTCTAAATAATTGATCATGCAATCATTGATTGAACCTCAACGGACAAAATGAAATTAAATATTCGTTTATGGAGAGGGTTTTTTCAAAGAGGATAGTTTCTGTTCTTCTCATGCCTGGGACCGGTTGGCATGTCTTTTGTTCGTCACCTCTCGAAACGAAGTTGGTCAAGTCTTATAAATTATCTTAAGAGCATATGAATTTCATTACAATATTTTAATTTCTGTTTTGTTATGTGTCTTTTTCAAGTACGTACACACCTTTATGTATGAAAAAGCTTATGTGTCATAGATCATTTTCATTACAATTGAATCTCTCTTAAGATAGCGTATCAGCGAAATCTTACGTTATTCATCATTGTTGCTATGATCTGTTTCGACGATTACTAGATATTCTAAGTAAAATAGTTCTCTTTCATTTCATTATTTCTTATGAGTTGAAGAAACAATTCTAGACACTTCCTATTAATTCGTCTAAAAACTACTAAAACCGCTTCTCAAAAATGAATTGATTTAGAAACCATCTCGAGTCCTCAGAAGCTAAGAGGGACGTTCGCTTCCTGATCTGTTACCTCTTCTTTAGATCCAATCAGCGATAAGATAATCTCTCATCGCACGTCGGAGACAGGAAACCAGAAGGTTTAGGAGCGCAATGTTTTCAAACCTCCATAAATATGTATGATTTAGAAAGTGTGGAGAAGAGGGTAACGAATGCAAAAAGCAAGAAGTGAACAGACAAACATGTTCCGTGCAATTGAAATAGAAATAGATCAAACAAACTATATTCAAGATGACACTATAGTTTAGATTGGGTATTGTCTTTCAATATTTTACTTGAAGATTTTATCGATTTAATAATTTTGCTGTTTTTATTTCACTACTCACTTTTTTAAAGAAATAATTTCTTATCCGATTTCTATGGGAAATTTTAATTTTGGATGGAATTTTTGATATCCTGGAGATATTAAGATTGTAGTCCAATATCCTTACAAAGATTTTGCTACCTCCTTTCAAGGAGACAGTTACTTTGTGCACCGATTGGCCAGAAGAAAAGAGGAGGTAGTATAGGTTTAAGATCTACCGTTCTTTCTCAGTCTCCGTCTTAGATACTCCCTTATTCCCATTTACAGATTTAACTTCCCCACCACATTGTATATACCACTTGATACCACTGATATTCACAAGTTCAACTTGAATTAAAGACCTGAAAATCTTTATAAAATTTTAATTTGATTATAACCCAACACAAAACCTTGTTCAAACTAATCTTATTTTTATTTTTTTAGTTAGGTCAGAAACGATAAGATTTTTCCAATTACCATTATCTTTCCATCTATGTCGAAACCTTTTTTCTTATTTATCCATTATATTTGATTACAAAAAATGAGGTTTACAAAGAATGTGTACAATACACATTTTTACGTCAACAGAATAACCAATAAGAGGTAGATTCCAGAGGAAGTGTTTTGAGCAGAGGAACACGCAAATGCAATCCACGCAAAAGACGAAGGGACCTCGACATGTCCGTCTCCTTCAGTGCTTCCGGGACCCACACGCTGCCCTCGCAGCCAGGGTCTCACAATGAATAATACGATCGCCTTAGTGCCCACACTGGGTCACTCATAGTCTCGTGACCATATCTTTCTGAGATGTTTCTGATAAACAGTATTACTAAATCCAACGTTCGGATGCAAGGTAATTTTTCATTTTGACCATTTTAGAGGTAGATACATCAGGGTATTTTTTGCATTAAGACAACTTAAACCTAAATATCGGTAACTTCTTCCTTTCTCTCTTTCTCCCTCTTTTCTTCTTCCTCTCATTCTCCCTTCTTTCTTTCTTTCTTTCTTTCTTTCTTTCTTTCTTTCTTTCTTTCTTTCTTTCTTTCTTTCTTTCTTTCTTTCTTTCTTTCTTTCTTTCTTTCTTTCTTTCTTTCTTTCTTTCTTTCTTTCTTTCTTTCTTTCTTTCTTTCTTTCTTTCTTTCTTTCTTTCTTTCTTTCTTTCTTTCTTTCTTTCTTTCTTTCTTTCTTTCTTTCTTTCTTTCTTTCTTTCTTTCTTTCTTTCTTTCTTTCTTTCTTTCTTTCTTTCTTTCTTTCTTTCTTTCTTTCTTTCTTTCTTTCTTTCTTTCTTTCTTTCTTTCTTTCTTTCTTTCTTTCTTTCTTTCTTTCTTTCTTTCTTTCTTTCTTTCTTTCTTTCTTTCTTTCTTTCTTTCTTTCTTTCTTTCTTTCTTTCTTTCTTTCTTTCTTTCTTTCTTTCTTTCTTTCTTTCTTTCTTTCTTTCTTTCTTTCTTTCTTTCTTTCTTTCTTTCTTTCTTTCTTTCTTTCTTTCTTTCTTTCTTTCTTTCTTTCTTTCTTTCTTTCTTTCTTTCTTTCTTTCTTTCTTTCTTTCTTTCTTTCTTTCTTTCTTTCTTTCTTTCTTTCTTTCTTTCTTTCTTTCTTTCTTTCTTTCTTTCTTTCTTTCTTTCTTTCTTTCTTTCTTTCTTTCTTTCTTTCTTTCTTTCTTTCTTTCTTTCTTTCTTTCTTTCTTTCTTTCTTTCTTTCTTTCTTTCTTTCTTTCTTTCTTTCTTTCTTTCTTTCTTTCTTTCTTTCTTTCTTTCTTTCTTTCTTTCTTTCTTTCTTTCTTTCTTTCTTTCTTTCTTTCTTTCTTTCTTTCTTTCTTTCTTTCTTTCTTTCTTTCTTTCTTTCTTTCTTTCTTTCTTTCTTTCTTTCTTTCTTTCTTTCTTTCTTTCTTTCTTTCTTTCTTTCTTTCTTTCTTTCTTTCTTTCTTTCTTTCTTTCTTTCTTTCTTTCTTTCTTTCTTTCTTTCTTTCTTTCTTTCTTTCTTTCTTTCTTTCTTTCTTTCTTTCTTTCTTTCTTTCTTTCTTTCTTTCTTTCTTTCTTTCTTCATATAATTTTAATTTTCAGTAGGGAAGAAAATTAGCGGAAAAGTTTTGGAAATGTTACACATTAAAAGTACATGTTACACATTAAAAGTACGGTGTACTGAACACTGGATCTGTAGACTAATACGGATCATTCATTCATTCATCAAGTATTTGTGATACCCGTTTCTTTTTTTCTTTTTGTTCATTATTTTAGCTTTTTGAACTAACTTTGTGGCTATAAGTCATGTATTCATGATTCATGTTTATTGACACCTAAGGATGACCTAAGGAAAGGAAGTATTGTAGTTCAAAAATTCTGTAATTTCTGTGATTGAATGAGGACAATTTGAGACTATATTGGGAATTATATTATCAAACATTCGTCATATAAAACAGTTTTGCGTTGGGAACAAAGATAACATCCATGAGCAGAAACGTTACTTAAGGATTAGTTAGGATTTGAGTATCAAGTTTTTAATTTTTCATAACATGAAGAAAATGTATCAAAAACGCAAATTATATTTCAATTTATCGTCGCATCCTCAAAATCATTTTTGAAACTTTCTCGATGTTAGATACTTGTAAGTTGTGGGTGTAGAACGTGAGAAATTTTTCTTGGAAAGTTATTCTAGAAAAAATTCCTGGACAGAACACTCATTTTCGTCGCGCAAACCGCCAACATCCGGTTGCTGTTTCTTGAAAAATCAACCCCTACTTACTTTAAAATGTTAGAACATGGAAGTTAAGAAAATGTGGGATTTTAAAAGTATTGCAATAGGTTATTCAATATTTTTTCGCCTTACAAATTCTTGTCAATGTGATAAAGCAAAGAATTTTTGCGGACAAAAAATTGCATGAAATGAATTGGGAATGCCGAGAAAGGTCAACTTAGGCACAGAGTTCAGTTTATGCAGAAATTCTAAGTTATTCTAAATGAGAATTATCATGAAACAAATTTTTAAAAACTTTAACAACTGGGGTTAGTTTTACT
The DNA here is from genome assembly GCA_002313205.1 of Laupala kohalensis. Lineage (NCBI taxonomy): Eukaryota > Metazoa > Arthropoda > Insecta > Orthoptera > Trigonidiidae > Laupala > Laupala kohalensis. The sequence goes on along the minus strand of NNCF01127930.1, from coordinate 24,014 downwards.
GTCATAATTAATAACTAGAAGTTCACGCTCACTTTTTTATGTACCTTGCACCCATGTTTTGAAAAGTGTAGTATTAACTTGCAGTATTCGTTGAAAACTGACTGCCTCTTCGGTCATCAACAACTTTTATGCACCCAAGCTATTCTTAGTTTCGGAATCCCTATTTCCCGTCTCCACAGAAATCTCGAAGCACGAGCATATTTTTTTGCGATCCGCAACTCCTCTCACAGAAACTTGGGCGTCTTGTGTCGTGACCGTGATAGGCCCTCACCTGCGCTGCTGACGAGGCCTCAGCCGTTTTACGCATAACCATGACCTCCCTTTGCGTCAGCATAAGAAAAAGCGCTCGCGGATGACGTAACTTGGAACTTTCGCGTTTCCATTTGCACAGGCCCTCTCGTAAATACCAAATCGAATTTTTATATTCTATCGCATTGACGGCCGATAATGAAGCTACGAAAGGGAAAAACATTTTGGACCTGCTGTCACAGATATAAAATTTCTGAAAAAAAACAACGATAATGAACGAAGTAAGAAATAATGGATTTCATTCATTTGGGAATATATTTGAAAAATAATTCTAAAAGATAAGTTTATTTTAAAAACTATTAACTAATTTATATTGAAACAATAAAACAAACGGAGTCATTTTGACTACGACACCATATTAAAGTTGTGAAAATACATTCTTTATTTTTTATCTAATCTAGGAACTTTTTATCTCAGCTAACTTTTTATCTTATCTAGGAACTTTTGCTGAAATTTTTGAATCCGCCTCTGCCTTAGGGCCCTTGATCGGAATTGATGGGATGGTCCCATGCTTGCTTCCGGAGAGTAAATTAGCTTATTGTCCTCCACATGGTCATACGCAGTCTTTACTGTTTTTTGACAATAAATTTATTATTATTATTTACATGTATTACACTAGCTCAGTCTTTGTATTAAGTGTAAAAATATCTTGCTGCATGCAAATTTTTTATACTACATTTGTATGAATTTGAACATTTTAATTTGTCTAATGAAAACTAGTAGACTTTTCTGATATTCACAATTTTATTCTCTTGCTAGAATTTTTCTTCTATTTTAATGCATTTTAAATAGGTACTAGAAAGGGTTTTATACGAGCTCTTAGAAAATTTTATGCTCCAAAGAAACGAAACTCCAGACTACACGAACTCAAACGTAAGTATGATATTAAATTCGTCGAAGTAGTACCAAATAACACAAACATTCCTGCATAGATAAGGAGTGTAAATCAAAATATAATACAAAAAACGTTAGAAAATAGAAACGCCCCGGAGGCAAGGTTTAGGCGTAAGAAATTAAAAACAAACACCAATATTTGATTTTATTATATTTCGATATTATATTTAGTCACATTGCTATTTGTATTTGGTTCCAGCATTAACTAGTTAATATTTTTGTTATCTTTATCTTAAAAATACCTACATAAATAGTTTCTGTTAAGTAATCGAACAGAGACTATTTATTGAAAAATAGTTTAAAATATTATCACTTCATTTCAATTAGCTATCATCAGTGTCTAGTTATTATTCCGGCTGAAATACTCCATGAATGATGTAATGAAACAATTTTATCGTGAATGAAGTATCTATTATCTACCATATACGGTATAGCACTAACGACGGCTGCATTACACATATGTTGGGGCTGTAAACAGAGTTAACATTTATAGTTTGATGGGAATCAGCACATTAATGTTACTTAAGACCAAGTTTCCCCTAATAAACTATATCCTGTTGAAAACGTTTCACATTCCCACGATACAGACGCAGCTGGAGTATTAGGATTAGGCTTTTCATTAGTCTTATTGTGTAAATAATACCGTCACATTACATTTCTTCACAACAGAACTCAAATAGAATTTTTAAGTAAATGATTTGATTATATAACGCTTTTTCGGAGAAAGTCTCCTACTCAAAATGTGTTTTCTCTCATGTCTTCAACCTCACAACTGAAAGGAAAAAAAATTGTGCCCATGTATTACTACCTCCAAGATTTATAAACCAGACTAATTTATTTTGAATAATAAATGGATAAGAGTAGGTATTTATTAAATAATTTCTTTTGTAAATATTAAATCCGCCACTGCCCATGGGCCATTGATGGGATGGTCCTTTGCTTGTCTCCGGAGAGTAACTTAGTTTATTGCCCCTCACGTGGTCATACGCAGTTTGCAACTGCTTTTTTGACAATAAAGTTTATTTATTTATTTTATTTAAGGGGATGAATTCACCCTAAGGTGAGATTATATCATAGATTTTATAACTTTTACCACTTCCTTGAAAAAGAAAATCTACAAAATCGAATACGTTTTACAAATCAACACACAGCATTGTAACGTCGGCGCCAGGACATGCCATCAATTTGTGAAATATTAATATTTCTTTGTATTTTCCAAGCCGGATGCTTTTAAGAATCTTACAATAAGTGGCCGGTCAGCGCTAAGACGGACGTGCGACGAGCTTGGTATTCACCCTAAACCTTTTCCGTGTGGAGGTATTGTTTGAACGAACATCTTTCACTTTTAAGGAAAGTACGTAAGTGTATTCGAAGAATACAGCCGGCGACGTTGACCCACTGGAATTTAGGTGTACCTAAAGAAAAGAAGAATTCTNCACTGGAATTTAGGTGTACCTGAAGAAAAGAAGAATTCTACGAAGTAATGAATGAAGTACGTGCCGAATATAGAACAGCGACAAAGGTGCCTGCAAGCGCTTCGGTGACGCTCATGGCGGTTTGTTCTCTGCGTTCCTAGAAGCCAAAGGGGTGACCCAAACTGAGTGTTTGCAACGTGTGGTGGCGAAGGCTAATCACGTGACTTCTTCTACTATATATTGTAGTCCTAGTCGATTCTTTACGAGGGAATGTAGAGATCCGTCAGCACTGTCATGTGACTGAGCTAAAGACTAGGTCGCGGAGACCAGATGTTTGTTAAGGCTGCTGCGGTAGTCTTAATGAACTCATTACTAGGTGCGAGGGTCGTAACTAGTATCAGTTAGTTGTTGGAGAAAACAACTTATATTTTCGAAGGATCAGATAACCTGAGGGTTTTTACAATTTAGTTGTCTTCAACTATATTTAACCAAGTTGAACAATGCTCTCTGACAGCATTATTTGTGTAATAACAGATTATTAGATGTATTAATGATTTTGGGAGTTTGTCTCTGTTGTAAATTCAGATTTCTAGTTAATTTGTAATAAATCATTATTTATTGTTATTACACGTGTGTTTGGTTGCTCGGGAAACCGAGCTGGTGGCAGCAACAAAAACTACCATAGGGATTTTGGTATTTATGAGGGTCCCGCTTCTACCAAAGAAAAAATAACATCGCATCAGGGTTTGAGGTGTGATGTTACAAGCATAAAGGAACCTGAGCTTCACTGATAATCATTCCAAAGCTGAAATTATCATCTCATGAATTCTACACACACATCTTTTGCGTGCGTGTGTGACATCTTTTTGGTGTCCCTTTGTTGATCTTGTGTCTGTTTTAAATAAAATGAGTTTATAGTCATATGTTTAATAGAAATAAGTACAACAAAATTTATGAAAAGCATTCAAAAACAACACTTTATATACGACGCATCGTTTACAACAACGCTTCAATGTTCAAGATAACTTGATCTACGCGGAAGAAAACGCATCATTTGACAAAAGGACCATCAAGAATGATTTTTTCATCTTTCGTCGCCATTTTAACCTGGCCGAAAGTCGACATACTATCTTCTCCACGTGTTGGTACACGTAAGAAGTATATCTATAACCACTAAGATTGTTTGATTCCGTATGACACAAAAAAGAAAAATGACATGAAATTATTAAGTTCAACAACAATTTTTGTAAACCCAAATGTTAACACCAAAAGGTTAACACAAATGGAAGTGATTGTATCTTTCTCAGACTCCGTGCGAGTGAATCTCTTGCCCGCGGTCAGGAAGACAACCGGTTTCAGTCTGCTGAGCTCTTCTGCCATGGCAGCTGCGAGGTGAGACGTTCACGCTTCTCAACTTGGGAAGATTCCTGGAGGTCAGTTCGCGCCGGGATATCCCCGTAATAATCGAGGAGCAATTATTCGCGCACGCAAAAAAAGCATGATATCTGAAAAAATAAAAATGAAAAGAGTGCCTCGTTTGGGAAATTGAAAGGCGTGTAAAACAGAAGTAGGCGGTTTCTTATTGCATAACCGAAAGAGGAGACGAATACACTATTAAAATTGACAACTAATTTGATTTAATGAAACTTTTTTGTACCTGTGAATCCTGTGTCGTCGAATCGTATATTTCTTTTCATTTTATCTGTATTCTCAACGAATGATGCAAGATGGGAATTTGAACTTTTGAGCTCGAGTTTTTGATTGGAAATGAATTCAATATTTTCGCTTTTTCATTGAAACTTAATTTCATATTGAACCTTTTTTCTGTCTCTAAAAATTGTTAAAATAAGAAAGAGGAAATAAAAATCGCTCTGTCTCACATTTTTCTTTAAATGATATTTTTATTTACATGTGTGTTCTAAGTATTGTTAAAATGAGTGCTTTTTGTATTCTGGGTTAGTTATTTATTATATTATTTATGATTCTAATCCTGACAGAAAAAACAAGAAAGGGCTCTAATGACCTTGGCGAGCCCTAAAGAATGCTAAAAATGTTGACGCAATTCAAATGTTGTCAGATCCAGCTTTGGTTGATCGTTGTTTCTCATTGAGGCCTATTGAATTTCGATTGTTTCTGGGGACGTTTAGCAAACGGCGGTAAGTGAGTGCCGTCTCAGTCGGTTCATACCAAAGTAGAGCAATGGCAAGAACTTTTGGGAAATCCGGGACAGCGGAGCCGACCGTCCCAGTGCGCGTGTAGTTTTAGCCGTCACATCAAACCAAGGAATGCCCCTCTCTCTCAGGGGAATAATTGTAAATAATTTGTCACGTTAAAAGATTGACAATGTTTTGCCAAACAATTTTGCCAAAAACAATCATTGCTTTTGTCCTTAAATACTCTTTCCGAACAATTCAATATATACACATTCCTTAAGTGTTTTAAAATTACCTGACAATATTATTAAATTAAAAGTCATAAACAAGTGACAATAATGGTCGCCTGTCAGCACTGAAGTTTAAGAGGTTTAAACCGACGACATTCTTCGTGCATGCCACCTTCTCATTGGAGCCTTCTGTATAGTGTAATAAATAATTCATTCTTTAAAAGTTTTTCATAATTTAATAGCAATTTCAAAGAATAATTATTTGCGGGACAATGTCGCATGGAAAATACTGCGCAACGAAGGAGGGTAATTGTTAAATGAGTGCATGTTGCGACTGGCGGAAAAGAGAATGCGGGCGTCTAGTTTTTTTACGTCTAAAAAAGGGGGAGGTTGACCCTCTGCTGTGCAAACATCTGGCGACTGCTTACAAGCTGTTCATGCTGTTTGGTTTGTGTTTCGAGTAGAAAGCTGGCAGTAATACAAAAGAGGGGGTGTTTGACTAGAACCCTTAGGAAGAAGGGGGAAATAGCATTTCGGTCAGCTGAGCGATCCTTGAGTCCCCGGCACATATATGTGAAGGTTGGTGGATTGTCTAGCCAAGGGGAAGACATGGCGGTATACAAAATGGAGAACACAGATTATTTTTTAAGACAAAGGAGGACGAAGAAGAAGCAAATATACAATAAAAACATTTTTGGTGCCAAATTCTCTATCTATTAATTTTCTATAAATTTTATTTTAAGCAAAATTGTCGTAAAACCAATAATCCATAACTTTTCATGACTTTGGCACTGAATCGATCTTGATGAAATATTGCGAAGTGGTTGGTCTGTTTCGAAAGGATTTTGGAATAAGTTTTTCTAATATGTGAAAAGAAAACCGAAAAAGGATTTTGACGGTGAAGTCAGGAAAAAATCCATCTTCGGAGAAGTATATTTGCTTACGCTGCCTGAACAGTTTGGGAAGGTGGCAGAATTGTTCACCTCAAAAAAATTTACAAAAAAGTCCGCGACATCATGTGTATCTTCAAAGTTTAAGTTAAATTATCGAAAGAATGTTTGAAAAGTAGACTTCTTAAAATACTTCAAATTAAGTGGGAAAAATAAACACCCCTCCAAGTTAAATGGTTTCTTTGTTTTGTGCATTTAACAAATATATAAAGTAAATCGTAAAATTTGGATGAATAGTTGAGACTTTACAAGCGTGTTAGTGATCTTGCGCTGATGTAGCCGCAACTGGCTCCGTCGCGCCGTATCGGGAGGACCAAGGAACGGTGTCCGGCAAATAGTGGTGGAGGAAACATTTAATTATTTTTGAGAAAAATTACAGCCCTTTTGGTATTATTGGTTCATGTTTCCAGATAGTGGAAAAGTACATTAATCCAATTTCACTCAAATATATGTGGTTTCATTCTTAGAAAGTTCTTTTCATATTTCGTTGATTTGAATTTTAGCGTTTTTGGAGTTGTTTTCTTGTATCGATTTTTCGTAAGAAAAGATCAGTGTTATAAATCTTCTTCGTCCTCCTTTGTCTTAAAAAAGAATCTGTGTTCTCCATTTTGTATACCGCCATATCCTCCCCTCGGCTGGACAATCCACCAACCTTCACATATATGTGCCGAGGACTCATTAAGCAAACGCACTTGGGACACGTGTAACTCGGTATCGTTATCTTCCCTTTAACGGTTATTCTCTCTACCGCACCTCCGTCTCTGCCCTCGAATTAAATACCACTAAAATAGCACATGTATTGTCTTTGTTTAAGATTATATTTTCATGTCCAAAATCCTCTTAGAAGACAAACATGACACTTTCACATCTAGAGAGACAGAACACTTTATTCAGAGTTGATGTGAACTGACTTTTCTTCACCGAAACTATGGTGATCAAATCGTTCAATAAAATATTGAGTAAAACTTTTTGGAAGAATATTCGAATTCTGGTGTCCTAACCTCAGAGAAACGGATATCGTCGAGTGATAAATATATTACGAATGTGTCGTATTGGTAAGTGCTTCGTCAAACATAAGTAACGACAGATGGTTGGTTATTCGTTATTTGCATTGAATCAAAGTTCCCATTTTTCTATATGAGCAAGCATAAAAAGCTTTATCCGATGAATAGGTCCTGAAACATGCCCCACTAGAATTTTCGATTTTAATTTTTAGGAAGACATGTCATTTGATAAAAGAGTGCACCCGACAAAAATTTTAATTAAATGCATTGACACTCAAGATAAGCTATATGAAAAGAAAGTTAAATATATAAAGAAAGACTACGTTTACTCATTCAATAACGTATTCAGGCGTAGATTTTAATTCTGTATTAAATAGACAGCGGTTCTTGTATATTGAATCACTTTTCCCTCTGGCGGTGGGATGCAGAACTAATTCTGTCGCAAGGTCGAACGAGCGTGGGACTAGAATGAATGAACAGTGTAAGAAAGAGGAAAGCATTTCTGCGATGTTTACAAGGAATATTCGTCTCCTATTTTGAAAAAAAAAATAGAGAACCATCATTTTTCCCAAGAACATACTGTAATAAAATATTATTATTGTGTGAACTGTACGTTAGTTTCGAAGCCTCCATCCTTGAATTCTTTGTTCATGATTTATACTAGAAACTGTCGCTTACCATGCATGAGGAATTCCTTAAGTCACAGAATTCAAATACATGGGTCATTCTCTTTCCGGCGGGTAAAAGTATGAGGATTTTTTTTTCTACTGTTTCAAATCTCGGTCACAAATAAAAATTTCAAATTCTTTTTTATAAAGTTTGGATGTGGATCTACGTAGTGTGCGCAACGATTCCAAGCGACAATGCGTTTTACTCATGCGCATTGTTTGTGCGTATTTACCTTCAGTTTAAGTTTTTACATATATCATGACGCTGTCTTGATTTTCTTTTTAGAGATGAATACTTCATTTATTTCACAAAACACAAAATTATACTTAAAACCTTGAATGGCGTTATCACTTGAAAATTTTCTTTTATTTTTGAATGTGTTGTTAACATTTTCGAGAACACTTTAGACAAAAGTTATTTTAACTGCCCTTCTTTTAGAAGTAACATGCAGAACTACCCAGCGCTGCTCAGGATACGAAAAATCTTAAAAGAATAATTACTGGACATCAAAATTTTAAAACAATTTTCATATAAAACATAAAATTTTAAAAAAATATTTGTTTTCATTGTTAAACAAACACACACAAAATTACATCAACGTTCAAAGAAATCTTTGTATTGTGATTTGATATATTTTATCCTACGGAAGGTATGAAAACACCTGTCAACAGATCTGGTTTTTTAAACTCATTTTGACCGGCGTTGGAGGGGGTTCTTATATAACATTCTAAATTCATATGTTGGTTTCTATATTTGTCTACTTTCGTGATATTAAATTTTCACTTTTATTTAAAAAATTATATACCTGCAAGAAAACCTATAAAAGTGCGCACAATATTCAGTATTGTATGGTAATACTCGTGTATACGTAATAACGAATTATTTTAAAATCCAGACAGAAGAAAGATACAATTTACACAGAAAGTTTAATAAACAACGCGCCTAGTTAAGACCTCTGGATTCTTTGGTTTTCATTTCATTTCACTTCTATGTTATGTACTTGAATACAATGTTCTTCACTACCTGCATATAATTTTGCTTTTACGATTCGATCACGTAGATTTTATGTTCAGTAGATTGTCCACCTCGGGAAATATAACTCTGGTGGACACTTTAGTAATCTTCATAGTCAGTTGTCAAGCGAGGAAAGATTCACATCTACTCATTACCAGTCAATTATTATTGTTCTTCCACCCTTCATCAATATTAACCACATTTTGCTTGCAATACCCATTTTACTCGCAATAACCCTTCAGAAGAGTCCTTCGAAATTTCAAATAATTTCATCGGTTACTTTTTTCGATTTCCATGCCACAGACATTCCACAGAATTCACTTTTATTAGTTTAAATTAACGCAAAGAGTTTTCCTTATATTTACATTCTTTAAGAAACCAAAAATATCTGACGTACTCGCATATAGATAGCAATTTACCGCGATCTTTAAATTCTTCAAACAACATATGGTTACTGAAACATTTTTCGTACGAAGATTGCAATCCAGGATGTTTCTTACCATGAGGGTGGAGGAGTGCGAATGAATGGGCAAATGGGTGCCGCGCGTCGCCACTGCACCAGAACGGAATTCTCGCGCGTTGTTAAATTAATTTACTACAGCAAATGTGTATTCAGAAGAAAACAAATCAAGTTGACGGAAAAACGAAGGCTATTTTACAAAAACAAATATAAAACCCTTGAAAAGGTATAGGAATGTCCTTACAGAGAAGCAGCCAAGAAAGTATGTGAAAGAAATAGGAAAAAATTCAACAAAACTTCAGTCTGAGGAAGGGGATGCAGTCGCCATCCCATCCCGCTCCCGCCACTGCACTGATACCGTCAGTGAATATTCACTACGTCATGTTTTATATAAGTAGTGTAGATGTGACGTAAAGTCAGCGCGGAGTGAGTGTTTTCTAAGTAAACCGAGCAACGATGACTAACCGTCAGGTTCGTTCATAATTCGCCCACGACATTCCGAAAGCGATGCGTATTATTAAGCATGTTAGAATAAACTCCATTAGTTTTAAGATTATATTTGTAACGACAGTTCCTGTGTTCTGCATAGTATTAACACCAGTTCTCAATTTTTAATGAGAAAAAGAAAATTAGAACTATTGTTCTTCAAATGAACTTGTAAGTTATTTTTCTTTTCAGTACAGAAGTATATACTTAATTTATTTTAAATTTATTTGTTTAAAAGCGAACGTTTCTTACTAAGAAAATACAACCGACATTATCATTCAATTAATGACACGTAAGAACAAGTTAAAATTGTTTTATTATTGTGAAGGATAGAAACCTTTTTAAATGATAGTGTCTTGGTTTTAGTTCCAAAGTCTGGGGATTTTGGTCTCATTGTCCTAGATTTGATGGCAATCCTAATCTCATTGTCCTAGATTAGAAGTGATGGTAATTTACATAGTCAATATATGGTCCTCATGCGTAGTGATAACTCTACTGTTCAATATAATGCCACATCAGTATTCACACACGGGCTAGAAAAAAATTAGAAGTAGATTTTACATCTTTTATCTAATTTTATGGTTTCAGAGAATCTCAACACCTCTTTCAATGTTTACATAACCACGTTATTCTTGAGTGCTTCGATATAGGTATACAATGATGTGAAAATTTCTGCTTTTTCATTTTGAGGTGATTGGGGATGACTTTTTTCCGGCCGTATTTAAAAATTGTAAAAAATCTGCAAAGAGATGGGGGAATCGTCCGAATGATTCAGACTGTTTCTCCTCTTCTCAGTAGTTTTTCTCTTTTTCTTCTACCGTTGCAAATAGCTAAAAGACAAATTAATATAATAAACATTTGGTATAAACTTGTAAATTGGTACAGGAACCAACCTAATCTATTTTTCACTTTTTTGAAGGAAGCAATTTCCCACCAAAAATTCTTGAAAAGTGCCCTTCTCAAAGAAGAAAAACAGAAAACTCTCCCGGTTATTCTGGTTCAAAATTATTCGCTGTTGTGTTAAAACTATGGCTAACTCACAATATGTTTTAAAGCTGATGACTGTTGTATTGTCTGTACATGTATTTAACGTGCTGTTAACGATCTTTCTCTCTGTAATCATTAAATTTGTTTTTAGTTTGAAAATTCTTTATCATTAGTGGGGCAAATTTTCCGCACAATCGGTGCATAGATCCCGACTGCAGATTTTTCTATTCACAAGGTGAAAATATAGATGCTGTTCGATGTGTGATTCATGAAAAAGGTCAGACAAGCAGTTTTATATGACAGTTTTAAGACGTTTACGTGAAGATATGTGCCGGAAGAGGTTTTATCTACAGAAGAACAAGAGTTGGATGTTGCATCACGACAACGTGCTAAGTCATTCGTCTCTGCTCGTTGGGCAATTTTGGACCAATAGGGGATCAGCCGTACTTCCCCACCCTCCATACTCTCCAGCAGACTTTTTTCTCTTTTCTAAACTAAAAATCACCTTCATAGAACATTGGTTTCAGAGTTTAGAAGAAACCCAATGAATTCACAGAAGCAGCTGAGAACCATCAAACCAAACAAGTTCCACGGAGCATATGTACAATGGAAGAAACGATGGGAGCGGTGCGTAGTAAGCAAGGAGTACCACTTCAAAGGAGACAAAACTATTGATATAAGTACCCTAATTTGAGCTCTCCAACTGTTTTCTAGCTTCGTACGTGAAATGCTGGTAAGTGCGGATCATTGCTCCACCCTTTCCTAGAGATTCAATGAAGGCAATATTTGAGCAATTTAATGAAGATGCAGTCATACTGTCTGTATTTCTTTCTGGACAAGACCTTTTCGACTGTGAGTTGGCCATAATCTGTTCTGTAGCGGCGATTGGAATATCAAAGCGGAGTGGAGAACGAAAGAAATCATGAACTCGTGTGACTGGAGTATATAGCAACGGAGTGTAGACAAATTTAAACCACTATTCTTACTCTGGTTACTCCCCACCTGCTACATGTATTCACCACACGCTGTTGTGTGAAACTTGCTGCAGCGCTGTAAAAGTCTGTCAACCGCGATGGAGGACATATTGAGCACATTTCGCTGAGAAAATTAAAATATTAAACAAAGTAAAGGAATTTAATTATCTGTTAAGATAACAAGTAGTGTATAAATTTATTTTCTGTTATTTCTTTATTTTGGTTCAAATTGAATAAAAGAGAATTCCTCCTCCCAAAAATGGGAGGAGGTAATCGTTTCCCCCCTTATCCCTGATTAGTCGCCGTCAGTGATCCCAATCACCTTCCTTCGTGATAAAATACAAGGGTTATTATGTATGTATGAAGTTAATTCTGTGATACTACCATGAATAATGATTATGTGGGAAACATCTTCCCATAATATTCCTTCTCGTGGCTAGGATGTATGAGTATGAGATCACACCGTTACATATTTACTAAATAATGCAAGATATTCATTACCTTTTATTATTAGTTAACACCATGAAAACACTGTGGACCCTAGTTTTGGATGTGAGATCCAAATCCAAAGGAAGAAAATATTTCTCTAAACCTTTCGATATGAGATCCCAACAGGTTAGGACACTACAAGTTGGGATGTCACGTCTAAAGGATCCTCATCCTAAAATTGGAATGTCACACCCAAGGGTTAGGAGAAATCCTTTCCTTTCTCTGGATTGGGATCTTTCAAACCTGTTCTTTCAGTATTCTGTTTTTTTAGTAGATAGCAAGTGTATCTTATATGCGAATTGCCTATTTTTCATTCCGTGCACAGACAGCTACAGACATAAACAATAAAACAAAAATACAGAATAAATGAGTCTACACAATTTCATACCTAATTTTTTGAATTCGAGATTCGAGGACGTGATTACAATATGAATTTGCTTAAAGATATTTTTAATATGAAAGAACTTACTTACGTTTTTAGAAGCATTTCTACCGCACAAAGGAAGATTCCAGCACTTCTACCTTCCACACTAACTCCCCTGCATCCCGACTCATGCTTGCCAAATCACATCCTTCCACATGAAAAGTGTTGCATTAATAATCTCGTGGCAGTTTCTCAACCACAATATTCTTACGAGACTTTCGTCAGGACTAATAACCATAGGTGACTAATAAGGACCCCCATTGTTTCGTAAGTTCACAATTAGTTCAAATTGGAGATATTAAAACCCAGGCATCCTTGGGGTAGGAGTGGGAATGGGAGGCAAGTAAAACTTAACAAAAATGTTCGAATACATCCGTTTTGCGGTCGCAGAGGATAAGAGTCATAAGCTTAATGTCACTTGAGCCCAAGATCACCCCCTAAGAAGGAAAATATATTTCCGTTGATTATGGGATGAGAGGGGGATGAATGTAAAAATAATAGAAAATTACTTATATTAGTATTGAGATCATAGTTTTCGGGGCCTCTGAAATAAGTAGTGACATTGTCGAATATTCCAAAGTCCAAAATCATCCCCTATACATCCCTTGCACCTTCAAGGTAAGGTGATGCTATTTATCGGAAATGATACATATCAGGGATGAATTCAGTTTTCCGCATTAGTGGGTTGATTGTAACATCGTAAGGCTATATTTAGTTTCCATGTAAAATAAAACACACACTCTGGTTAGGGAGTTGACATGTAAAAATAATCAAAAGGTACTGGTATTAGTGAGAAGAACAAAGATTTAGGGGTCGATCAGATTATTAGTGCTGTGTAAATCATCGATTAACCCACACATCACAGCACCCTAGGCATCCTGAAAGTTGGGGTGAAAAGGGTGAGATGTACAAATAATTTAAAACAATCTAAATTAGAATTAGGGAAAGTTACTTAGAAACGTGTGTGCATGTGAGCTCCTGCAATTTGCTCCTGAAAAGAAAATAATTAATACGCCATCTTACTCAGTGTACTACAGAATTGAAGAACTACTAAAGCTCTCGTATCGTTAAAAGGAAGTCTGGCGTGGAAGCCTGGACACAAGGGTGCAAATATGGAGGATGGGATGGTGGCTACATGGGACAGACGAAAATGGCTGATTCGGATAAACGTGGAGGTACAATGCTACAAGGTAGCACATAACGGATCTATTTATATTTGGAGATTGGTGCGTAGGAACGAGACGACAGTGTCATAGGAGAAAGTAAGAACTGTGTTTGTAAATAGAAATTAAAGAATGGTCCTATGTAATTGTTGATTAGACCAGAAGAACATTTACTAAGCCCATTTGTATACTAGTGTCCCTATACACAGCGCGGGAATAAGTGCATTAGTGTTAACAAATACCGACATTTGTACAGGGGATATTTTTTCCTATTTAAGCAGCCTTTTAATGGAAGGCTGCTTAAATAGGTTGATGATTGACACTGACCATTATAACACTGAGAAAGACCTGTAAAGTATGACAGACTATAGTAAGGATTGTGGCAATAAGACTATCGAGGTTGTTGAGAAAATGAGTGGAATCACTTCCCCGCGCGGTAGTAGTAGTAGCACCAGCGAGTATACCACGACCAAAGACGATGTGGAAACCGCAGCCAAAAGAACGATAAAATACAGGAAGCTGGAACATGAAATTCGAAGGGGCAAGCAAACAACGGAGAGGCAGATGTATGAGAACATGCTTGAAGTTATCGAGAAAGATAAATTTAGAAGAATGCCAGGAAAGATCCAACAACAGATCCGTAACGAGGTGAAAGATTTATGGAAAGTCGTGGTTCATACTAAAAAAGAAAATGAGCTACTTCTTGCGCGCGTGGGAGAATTGAAAGAATAAAATAATATCAAGGTACAGATGGTTTCTTTGGGGAAGAAACTGGAAGGAATAAATCTAAGGATTCACAAAAAATCGGTTGAGACAATAGAAGAAAGACTGACTAATGTAATGGATGAAAGATGGAATATAATTAGTCACAGCAGGAGGAATTCTAATAAGATGTGGGAGAAAAAATGGAGAAATTCCAGGATTTAGGGGACAAATTGAAAAACAAAGGGCAATAAATACAAATCAGACTGCCCGGGAAAGGATAATGGGAGTTGTCAATGAAACGGGACAAGAGATACTACAAACATTTGCAAGTAGATAATATGAGGAATGTTGGAAAGGGGTTCATTCGTAGTCTGAAATTTTGAAGACACCAAAACGGAAAGAACAGAGACAAAATGTTCTACTGGAGCAACAACTATGAAAACAGAAGAAGGTTTTCGGGGTCAAACAGCAAGGGACGTAATTAAGGAAACAGTTGAAAAAAGAAACGTGAAAGTAAACATACGAGAGATGCATGAAAACAAAGATAAAAAACCAACAGTGAAGCAAACACGGAAATTAACAAAATAGAAAACATTTTACGACGCGAGGAAGGTGTGAGTGTTCAGAGGCTGCGGTTAAGAAAACCATGAATAATGATACATAGACTTAAGAGTGAAATAAATGATTATAATCTATTGCAGGAAGTGTATAATCAGAATTTTGAGAATGTAGGAGAGGAAGAACAGTTTTTAAAGGAGGCAAAGGTACTTGTAGCACTGAGAAAAGGAGCACCTCTCGTGAACAGATTTGTACCGAGTATGAATGAGTAAAGAATACCATAAGGTTTTGCTGATTGAAGCTCGTTTATACTTGGATATGGAGAGTTACAGAGTATCAGACAGTAGATCACCAATGCGGTGCTATAAGTGCCACAGATATAACCACAGGGCAGCACTCTGTAGGAAGAAAGAGGAAATTTGATACCTTTATTCCGAAAGTAAACATAGGTATGAACACTTAAACATAATTTCTGTTTGTATCAATTGCACGAGAAAGAGTCTATCAAGTATTCATCGTGTGTCCAGAATATAAGAAATCACAGAAGATATTAATACGTACAATAGATCATGGGTATTAACATTTATCAACAAAATATACAAAGAATATTAACTTCTACGGAAAAAAATGATTTATATTAATTCAAATAAGATAGATGTTGCTTGCTTTCAGGAAAATTATTTAAAGATAGGAAAATCCTGTCATAATCGGATAAACACACGAGTCATAGAAGAGGAACATGGATACGAGCGATGATGGTTGTGAATAATAAATGATATAGGGAGTTTTGTTCGATTTACTTGATTACATTAATATACGATATGAAGGTGAGGATGATATACTTGTGAGTGGATATCTAAGAGGAAAGAAAAGATGTACACCTGAAGTTCAAATGCTGAAAATAATAATTGAGAAATGAAAAAAATATATGCATCGATGGTAAAGGCAGGTCAACTTTGTGGGGGAATAAGTTAACAAACGGAAATGGAAAATTGATATTTCAGTATGGATTGGAAATGCAGAATAATTATGGAGAATACTTTTAATGGGGAAAGAGAGAAATCCAATATAGACATGACCTAAACGAAGAATATTCGGGAAGATATATACGTCATTTGGAAAATAGTTATCGGAATAACATCTGATATTAAGGGGATACTCATGGACATAGGGGTGGTGTCAATACAAATGGCACATCACTTACAACGTAATTTAAGAAGAATAAATTGGGAACGATATAAAACAGAATTAGCAACGAAGGAAAATGATACAGATGAAAGAGTGAATACTGATAACATTGTTGAAGGTGGCTTATGAATGTGCACCAAGGAAGAAAAAAAAACCGAGGCAGACATATATGGCGATAAGCTGGTGACGGAACTGAAGAAAAGAAAAAAAGCACGGAGGAAGCTGCAGAAAGCGAGGAGAAATGGGATATATGCAGACCATGCAGAAGACGAATACAGGAATTTAAGATAGAAACATGGGAGACGTACGTGTCATCAAATGTGAGAAGTAACATCTGGGGAGTGCCATACCTCATTGCTCGAGAAAGTATTAAAAAGAAACAAACCTGGAGTTCACTACATTAAAATGATGGGAGGACAAATAGATGGAAAGATACAGGTTATCAGTTGTTGGAAGAGATGTTGGCAAGAGATGGGGTGAGTCGTACATGGGGAAAGATGGAGATATGTTAAGACCTATTGAAGGAAATAACAGAAGGAAATAAAAAATCAGTAAAGGGACTACAAAAAGGGAAGAGTCCAGGCTTTAAGCAGTTGAAAAATGAAATGTTACTGAGCTATTCCATCATCAAAAACACAGTATGTAAATAATTTTGTGACTGTTTGGAACAAGGACACTTTCCAAAACAATAGAAAATGGCAAAATTGTATGTATTTTATACAAAGAAAACCAGAAAGAGAGATGATCCGAATTAATAACGCTAAATAAGTCTAATGGCATGGTTTAAAAAATTGCTCGAAAAAATTCTTGTAGAGAGGGTAACAAACTTAATTGAAGGGGATTTCTTGAAGATACACAATATGGGGAAATCAAAGCAAGAGATCTTGAAGAAATTGATCACATTGATTGATGAAAGAACCACCAAGTTGTGAATGACAATTTTCATCGATACAATGGGAGATTTTAATAATGTACAATGGGGGAAGGTACACAGCATTTGAGTATGAGTGGAGAGTCATACTTGTACATGATCGTCGACTAATTTACGATGAGGACATCGTACTTGGAATTAGGATCGGAGAAAATATATTGGGATCATGACAAGGGCTGTACCCACGGATCCCATGGGGGGCCAATCTCCTGGAAAATAATAGTAAATGGGCTCTTACAGTGGTTAATAAAAGGGATATACCATAATAGCGTATGCTGACGACATTGTGATTTTTTGTTGAAGGTAATACGAGACTAGAGATTGAAACGGAGGGAAACAAAGTATTAGAAATCTGTGACAGATGGTGTGTAAATAAAAAATGGAAATATCAACAAATTAAACACATTTTCTTCTGACGAAGTGCACGGATGAAAAAAAATCGATGATACCACAACGATTTTGTCCCACACATTTTCCTCGAAAAATTTACAGGGTGATTGAAATGTGAAGGGTGTGGCTGGGGAGGGGGCTGTTGTTAGAGTCGTAAGGCGGGCTCAAATATCCCACGCATCGGAAGAGATCGCCTAAGCGATGCAGGGTTGCTAACTGAGCGTGGACCACAATATAAATACGACAGACATTGGCGCTCGAGAGGAGAGAGAGAGATGTGACTCCACCTAGCTTTTCGGTTAGAACTGAGACTGAACAGATCTCTGCCGAATTCCCTACAACTCTACTTCTCAGTAAAAATTGACTTCACGGACTCTGCCAAATTCTACCCACCTATCTTCCTTGCGGCCTGAGAGGACTCAACTGTCTTAGCCGAACATACTCTTTGACGCTACCTTTACCCAAAGGTCACAACTCCATTAGATTGCACAAGACTCGCCAAGCGCTCCGTCAGTATTGCTGTCTCGTCGCCGGAAGCTCCACGCCGCCGCTCGCTCAAGGTCAGTTTGGGTAATAAATACTATGCCTGTCAATGCTCAGAATGAGTCTGTATTAAGGGTTCTAATGACCTTGACGAGCCCTAAAGCCCCACAAAAAATATGAGTCTGAATTTACTCCTCTTCTCCTGTCGTTAGATCTATTAGTCGTTGCATCTTCCACCTTCCTTCTAGCCAGTTCCCTTTAAAGTCGGACAACACAGACCCTCCACCCCCCCCTCATCCAACGTGGGAAGCCGCCTGTTATTAGGTAATGTCGCAAGAGACTCCCTCCCATTGGTCCCACTCACCTCATGATGGGTGTTGCAAGAAATCCTTCTTCATCGCCATCCACCACTCCTTCCCACATTCGACATCGTCTCTAATTAGTCCGACCATATAATCGCCGTTTCCCCTGTTCATCGGTGCGGTTCAGTACGACTACACCCCATATTCAGTTTTCAGCGCTGACTGAAAACTGTACGATTCCCATCGTCTCCCACCAGCATGGGCGGATCCAGGATTTGATTTTGCGAGGGGCCCATAAAGAGAAATACTGGGTTATGCGGGTCCTCCAACGGAATTTTTACAAATTAACTTCTTGAAATTGTAATTTGAGGCATTCCTATCCATAATTAACGTAAATTGTAGTTTTCATAAATATCCTTTCAAAATTACGTTTTTGAAATAATTCGTGTTTTAAGACAATTTTTTGTTCTTTGTGTGTTCCTGCTAACAATCTTATTCACTGCTTCAGATTCTCTTAATATAATTGCAACGGTAATTCACACGAATTGAAAACGTTTCGGCGTTCCATCTGAAATACGTATGAAATTATACTAATTCTGTGGTATTAATAGCGAGAATGAAAGAGGTAATATTAAAATGTAATGTCGGATATCGAAAATAAGGTATATGGTTTTTTACCAAATGTGCCATCAGGAAAAGATAATCCCGCGAATACACCAGAAAATTTTAGTTTTCAATCGAAAACTCTTCGAGTCAAGTGTCGATACGTCATAATCAATAATTTTTCCAATAATTCATGAATCGTACAATATTATTAAACGTTTAATAAGAACACCCATAAAACATTTCCTTCGTTAATTTCTCCTATATATAAAGTTATTCCAATTATAAATTATTTTTCTTACTTACTTGACTTACACTTGCCGATTATCTACTGTAAATTTTATCTAGACAATTATCTAATAGATAAGTGGCTCGGAATCACGCTTAAGAGTGACTATGACAGAAACAGAGAAATATCGCAGTTTTATCCTCATGTTTCCATGAATGGAAATTTTTTTAATGCAAAGGCAGTCGTGACATTATCCCACGGAATCGTTCGTCTTTTTGCATACTTCATTAGTTCCTCCCTTTGTTACAATGGACATACTGAATTTTCGAAATAAAAACGTCCTTTTATTATTACTACTATCTCTTTTGGGAGGAGCACAAGCCCCCCACCCCCACCTAGGATCCGCCACTGCCAAAGATTCATGAGTCGCTTCCTCTGAACAAGAGAGACATGTTTCTGTACCCTATATTACATACTTCCCTTGTACAATAAATCTACCACCAACTCTACCAGTCCTTTCGGAGTTCAACATATTACCTTACGACATTTTGTTGCTTATCTGATACGTCACAATTTTCTTCACATCTTTCGTGGCACCAGACGAAAAGAACTCGCATCTGGAAAATTCAGAAACTCAGCAAAACCATACGTCACCCGAAACTTCAAGGAGTTCAACACCAAGATAGTCAACTTTTCGAAAATTATTTGACGATTAAACGCCAGATATTAGTATCGCAAGTTCAAAGCATTTGTTGATGAAGCATAAATTACCAAATTAAAAATTAAGTAAATTAATAAAAAATTCCCAAAGCGCCAAAATTCGGAACAAAGCTCCAAATAATTGACGGAGGGAGCTATATTGAAGGACCTCGCGCAAAGTAATATTTTTAGGTGATATCATTGTAGAAAAAGATCCGAAATGGCGCTATTGACAACACTGAAAGACAGATTCTCTTCTAAAATACCTGGAAAGAAAAGCCAAAAAATGGCTATGCATTCGATAAATTCGCGGAAAGCTGGAAATTGTTGTAATTGTTTCTTATAACTGTAAAACGAGAAATTTGAAGTTTGCATCAATTTTTTCCCTGAGCACGAGGTAGGGAGTAGCGGCTCAAAAACTTCGACAAGCCGGACATTTTTCGTTTCTTCACAAATAACACGTAAATGATGCGTTTTTCTGAAAAAATTGCTTATATAGAAATTGAAGTTTATTAAATTCTGCTTCAAATGGGTACATGTGAAACTCCGTCAATGGGTTAAAGACCTGGGCAAATTAAAAAGAACATTACTTTTTTTTTAATTTTTCACAAAACTACCACATATATCTTTTGTCCTCCTTTGTTGAGGTGTTAACTGTATTATATGAACAATAATGTTTTACGTTTTGCCTCATCAAATAGTGTCAAAAGTAACATTTAAGCAAAGTTAAAATTGAGGACAAAAAGGTAAATGTACTACTCTTGTGAAACATTTTAAAAAGTCAGTTTTTAACCCGTTTAAAAAAAGGAAATTTAATCCATTTATATATGGGAATATATAAAAATTAATTTATATACAAGCAATTTTTAATGCATCATTTATGTGTTATTTGTGGAAAAATTAAAAAAGTCAAAAAATTTTTAAACCCGAATCATTGGGCCCTGAGTTAACTTGGCAATAGTGAAGAAATTATAAGAATAAAATACCACTTCACCTCAACTCAGGTTTAGTAACTGACTGTTGGAAATATAGAATAACAAAATTAGTAAACAGAATTATTTGTTACAAATATCTTTATATTTTAATTTCATTGATAAAAGAGCAGTGAGCACGTGGGGGGCAACTTGAGGCAATAAACTAATTTACTCACCAGAAAAGCAAGGTACCATTGCATCAATTCCAATCAAGGACCCAGAAGTAGTGGATTCATTATTTCTAAAAGAAGTTATTTAGTTTTCCCAAAACAAAGTGTAACTACTAAAATCACTCAAAATTTGAGATTAGTAATGACCCTCCCACCCTCCGATCTGAGCCTAGAGAAGTCGACATATCTGCCTCTACCTGAAGGAAAACCGGATAAACCCCCAGGCCTGGATAGGGCTATAGAGATAATGTACTCAACCGTACCGAAGTTGGGAACAGATCAAAATATAGTATTATGAATAATGAGAAACAATAACAGCATGCATGAGAATTTACTTTTTAGTCATAAGTATTAAGAGTATAATTATATAGAAATGGCATTATAAAGTATAAAAGGAATTAATATAGTTTAATATACATAAGAATTGAAAAAACAAGTATTAAATGGGAAATTGAAACTCATTAATCAATAAATTGTTTAACATTGCAGAAGCAACAGCTCAAAAGAAATCTATTAACTGAAGATTTGAACGGATTGGATATAATAATCACTTTTACAATTTTGGGATGGGAATCATAACAAAGGATTCCTGAATCATACGGTTCTTTTAGGCAGAGAGAGGTTGGCAAAATAGGGTGATGAATTACAATTGTTGGGTTTGTGAGCAACAATGTTTCTCACAAAGTAAGAGTGGAGTTGAGTAATTCAGTCTTAGCAAACACAAGCATATTGCATACTTTGTTATGAGGCTTAAGGCTTGTGTAACATTTATTTCTATTTGTGAAGATGAGGTATAACAGTTACCAAATATTACATTGTGCAATTAATCCTCTAAAATATTTTATTTTATTTACAGAATATGAGGCCCATACATTTTGAGTTACTCACAGCAAAGTATGTAATATACTTATCTCTAAGTTATAAAGTAACTTTTCCATGAACAAAACAGATGCACCAAGAAATACAGGTAATCCATGTTTCTATGTGACTTCTATATTTAACACTTCTTGCCTCGGGTGGTAAGGGCTTTTGTTGTTGTTAATGTACTTTCCTACATGCTGCAAATGGCAAGGGAACTTCAGCAGACTCTACATCCTTGAGTAGTATAGTAAGTTTGCTGTATGCCACCTCTTTCATTAACTATGTATATTCATTAAATTGAACATTAACATAAACAGAAGTTGGCATCTATTTAGAACATTTTGATAAGGTTATTTATAAAATTAAACTTGCTGATAATGACATGGTTTTCAAGCAATTTTTCAAGTTGGTACTAGTGGATGTACATTATTCAATGTTTGCTAACTTCCAACTCCAAACGTTTAAGCTTACAAGACTAATATCCACTCCATTGACTCATTATTCTATTTTTATTTTTTTTTGTGGGGCTTTAGGGCTTGTCAACATCAAAGGTCATTAGAGCCCTTTATTATTCTATATTTCCATGCTCTCTTCATAGATGAAAATGAAAAAAAAAACTTCTTGGAATGAAAAAAAAAAACAACACACACACACACAGAAAATTCAATTCAACATATGAGTTTATTTCCTCACTTACAATTACAATGATTGCACAGAAAGCAGTCAAGGTGAATAGACTGTTGCTAACTTGGCTCACAGGCTCATTCTACACTCACAAAAGCACTACACAAATAGTCCACTGAGACAGATGGTCTATACATAAATCAAGCCACATCAAGGAGTCCAATGGATAGCACCAAGTCAATAGATAAATAAGCTAACTAAGATCTAGAAACACATTTTAACTCTGAACTTGGAATGTGCCAACTCTGACTTGAGAAGTCAGTTTGATTTCAAAAGGATTAAAAACTAGTAAAAGAATACTTACTGGAATCTAAACTGAAATATAAAAATAAACAAAATTATAAACCAATACTTCACCCAGTGAACCATGGAACAATTTTAGCAAACTGCCTCACAAAACTGTGAAAACCAAGCGCACACGATAACAGTCTTGATAGAAAATAGAGATTACTTTCAAGATTCATTGTACAATAGAAAGAGTTTTTCAAATGTCTACATAAAAAAGTTTTCTCAGCAAATAGATCTTCAAAATAAAATATATAGTGAGAGTTACTTTCTTGTATACTAGACTCAGTTCCAACCATGATAATGAATTCCAATACCAGCAACAATAAAGCAGATTGGAAGCATTTGTCAAAGTACACCCACAAATAACAAGTAACAGAACAGGAACTTCAAACCTTGCTAACAAGAGATCTTCATTCAATCTAAACCGTACACATCACCTCCTTTTCGATAGTCTGCATTAGCAATAATACTGTTATTCTGTACTGCTATAGCACAAATGATGGAACCTCTATCACGGTATCGCTTTACAACATGTCCAATCTTCTCCAAACCCCTCAGAACAGGCTGTAAATAGAAAAAAATATATTTGTTCATGGGGATAAGAAAAGAAATTCTTGCAACTTCTTTGAAAAATTGAAAAACTTACATCTAAAATGCCATATTCATAGTTTATCCTCATCGGATAAAGTTGATGGTGGAATCTGCTAGAATCAACACTCTCTTTCACGCTCTCCCCAAACCACAGGTGGCGAGTAATGACCTATGCATAGAAGAAACCGAGTAAAAAATAATACAATATTCCATTCAAGAACAGGTTCCTTATATTTCAAGAACATGTCTGCACAGAAATTGACAAAACCAAGCAGCAAAATCTAACAAGTGTGTTACAATACACAGTTGTGTCAACATGTCCCATACTTTAAAATAAATTCTTAAATTCAAAAAATCATTTAATGACACACAAGAGATTTTGTGAAATTAATTATTTTAAAGAACCACAATAATGGTGTGAATTTTACTTTGAGTGTGAGAATATCAGTGTGCTCATTTCAATTTTAATTATTCTATCTGATAATATAACATAACATAGCATTACATAACATTTCTCTCTCTAATGACTAAGGTCCCATAAGTGTGAAATCATGAGAGAAATTTAACTCTGTGTGAACTGTAGGATCTTTTTCTCATATTCTTCAATCTTTATATAATAATAATAATAAATTTATTGTCAAAAAACAGTCCAAACTGCATATGACCACGTGGAGGAAAATAAACTAATTTACTCTCCGGAAGCAAGCAAGGGACCATCCCATCAATTCCGATCAAGG
>NNCF01127929.1:1111940-1187141 GCA_002313205.1 Laupala kohalensis | reverse complement strand
TAATTTACAAGTTTCTATATAATAGGCTTCGTTCATATGTATGTTGTCCTTCCGTTTCAAAACTGGTAATTGGCGTTTCGGCCACTTCCGAGATAAGATCGAGCTAAAATTTTACTCATGTGTATTGGAGTAATTTCACGTTACTTGTCAATGTCATGTTACTTGGAGTAATTTCAACAAAATTTGATATACAGATGACTGATTATCTGACAACAAGCACTGATGGGATAAAACAACCCTAGCACTATTAGGAACGAGGTGGGAAGGGTGATCTGTAAAATAATGTCAAATGGTAGGACAGTCCAGTTTGAGCTCATTTGACAAATAAATAAACGAATTCTAATACTCAAGAGTATAAAATAAATGTGAAACAACTTATTTTTAAAACAAGCTTTCATTTAAAAATACAGNACAAAGTAATAAATATTATTCAGTGAAATTGAAAATTAAAGAAGTTGATTAGATAAGTTGATCAAAACAAGAAAATTAGAAATTTTTTAAAGCTTAAGGATACATTCAGAAATTTTAAAAGTAATATTAATAAGTATGGCGCTTGGCGCTTCAAGATTTAAAAAGTATCTGATTTTTTTTTATTAACTCATATGATTATTTTAAATTTTCAATTCAACTGAACATGATTGTACAGTACTTTTTATATAAAAGCTTGTTTTAGAAATGGTTTTTACCTTTGTTTTATTATTACTTGGTTCTACTATACCAATCAACAAATAAGTTCTTTTTTCAGGTCCTTTATCACAATATCAGGTTTATTGGCAGAGATGCATCTGCCGGTGAGAATTTGTTGCTTGAACAGTATAGCGATTTCTCCTGTGGTTGTTACTTCACTTGGCTCGTTTTTATACCAAACTTCTGAGACTGAAAAACCCAGATTACTGCACATCTTTCAGTAAATTTAATTACATACTTCGTCAAGTCTCTACTTTGCTAACTGAGGGCATTCAGAAACTATGTGATCAATTGTTTCAGAGTGAGTCTGGCATAACCTACGTATGTCACATTTGTGGTTATCAATTCATATATCTCATAACACCTGGTTCTAAGAGCTTGGTCTTGCGCTGCAATGTTCAATATCTCGATTTCTGACTTCAATTTCCCTCGTCTCAGCCAACCATGGGTTCTTTTCGTATCTATATTGGGTTCACTTATTCTTTTCAGATACTGTCCTTGTGTCTTCTAGTCACTCCAATTCCGTCTCAGGTTTACTTCAGAAAGTTTTTTCATACCAGCTTTAACCATTTGTTCTTCGGTATTCAGTAAAATTTCCTCTAGTTGACAGTTTTGTAATTCACGCATTTTTCTTATCGTATTTTTTATTATTCCTCCAGTCTATCTTTGGATTTGTAACAGTTGCATAATTAGTTCATCATCTTTTTTTTCTGTTATATTCTAAGCCATTTTGAGATGAATCTCTAATGTGATGCGTAGGTTTGCTTCAAGCCCCTTCCTCCATATTTGCGATGTACATAAATTCTGTCTACATCTGATTTAGGGCGCAGTATTCCATGTGATGTCTGCGTTTTTCTTGTTTTCCGGTCTGAAGCCCTGATTTATTCCTTCTTACATCCAGCTATGTCAAAACTGTACTACTCTGTCAAGATTCATAATACAAAAACCTTATTTTTGCTCTTTAATTCGGTTCCGAAAATCATTTTGAGCATCCTAAGATATTCTTTAGTAATTGTATCTTTTATCTTTCCATGACGTATCTTATTTTTTTCTTCAATTCTTAAATATTTGTAGCTTCCGAGTGGTTCTATTTCCTTGATGGTGGTTTTATGATCGATTTTCAATCCTTTGGGTCCGTCTTCCTAGCCTGCCGTTCTTTATTACAACTTTTGCGCACTTATCAATGCCAAATCTCATCCCAAGCTCATTGCTTTATACTTTTACTCTATTAAACATACCCAGTAGTTCATCTTCATTTTTGACAAATACCATGAAATCATCCGTGTAAAACAGATGGGATATGCCTCTGTGGTTTTTTAGAAGTTGGAGCTCATGTTTTTTAGACAAAATTCTAGATAGAAGGAAGAAACACATGCAAAGCTAAAGGACGCAATGCGTCCCTTTGGAATATCCGTCTTTTTATGGATATGGCTTGACATTCTTTGTGTCAGTTATAGGAATTCGAAATCAAACGCTTGCACAATTTTGTCATCGATTCTTTGCATAATTGTTTGAGACGCTCATGTAACCCATACACTTCCACTAGCTTTACAATGTCCGTGAGGTACACTATCAAAGGTCTTTTCGCGGTCTACCCAAGTTATTGCACAATTTACTTTCCTTCTCTTCACTTCCCGCAAATTGGTTTTATCTTTAAGTGAATCTCTTTATATTCAAATGTTCACTTTCTACATACTTTTTGGCTCAAAGGTTTTATATTGTTTCCAGCAACGCGCTGATACATTAGCATTGCTACAATTAATGATTTCAATTTGTACATGGTTGACAAACATTTCGCGGGTCTAAAATTCTTAGGATAGTTAGTGGCTTTTTTGGGAATGAGTGATGTTACTCCTCCTGTAATCCATTCAGAGGTTCTATTTACTATATTATTTGTAATTATTATTATTGAATACATTATTTAATATGAAGATTTTCAAAATCTTTCTTTACATCTACTAGATATTAAACCATTCTTCTAAAACTGAATGTTGGAGACGTACAACCCGTATTACAACTAGATGTTAATAGTGATCGTTTAGTTTCATGAAAAGTTTATATGTACATAATACATGTCTACGTTTTACATTACATTGTTAAGAGACGGTTAATACGCCCAACGAACTGCGATCAGTGTTGATCTATTGTGCTTCCCTTCCATTACATTTCTAAGAGTCTTGCTTCCATTGCAAAGGTCACGAGCCTCCTGCTCGACACTTCCTGATATTCATACAATTGTGTCCACTAGTTAAGGATGCGAGTGCTTTACAGTCACAGAGCAGATGAAACAGTTACATCCGCTTTTTACTTCTCCTACACAAGGAATGGGATATTAAACCAATTTTGTGACGATGTCCTCTTAATCTACAGAGTGCTGTTATTAGTCCAATTGTCCAATGAAGAAAATCTCTACTCAACTCAAGCAGTTCAGGTGTCCTGCTGCCTGTCATCACTTTAATGAGTGCTTCTGAGTGTTGATGTATTGAAATTCAATACTCCTTATATTTCCTCCTTATCTAGTCGCGAATCGCTCCTCGGATATGCCCATAGGAAAACCCTAGCCTTTGTCCAGGTTTCATAAACGTATTACTGGATCCTTCCTTCGCCAGCTTTCTGCTTCCTCTTTTCCATATATACATTTGGGTTCTGGCACCCACACCAGTTCCACTAAATTATACTAGGCCTGTGTCCTTGGGTTCTCTGGGCAATCCCAGACACATTTGGCATTGATTCATCTGATTGTCCACAAGGACTTTTAAATCCGCTTGATTATCGGAGAATATATAGATCTTGAGAATATATAGATCGCGAACGGTTCCGCATGAAAGGCAGAGGCATATTGTCCTAGACTGAAGGATAAAATTCTCCCGCAGCCAAACAATCCAGCTCCAGTTCATGAGGTAGTTTTAGACCCATGCGTGAACCAGCTTAGTCCTTAAACTTTTTAATTCAAATTCACTGCGATTAGATGTGATACACTGAATATCTTATCTTCTTCTCTCTTAGGAATGATCCTCTCTGTGTTCAAATGTAAAATACGATCAAGTGTTCGATCCCTGCATCTCTTAGAGATATCCATAGCACCTTTCATGATTTTTGCGCTTTTTCATTTAAGTCTGTAAAGTCGAGTCCTTACCTTACCTTCTATCCAAAGGTGGAGAAGAGGGACGTCATATAGAACTTGTTTGTGGCTGTAGGAGTAGTCCTAAAATCTTTGGTTACACTAAAGCAAGCTACTATTTGCAGTTTGGAAAGATTTTTCCTGTACGTACCTACTTTAAATCTGAGTCAACAAACTACATCGGTATATGGCATAATGGGTCTGAATTTTGTAATGTATATTCACTACATTACGTTTGGTTTGAGCACCAAATTTGAGGAATACACATTAATAAACACATTATTATATTAAGGTAGTATGAGTGACCTGTGACTCTGCTTTTGAAGGTCCTGCATATTTTTAATGAAAGAACAAGCTATTATCTATCAAATCTTTAAAGAAAATTTGGATCATGCAGGATTTGAGGAAGACAAGTAAAAATAAAAATATGGCCGATTTTCAAGTTAACTTTTAAGACAGAAGAGCAGTCACAGACTCAAACCCGCTTAAGATCATGACCACCCTTTTGATTGAATATACTCCCTTTGGGAAGGAGCTGAAATAAAAAATATAAACGAAAATTACTGATATTAATGTTGCGATCAGAGCCGTTAATATCATTGACATTATTGTGATGCGTTTTCAGAGCCATTGATATCATTGACATTTTTGAAGATGCCTACGTCTACAATCAGCCCGTATAAATTCCTGCATCCATAGGAAAAAATATCGATGATGACAAATACCAATGACGGGTCCAAAATTGTCAGTTTCGCTGAGTGGATAGTGCAATCCTTATATCGTAGAAGTCTAAATTTGTGAGTGTATATCGTGGAAAACTACACAAGCACCCCTTGGAAGGTCTATGGATAATAGAAATTCAAAACTTATTTTGAAATAGAGATAACATAAGAAATTGGAAACCTTTTTTGAAATAGAGATAATTTGAGATAACATAGGAGCACGGTATCCTTAGAATTAGGAGTGAGAAGGGCGAGAAGTAAAACGACCGATATGAGGGTCGCGTCCTCGGTTTTTGTGTATTCTGACATAAATAATCGTATTTCCAAGGATATTATGTACTCTTCAGGCTACATAAGATACCCGACACTTCCAGATGTGGGAGGTGGGAAGGACGTGACACGAGAAATTATCGAAAATATGCGCCAAGACGGATTCTATGAAAGTTTTCCCCTAACGGAGTGAAATGGGAAATTGGAGTTTTCTGAAAACGTTTTCTCAGTTACGTCAGTGAAAATAAGGTATTGACGGTGCACACCAGTATTATCAAACATACAACATTAATGGATAACATTCTCACTTGACATAAATGGAAATGAAAAAGAGTTGAAGAGATATTACAAAATTCACGCGAGCAGTAGGGACTCAGCAAGTCAAACAAAGATTTTGAAAAATCCCAAAGCGCTTGTTTGTGTAATTCATTTGGATTCAGCTGCAAACAGTGCAAGTTAAAGCGGAGCTTTGCTATGTGTGCTGCTGTTTGCAGAACATTGTCGAGTAAACCTCAAGTCTTTAAGGCGAGAACATCAATGAAAGAAGATACATCATCACATGTCATCATCTCAAGCGTGAGTACTCTTCATTAGTTTCTTCAATACTGTTTTCCTAACTTCTAATAACACACAGAGTAGATGAATTTATTGGTAACTGCGATTTTTCCTAAACTTCTTTTAACTAACTGAGTAGACGAATTCGTTAGCTACTGCAAATTTCCTTTACTCCATCTTTGAATGAAGTCAGCGATAACTGATGAGCATTTTCGTGCAGTTAAAAATATGCATAGAAATACTATTTCCCGGTGAGTGAGTAAACATTGCGTATTCACATTATAAAAATGATTATATAACTATACAAAAAACAAGAATTCATTTTTTCCTTATTACACTTTACATTAGCGTAAAAAATATATACAATTTTTACATTGAAATACTTGAGTATTCATTTAATGATTTTCATGACGCATCAATTGTACCCTTTTTTGCGTGTGAAAAATAATATGGAGGAGTCAGAGGTGATTGACATATTAACCGATGAGAAGCCGGAAGTTATTGACAAATCAAGTGATTAGGAAAACCGAGTCTTATATTCAGAGGCTGTACGTGATATGGTTGCGAATGCTTTAGACAAAGTCTTCATGGAAGAAGTGATGACTGGTCATCCATCAAAGTTATTTGTAAATGAGATGGGTGTTACTCTCGATGAAGAGGGATACGATTCAGAGTTAAGTTGTTTATTACATTTAACATTGTTTGTGTATATAGTGAGTTGGTAAGTGTTCTTTCCTTTGTACATATCGTGAAATTAGTTTGAGTAATAATGTATGCCTCAAAGCGTTAACCAATGCTTTAAGAAAAGAGGAGAGGGAAAAAAGAAAAGATCATCCGCTTCATCAGAAGACGGTCGTTCAACATCCAAGATCGTATGCGAAAATCCATCATAAAATATGATACAAGTATATTCATTACGTTTTCGTAAGTTTATTGTTTTTCGTAAGTAGACTGAGAAGGTTACCTCTCTCTCTTTTTCGTCGGAAGTGGTGCGCATTAAAAAATAAATCTCTCGCAGTGAAGACCTTGCATTATAATATCACTTCTCGCAGTGGAATAATATTTTTAATGATATTTTAAAATAAATTATTTAAGGCATGAGCAATTCTTCTTCTCTATTACAGAAAAAATGAAGTTCGACTCAAAAAGTTGAAGGATATTCTAGCGGAAACATCTTTAAAAATTTATTCAGAAAAGGTATTGAGCACAAAATATTGGTTATCCTCACTTGAATTCGAGGGGTTCTACTTATGTCGTATGAAGCATTCAACTGTTGGTGCTCATCTTGCAATTTGTTTCACATATTAAAGATTACAAGCGCTTCTTTGTCATCTTCCCCTGAAGAGGTTCGGTGCTCACCACCGTCTTACTCCTGGTCAGAATCGTCAGGTTTTTTGCGGTATTAGCCGGTTATTTTCCAACTGGAAAATAGAATGGATCGAATGTATGGTGTAAGATAAAAAGAAGAGAATTGAGAAAGATTCATATATTGCGAGGAGTAAGTTTTAATATCTGAAGCAAAACGATAGGCGTTGAAGGTGTTGACGATGTGATAGAACAGATTGCGAGATGCGTGTTGGAAGGCGAGATTAACTTGGGATGATGCAAGAGTGTAAATGACTTGGTGGTTTTAATGTCGGTTGCCTGCCGAATAACCTCATTCGTCGTCGATGGTGGTGAACTTACAGATAGTTTTAGTAGACGGTTCTCCGGTGGCAGGATTATCTTTATGTTGGTTGGTAAGGCTGCTGCATAGGTCGCACTTGCGAATGTGGCTAGAGATTTGATGCAAGTCTTGTATATTTTCAATTTAGCATTCAAGTGATCGTGTCGATTGCTTAAAACTGGGTAGAGAGTGGTCGTTGTACTCAGGATTCTTTTACTTACGTCTGTGGAATGTCAGCTCCAATCCAGAAGTCTGTTGGATAGGATTCCTAGGTACTTAACTTTGGGTAACCAGTCTTATTGATCGTCCTTTTATATAAATGTTTTTCACCCCTGTGATTTGTAGGTAATTCTTATGGTTCTTTGATAATATGATGCATTGTCATTTTTTCGGGTTTAGCTGTGTCTGTTATAATTGCTCCATCTGGTGAGGTCGTCCGTAGATCTTTGAAGATTGTCAAGGGCTGCATCACGCGTCTTGGCACTTGCCGAGTAGGCCTTGTCGTTAGTGTATACAAAAAAGGAGTTGGAATGTCGAACATATAAAGCGAGAAGAGGGTAGGGGCCAGGACGCTACCTTGAGGAACTCCAGTGCCGATGCAGGGCCGAGTCAATGCTGCGTAATTGGACTTAACTTTGAAGGTAAAGTCAAGAAGATAACTGCGAAGTAGGTTATGGGAGATTCGCGGGACAAAGGAATAAAATTAACCTGGGTTCTCAACTGTTAAAGTTTAATGTTGGATGGAAACTCCGCACAAAGTGAAATAACTCTGATTATTCTGTAACTTTGCCAGATGATAGAACAGAATACGCCTAGTAAAGTATCTTATAAAGGCGGAAGAGTCTGAAAACTCATTGTTTGATAAATTTAGCATAAATTTCGCATATTCAAAGATATGTATTGTGTCAGTAAACGCGGGAAAGGTTGAATTTAGTTTCCATCAGATTTTGATTTCTCACTCCTGTAGGATCTGAATATTAATGGTTTATTTGCTTGGAAAATAATTTTCTTATTGCTCTTTTTCACCTTACCCTCTAGAATGCGTTACATGTAAAATTGCCACTTTTTTCATTAAATCGGCTGAGGAAATTCGGCGTTAACTAAAAATTCACACAATGGATCTTTCTGGGGACATCGGCATCGTTCTCAGCATCAAAAAATATGTCGAATGCATATACCCGGGTCTTTAGTACAGAGATTTTGTGTAGGGCTGTGTAAGTTTCGCATTTGCCCTAATTTCTCATGACAATCACTACAGAGATTAGCATTTCAGAAGCCTGGATCACACAAACTCGGGCAAATCGATCTCTCGTCTTCCTAGAACTGAAACTTCCGTCGATGCGAGGACACGTCTAGGAATAGGAGAAGACGAGGGGCATAGTCAGTAGCGTACTCGCGGCCTGTCTGATGCCAATGTTTCCTTTTATTTATCACTGATGAATCATGGCTTCGTATGTGATTTATTAACGTGTACGTGAAGCATATAGCAACATGCATACGAATTTTTAAATTGAACATGTTTTGAACCAATATATTACGCATATTTTAAGGCTGACTTTGGTGAAGGTGTTTGTTTGAGTAGAGTTAATTTTCAGAAGAAAAAAATAGAGTCTACAATAATTATTATTTATTGGCTGTACCCGTCGCTTTGCTACGTGGAAGTATGGTTTTTTGTACAACATAACCATATGATAGAAAACCTAAAATCCGAATTTTGAAAACTTCGCAGTGACTAGTATCCATAAAAAATCGCTCTCATATAAAGAAAAATACTTTTTTAATTTCCAAGTTGTGGACCTCAAAGTCTTTGTGCTAGACGAAAAAATTAAAAAACCGTTCAACGTCTAATAAAAGAATCTAAATCGTATTTCGAAAAAAATTCTTGCTGGAGCACAGAAGTCCATCTCGGAGAAAGCATGTGCCGAATTTCGAAACACTACAAATTTTTATAGCAATTATACGCGCAGCGACATTGTCTAAAAACGCTAATAAGTTTATAAATCGAAATTTAATTTAGAAAAAATCGCTTCACGGGGTACTGAAACCTTCTCTGAAGCTTGTGTGTACCAAATTATGTACCAGTTGGCCAATTCGCCTGTGCACTATGAGGAGGATAAACACAAAGACAAGCTGTTTCTTATAAATAGTTCCGAAAACCAATCATCGATTCAAATCGTTTGAGATGGAAAAACATTCTGGATAATTTCCAGGGTTAAGATTCTACTTTTGTCACACTGTATCAAAATGCACAGTTAATACTGACTTTCACGTTTTCCCAACTACACGATATTTTTCTTATAATTAATCACGCAAAACGTTCTTTGTGATTGAACATAAACACGATAGAATTACAAATCCAAATTGAAACCAATAATATCTTTATCTGGAATGTTGAAGACTTCAGCAATAAACTTCTTCAATATTTCGACTGTGGCTTACAGTTCTCCAAAGTTATTATGAAAACTTTTTGTCGTACAATGCTATGTTAGTCAAACCTATAAAATTCAAACCTTGACCACAAAATTCGCCACATGATCAAACTCCCAAGATGTTAACTGATTGCTTACCATTTATCACATTAGTTCTTCCAAATATAATAGAAAGGACGACTGACGGCTGTCTAGAAGCACAATGTAGTAGCAGAATGAATAAGCCATTTATCAATCTCTATTCTTATTAAATCAATCCTCGCTTAAATTTTTGAATAAACACGTATGATAATGAACTGATACTAAATTGAGTTCGAAACCAATAACAGCACTTTTAGGAATAATAAATATATCTTGCAATCCTTTCATGAGCCAACAGCTCTTATTTCTCGAAAAAAATTCGAGTGATAAAATGCCATTTTAATTCCAAAATAAGTTTTCAAAGGAAACATAAAGCACTCCTCTATTCATTTATAAATCCTTAAAACGCTGAAAGAAAAATACATCGTCTCGGATACGAATTAACAGCAGCAGGGGCGCACCGAGGATTTATTTCTGGGAGTGGCTTTAGAAATGTCAACTTGACTTCAATGATGGGTTCGATAGGATATAAATGAAAACAATGGGCAAACACCTAAATATCTGAACTCTTATAATAGCATGAGATCAAAAAGACACTAAAACTAAAAAAAAGGTGAAAAATATAAAAAAACAATTAAATTAATCGACTTCCTTGATATGAAAACGCTCTTCGTAGAAAAGTAACAACTTATAGAAAAAATTATAAATAGAAATAGATTATATGATCGATTTTTCTGTAAATAAAATATTTTTATCGTAATGTAGTCTGTGTTACGTAATGTAGACAATGCGCGACTATCAGTCGCAACAACGGAGCCAAATACGTTATAACACACGTATATATCAACGCTAGACGTCAATGAAGTTTTACCGTTTGTTCGTTCTGGGTTTTTTTCTGTCAACTCGCAATCAACCGATGACCAAAAGTTTATTCACTCGCCACATTTGACAATTTGAAATATTCTGAAATAATTTAATTTTTAGGAATCGGGAACAAATATGGAATCGAATCAAAAAATATGCATCGAGATCAGAATGGAAAAAAATTCCATCGTCATCAGTACTTCTTGTAACTGAACTATTAATTTAATCTTTTAAATGATAATTTACTAAAAATTATTTTTAATAGGACTTTAAAGTTACTGTACAATAATCACTATTAGTCTCTAGATTAGAGTCTTTGGTACAATACTGTAGGCAACAGTCCCTGAGGTTGAGTAAATTAAATTAGAACTCGCCAATTGTCCGGTATTTGTTTGGTCACATTCTTCTACCGGCACGTCTTCTTCCTACTACGCATGACAGTTCTTTTTTGCTTGCTTCACCATCCACATCACACTATTAATTGTATTAGTTTTTCTAAAAATCGTTCAATGCCCGTTTCATGGTTACTTGTTTTTTTAAAATAAGTTTTACTACACAGATTACATTCACAAGAAAACGAAAACTCCGCAGCACTCCGCTTTCAGTGCTCAGTTGGTGGAGTATTATCGCTACCGCTACAACTATCTTTCTGCAAACGTGATCGCTTTGCTGGGGCTTTCCCTTTCCAAACGCGGGCTACTTCGCGTATGACGACGTCGTGAATTCGACAGTTGCCCATTACGGGGTGTTACCGTACAGTATCAAATTAAGCGCTTAATGTCTTAACGGATATTCTGCCTATTGATCTCCATGTAAAGTACCATTATTTCTTGAAGGAGCAAGGTATAATACAGCAGAACAACTTAGAACTAGAGAAGAGAATTAAAAAAGCTCGCAGCAAATTGGCTGAATTTCTAATGGAAGCTTGGGATGTACTGTGGAGACAAGGGTGAATGATATATAACTACATCCCCAATATGAGATTTACCCATAGTAAAAGGAAATGGTTCGACCAGCGTAAAGGTCTCATGTAATTTCTGGCTGTTAGTAATTATAAAAGTTGTCTGTACAGATTGAAGAGGATAAATGATAAAACGTGTGGCAGTGAGCTAGATGAAGAAACCCGGAGCACGTACTGTCCCATATATGAGCCGGAAAGACCCGGTTTAATACGAGAATACAGCAAGTTGGATCCGTTGGCTATAGCGGCAAAATAGAGTTTGATAAAAACCAAAGAGAAAATTTTGTGACAAATATTGGAGGCATCAGAGGAGCGTTGCGAATAGATAGTAGAGCAGGAGATAGATGCCTCCTCATCGTGAGGATGTGTAGCTGCTTGAGTCACAAATATGTGCAGCGGCTTTGATAGACACAATTGAGAACAACAAGATGAATTGATCTCTGTATCGCTAGGCTGAACAGACAGGAAGACTGTAAAGTCAGTCAAAATAAATGAAAAAACAAATTGCATAATTTTGTTTTCAATTCTTGTAGTGACTAACACATTCAGGAGTTTTGATGACATCGATCTCTGGACAAAACATGAAATTTTGTATGGACATATGTACAGATTGAAACTTATGTTTCCGTTTAAACGGCATTTAAATGGTTTTATTTGAACATAAAAGAGTCAAGTAAGATTGGGGAAACTCATTGAGCACTACCGAAGAATATCCTAATTTGGTAAATTAAATCTCAGAATGATTATTAAATATAAATGAAGAGGGTAACGATTGTGTATTCTGGGAGTGAGGGGACCTACTTTGCGGATGTGGAAGTGGGTAGCGCCTGGAATTTTTGGAAGAGAAGAAAGGAGTCACGTGAAATTACGTGAATGTAGTCGTGAATGAAATGAATTTTCAAATCTTTATGAAGAGAAGAATTTTAGATAAACCAGGATTCTTTGGTGGCTAAACGGAGTATTTTTTTTTTCGAGAAACCTCAATTTTGCGGATGTGTGCGGGAGCAGTGTTGTATCATACCCAAGGTACTTGATCGAACCTAGGTAACTTGCGCAGTTGACCAGGGTATACTGGTGTTATTTATTGATAAAGTAAGAGGGTATGTTGCGAAACGAAGAGGGGAAATTTTGCAGGCTATTAGGAGGGCTTTAGGAGTATTTTCCATATTTTTGTCCATTTTTCCAAGGAATTTAAGTGATTCTGTAGTGCGATTTAAGGTTGTTATTAGGAGGAAACGGATTTTAATAGAACTGTATCGACGGCGAATAAAGAAATATTATTGTAGTAATGAAATGGCAGGTCTGCAGTGAAGATACTAAAAATTGTTGGAGATAGGGGAGAACCTTGTGAGACATCTGCTTTGATGGTTTGAATAAATTTCATTATTTTTAACCCTAAACGTTCTTATAGGAAACTTTCAATGATGTTGACTAGGTAAGTAGGTGTTCCCAGTAGACGAAGTTTATAGATACGACCTAAATGCCAGACGCGGTCGAAGACTGTAGTAACATCGAGAAATAACGCTAGGGTATGATGTCCCTTTTTAAAGGCTGAGAGAATGTGTTCGATACGTCTAAGTAGTTGGTGCGGAGGTCATGTTTAGATACGAAACCGAATTGGTACGGCGGATTTATATTTGATTTACTTATAAAATATTTTATACGTTTAAGTATGAGTTTCTCGAATATTTTTATAATATAGTTAGGGAAATAATAAGACGATTACTTGACGTTATAGTAGGATTTTTGTCATGTTTCTGAATCGGTACTATTGTTGAAAGCTTCCAAGACGTGGAAAAATGTCCCGTTCGTATAATTGAATTGAAAATATTGTTTAAAAATGATAGAGCTTTTATGGATAAACTTTAACATTATCGGAGTGACTC
Source organism: Laupala kohalensis (assembly GCA_002313205.1). Classification (NCBI taxonomy): domain Eukaryota; kingdom Metazoa; phylum Arthropoda; class Insecta; order Orthoptera; family Trigonidiidae; genus Laupala; species Laupala kohalensis. The sequence continues at coordinate 1,173,899 of NNCF01127929.1, read as the reverse complement.
CATCATACCCTGGTGATTTATTTTTGGACAATGATTTGATAATCCAATGTATTTCGGATGGAGAGACATATTTTATTGGATTTGGAACATCATAGTTTGGCGCAGCACAGAAGGAAGATACTTTTGATGAGTGTTGAGGATCGTTAAGAACGTTATCTACAAAAGTAGAAGCAAAGTACTTGACCAGCAATTTGAATTTGTCTTTTTGAGTATAACATTTAGTGTTATCTGATTGAAGTGGTGGAATATTTGCTTTGCTATGGAGTAATCTTTTCGAAGCTTTCCATAGAGAGTTATTTCGTGCGGAAAGATTTAATTTATTCTTTTTGTGTATGTTTAAGTTGTATTAGTAAAGGGCAGTACTTAACAACCGTGAAAATTGATTGAATTCAGACTTAAAGTTAGGAAGACGTAATTTATTCCATAGCCTACGTGTTTTGTTCTTTTCTCTAGAAGATCTTTGAGATGACTTGGTAAGGGGCGTTTGGGTTCATGCGGAAGAATGAAGAAGACAAAGGCGTTCATTTATGACAGTCCTGACTATCGATGAGGAAAAATGAGCCACCGATTCGTCAATATATGTAGTTTGTTAGACATTGAATAGATGTAAGATCATCGTCTACGAACTTTTGGAATACGTTTAATTTTGTTCTTGAAGTGGATACCTGTGGTGTAGGGGATAGGGGAGGAAAACAACATTGAAATGATACAATGACAAGTATGTATTCGGTATTTCATGAACACAGTTGGTAAACAGAGGGAGGGTTAATTTAGATAGTGCAATATCGAGGATGTCAGGGATTTTTGATACATCGTACGGATAGTATGTCGGCTCGGAGGGGAAATTTTAATTGTCTTATTGATAGAAATCTCTTAGATTGCGGTGAACCTCACCGCCAGGTAACAGATTAATCATGTTACGTCGAATGAAAATAGTAGACGGGACCGGGATTCGAACCCGGGACCTTGAGCTTTACGCGCTCATGCGCTTACCGACTGCGCCATCCCGTTCGCTTCTCGGGTCCGTCTATCATTCTCATTCTATCTCTCTAAGAGATTTCTATGTTTGTGAACCAGAAATGGAAAATGCTACCCAAATAAAGTACTTCCTAAGGGAGTCGCCTCAGATGAGGAATCTAGTCTCTACGAGACCACCTCAGAGGTCTTTGGGTTTCACAAGTTGAATGAGAATGATAGACGGACCCGAGAAGCGAACGGGATGGCGCAGTCGGTAAGCGCATGAGCGCGTAGAGCTCAAGGTCCCGGGTTCGAATCCCGGTCCCGTCTACCATTTTCATTCGACGTAACATGATTAATCTGTTACCTGGCGGTGAGGTTCACCGCAATCTAAGAGATTTCTATGTTTGTGAACCAGAAATGGAAAATGCTACCCAAATAAAGTACTTCCTAAGGGAGTCGCCTCAGATGAGGAATCTAGTCTCTACGAGACCACCTCAGAGGTCTTTGGGTTTCACAAGTTTGCGTTTAGGTCGCCTAACAGGAGTACTGGTAAATTGGAAGGAAAGAGGCGCGAGGGAAATGTTAGGCGTCAGTTTGTGGGTTTGTAACGGTAATGATTGTAAGATCTTGGTGAATGAACTGAGGAATTGCCACTGCTACTGTTTCGATGCCAGGATCAACTTGGATCAATTTGGAAATGCGGGATAGAGTTTTTCACTAGAATTAAAACACCTCGTTCTGTTACGTCCCTAGGGCGATCACGACTAAGTCAGGAATATTCGAGAATGTTAAAGGATAATTTCAAAGTAAGATGCGTTTCAGTAATGCACGCGATATCGGTTAAATGACTGGTGAGAAAAGTAGCTAATTCCTGTCGTTTGTTATGGATCCCATGGGAGTTCCAATTCAGTAATGACAAAGATTTTATGTGGGATACCTGCATTTATTCAGTAAAGTACTGTGAGCTTTGACATGTATATAATTTAAAAGGTGATTGAAAATTGATAGAGAAAAATGATGTGATGTACTCTTGGATTCTGTCTGCAATTCTCGGAATAAGTAAGTGAAAAAAATTTGTGACTGCTTACGGAGATTGATAGTGACCCTGGTAGCGCGTAAAATTCGTGGCTACAACCTGGGTTCAAAAAAATATCACAGGACAATAGTTTACTCGAAATCGGAGAATTTGCGTGAAGACATCTATAAATCGATTTTGATCACAAAATTATATTCTATGTAGTTCCGATTTGGTACAGATAATTTTCTTTCAACAGAATAATTCTTCAATTGATTCTTGACGGGGGGCCTCAATTTTTGGGAGTTCCCCTCTCGAGTAACATAATCATGAATGTCACTTTTTTGTAAATCATTTTGTTTGGCAACTTTGATTTCTACATTTTTTCTAACTTTAATAATGTAATGCATCCCTTGCACCCCTTGTGATTAGATGGGACGAGGGTGACGTGAAAAATAATATAAATGTCCCATAATATATTTGTAACAATAGTTATCAGTGCCTTGAGATGGATAAGGGCGCCCCCAATGCTCCGTAAGTTCATAATTAGTCCAAATTATAGATATTAAACCCGTAGCCTCCTCGGGGTAGCGGCCGGAGCGGGTGAAGGGATAAAATTATACACGTCCGATATTGAATACAACCGTTTTGCGGTTTAAGAACAGACGAGTCACACTCTCAATGACGCTTGAGTCCACGATCACAATATATATACACACACTCCTTTTCGATAAAAGATGAAATGTAAAAGTTAACAAAAATGACATATATTAGTGATCAGAACATAATTTTCAGAGGCGCTGAAACAAGTAGTGTCATAGTCGAAAACACCTAAGTCCAAAATGAGCACGTATACACTCTTTGTACCGCAATGGTAGCGGATACTACTTACTAATTATCGAAAATGAAAGATATCAGTGATGAGTTCTCAGTTTTCAGCATTGCTGAGTTGATTGGAAGATCCAGTAATCGTGTAAGGTTATATGTAGACCTTATGCTGAGTGAGACACTCTTAGCACCCCCTGGGTTTGGGGTGGAAGTGGGTTGACTTGTAAAAGAAACAGTCACCAATCTAAGTCAGGAGATGAGTGATCGAGGGATCGCTGAGATTATTAATGACATGTCAGACGTTGCTCAAAACCATGATCAACCGTATAAACTACAGCATCTAATGGAAGAGTATGACATATAAAAAATATCGAAAAGGATTTTAGTGACGAGTTTTGAGTTTTCGGTGTTGCTGAGATGAATTGTGTAACCCCGATGAGAAAGAAAATAAGCTGGAGACATATAGGAGAAATTACGTGTACAAATCTGCGGGTACTGAGCAAGTACTATACATTTTGTGATTTAAAATTCACAACTTTTCGATTTTATGTCAAAGTCGTTGTCAGATTGCAAAAATTATAACAAAAAACGGAACAGTTGAACACCATATGTTTTAAAATAATAAAAACACAAACATGTTTTAATATTTAATTGTAAATTGTAGCTAGCTTTTCTGTGTCTGTGCGTAAATTCAATTTTCCCTGTGAATAAAAAAAAACATCATTTCTGATATGCAATGTTTGTAAGAATTAACTTTTAATATCATGTTTACATTTATTACAATTCCATGTTTACATTTACCCAGTATACCTATTTTCCTCGTGAATTTTATTAAAAATACCTTGAAACAAATTGATTTTAATTGATCATTAGGACGTTCCGTTGCCCAAAAATATCTCATTAAATTTAATTTTTACACATTTTATTAGTAATTTTTTCGCAAAAAACTAAATTCAAACGTGTATTATTGTATTAATGTATCCAACATGTACATGTATAATTTTATTTAACTTCATGAAAAAGTTATATAAATCCAAAACTTAAACACAGGAATAAAAAACAATATATTTCAGGACTTATACTTTTCCAGAAAACGTTAGAAGGTTCTTACTATCGTCTTTTTTATTAATTTTGGAAGGTAACATTGAGTCACTCCATACTAAGTGACCCTGAGCATTTCGCCGCAACGCATCAAAAATAGTCAGATTTCATAAAAAGTCATATGTAGTGAATTATCTAATTCAAGACGTAAAATCAATCAAACGCAGATCGCTATTGAAATTAAATATATGTTGAAGCTATAGCGTGGAATGTGCTAAACACAATGTCAGTCATTTTGAGGAACTAGGCCAAACTAATCTTGAGATATGAAAGCTTGCGTACACGCTTACAAAGGCCAAAATCTGTGTGCGCGGAATAACGAAAATGGCGCTATATTTAATCCAGATGAAGTATTTTTTATAAATTACGTTTTTCAACTCTCTGATTATACTAGAAACAAATAACAAAAAATTAAATTTTTCTGAGTGTGTTCGGCGACTCTTTATTTTTTTCTGTATCATTTAAAATGGATTTACCCCATTGCTTTGTTACCGATTCCTTTATTAAACATACTTTGTCACCAGCCAGAAAAATTAAGATTTTGCATTATCAATTATTTCCAGTACCTTTCAATTCATCTCTAACTACTTGTTGATTTTATCCCTGTATGTCCACGAGTAAGGACAAATCCACTACAACATTCTTGTGGTTGACTCTAAGTATGTTACTTTCTCTAAAATATTGTCTTCTATGTTTTCGCAATACTTATCGGAATCTTCTGCCCTTTCTAGTCATTACGCATGTGTTTTTTTTTTCGAAAAACGTGGGGTAGGTGTAAACATGGAACTGTAAGGTCTACCAAATTCCTGGTAGATATTACAAACGATATACTGTTACCTTAATAGAGTATTGATTTTAATAAATGACAAAATTAAAGTATATTTCTGTAATTTGCCTGCAATAGAGCAATAAACGCAATGGAATAACTTCGAATTTAAGTCTTCTGGATAACTCACTTTTCGTCCTCTTTTAGTTTATCTGATCACACAGTGCTGCTCAGACTCATTATTGTTTTTTACATTTACCCCTTGTTTTCAGTTATCACGCCCTACCATACCAGATATAAACGATTCGCTTTTGCCAGAACTTGAATTGGTAATTTACAATACCAGAACTAGTTTTGGTCAATGTTTTAATGTCATAGCAACAAGAATGAATTTTCTTATTCTTAAAGCTACTATATTCTCCGGAATAAATGATAAAATGTTTATTTCATATTGGGCTTAGTTTTTGAAATTGGTTAAGCCCGTAGTGTTTGAAAAGTTTTTACTTCGAGCATATTTTTGCTCCCACTTTCCATGCATCCACTGTATGTATAATGTCTATTATGTTGGCATCTCGTCTGGATCCCCCATTTTATTATCGTAGTTTTAAATATATTTTGGGCTGTTTAGAACAGTATCCACGCAATACAAACGAAAAATCGAAAGACACGGGGTGCTAGATTACACTTTCGCGTAATTTTTAATTAAAAAATCCCTAGTGCTCTCAACCAGGAATATAAATGTTAATATTATTAAAAGTTCTAAACTGTACGTTAATATCATAAAGCCATCCCAAAATATTTGATACAACTTAACGTCAATTTAAAACTACAGGTTGACATAATTTTTACCCAAAATTCCATCACTTAATCACTCTAGCAACAGAAATGATAACTGCAAGAAGTAAAAAATACGAGGGGCAGTCAAAAATTTTCCCGGAATGTTTTCCTAATCAAGTTCGAAGTAGGACCCTTGCGCGCCCACACACTTGCTCCATCGATTCTGCCATTGTTCGAAGCAGCTTTCCAAAAGAAGACTTCTAAAGCTGCTTCGAACAATGGCAGAATCGATGGAATGCGACGGCTCAGCACCGACAGATTCCAAAAGAAGACTTCTAATCTGTCGGTGCTGAGCCGTCGCATTCCATTTGATGTCTTCCACGGTTGCAAAACATCTCCACTTGAGGCCCATTTTCAGAGGAAGGAACAGTCAATAGTCAGCAGGAGCGTGTATGTTTGTTGAGGGACGACAGGAATGTTGGTCCCAATGAGGAATTTCTGCACAACAAGCCCTGTGTGGCTTAACGCGTTATCGTGATGCAGACACGACTGTCCCTGCCATCTGATCCGTGGTCTTCTGCCTCGGAACAAACTTCGCACTAGCGCGTCGCATCTTCAAATCATTGCGTAAAATGGCATGAATTGATCCGTGTGAGGTACCAACGTCGGTGTTCCAACTCTGTGATTGTCATTCTTCGATCATCTCGAATCAGTTGTTTCACTTTTGCAATCATTTTGTCGTTTCAGGATGTCCACGGTCTCACGCTACCCTCGTCGTCCTCTAACGTCTCCTGTCCTTTCTTAAACCGTACAAACCAGTCGTCAGCAACGGTATTCTCTAGCGCATTATCGCAGTAAACTTGCTGCTGGGCATACAGCGTCTTTGAAGTCGATTTTCCCAATTTGCGTCCAAACATGTCCAGCCCCCTACCACAAGAGTGTACACGCAATCTTATCATTAATTGGGCGACGACAGGGCAATTCCGGGAACTTCTTGACTGCCATTCGTATAATATTATGCATTATCAGAGCATTTTAGACTATTTAGACTCGATCTCAATATTCACACCCCAAGTTCCATCCTTAACTCACTCCAGGAACAATAATGATAATAACAATGAAAAGTTATATAACTTCAACTTATGTATTCTTCTAAAAAATATTGCTTTAAATTTTTCCTCTATTTAATTACACGATGACATTGATTTTAATTTCCTTGAAATCCTCTACAATATTACTAGACAGTTTAACGGAAAAAATAAAAATAAAAAATCTTTTACATCAGGAAACATGTGATGACGTGTATAAAAGTGAAAGCACCAACGATAAATTCAATATATATTTGTCAATATTCTTGAAGTATTACAACTTTTGCTTTCCAATAAAACGCAAATTAGTTAAAGTAAACAATCACAATCGATGAATAACTCAAGCGATTAGAATTTCTTAAAAAATCAAACCTCATTTATATTATCTTACAAAACTCAATAATCAACCACCCGAATTTCATTATTATTTCCGTAAATATAAATCCATTCTTAGAAAGGTGGTCTATGAAGCTAAAGTGATGGAAAATGACAGAGAGATAATAGAATCGAACAACTGGACTAAAACCATGTGAAATATTATAAAAAATTACACATTCCCTTAAGAAAATGGACAAGAAAACATTTCCCTACTGTACGATGGAAAAATTGTATCAAATCCAAAGGACATCGCAAATTTTTTTAAATCCAATTTTTTTTAAAAAGGTAAAATATCGAAATCAGTAACTCCAAAACCAATGCCCACTAAACACATCCACACACGTTCCGCATTGTATGTTCACTTCCGACACTAACTTTAGTGAAGTTATGAGCGTCATCAGTTCTTTAAAAAATAAATTTTCGGATAATAATATTCTCTCAAACGATCAGCATGGTTTCAGGAAATCCCGTTCAACTAACGTCATATTTTCTTTTCTAAATGATGTAACCAATTCACTGACAGTGGAGATAATCCACAAGGTATTTTTGTTGATTTTTGAAAGTATTCGATGTACTCGATCATGAAATACTTCTCTCAAAACTGCATTCATACGGCATTCGTGAATTGGCTCGTCAATGGCTAACTTTCGGCTAGAAAGATAGGCACCAGCAAGTAGAAATTTCCCATGTTGAAAATAAAGTATGTCAATATTACCTTTCAGAAACAAAGCAGCTTACTTGCAGAGTTTCTGAAGCTTCAATTTTTGACCCTGTCTTCTTCTTCTTGTAGTACGTAAACGATATGTCATCCACACGTCCGATTGCAAAATTGTTTTCTTTACTAATGACACAAACCTACTATGTAAACATGTAAATGCCCAAAAAGCTCTATGTAACCTGTCGTCTTGGTTTTATTCAAATCGTTTTTATGTCTAAAACAGTTTCTATGTCATTTCGTAATTGTGTAACGAAATCTCTTCCTTCTACATCCCTTTCGCTAAACGGATTCCAAATAAAATCAGTCAAAATAACATTTTTAGAGCTTCATAATCAGGAGAACCTCAAAAGGAATTGCCATATTGATAATTTGAAATCCAAACTATGCAAAATATTAATTATGTTATGTTTAATGAGAACGGGAGACGGGACAGAGATTCGAACTCGGGACCTTGAACTTAGCGCACTCATGCGCTTACTGACTGCGCCATCCCGTTCACCTCCCAGTCCCGTCTTCCATCCTCATTCAACTTGCGAGACCCAAAGACCTCTGAGGTGGTCTCGTAGAGACTACGCTCCGCATATGAGGCGATTCCCTTAGGAAGTACTTTGTTTTGTGTAGTATTTTCCAATTCTGGTTCACAAACACACACAAATCTCTTAGATTGCGGTGAACCTCCCCGCCAGGTAACAGATTAATTATGTTATGTTGAATGAAACTGGGAGACCGGACCGAGATTTGATGCAAAATATGCTACGCATTCCGAATTTTAGCCAAAATTGTTAATCATCACGTTTCTCGTTGCGCGTATTTTGCAAATGTATATTCTCATTTACGGTACGGCATTATCTTCTGGGGCCAATCCACTCAGAGCATTCAAACTTTTAAAATTCAAAAGAGAATAGTTCGAATCAGATGTAAATCTTTATATAGATAATTAAATATTCTTCCTCTCCCTTGCATACACATTTATGAAGTAGTCGAGTTTCTTTAGACAGTACTTATGAAATCCCACCCCTGCTTCACAAGATATAGTCTAGTTCACGAACACAACACTCTCTATATGGCTATCAATCGTCGTCCTGGCGTGTCAACAACTGTTTGCCAAAGAGGCCCTTATCATTCAGGAACAATTTTGTATAATTTCCTTCCCAAAAATCTAAAATAATCTTTTTAAATCCGCTGCTAAAAGCTTTTTTATGTACTATATTTTCTATAACATGAAAAAATATTCAGCTTTTAATAAAAGAAGCTAATGAGAGTTTCAATTTCCTAATAAATATTGTTTTCCACATGACTTGGGATGATGTAAGTGATGTTAATATCTCTTATATTTTATCACGCCATTGTTATAGTACTTTAGATACTGATTATATTCCTTTTTCATACATGTTGATTTAAATCCTCTTAGATTTTTAATAGTTTATTTCTAACTGTACGCAACCTTGGCACGGTTGTGTACATTATTTCTGTTGCCCCATCGTGACCCGGGTTTCACTCCTGTTTTCCTGCGGGTAGTGGCGGATTTTCTACGGGTGGGAATGTCGTTAATACTTTTGTTTTATTAATCTCAAATTTTTACTGCACTAATATCTACAATTTATTTTGAATAATAATTGGATAACAGTGCGTAGTTATTAAATAATTCTTTTGTAAATATTAAATCCGCCACTGCCCATGGACCGTTGATTGGAATTGATGGAATGGTCCCTTGCTCGTTTCCGGAGAGTAAATTAGTTCATTGCCCCCGACGTGATCATACGCACTTTGCAACTGCTTTTTTGACAATAAAATTTATTTATTTATAAATTACGACCCGGAACACGACACACACAAATTTACAGTAATTTTGGACTAATTTTAAACTGTACCATTAAGTATGTCTTAAATGCAAATTGTATTTGCTTTCTTTATAAACAAGAAAGTTAATAAAAATAAAAAGACTAAAATTAAAACATAGAACATTTCACAAACGATTATATACTTTAAGACTTCTTATAGAGGACTCATTCACATATTTGTTAAAGACAAAATCCATAGTATAAACATTCATGCAACAAAAAGTTAATAACTATAAAATAATAACAAAGAGGGAATTTTCTGAAAATTTCAAAAGATTACCGTAACTATATGAATGTAAGGAATCAATTGCAAAAACACCGCAAGTCACTGCGAATACAGAAATTACTTCATTGAACTCAGTTGAATGTTTAATCCTCTATGGATGTGCTACGCAATGTTTGTACATCGATCACTATAGAAATTTAACCAAAAAGTCATCCAGTTTTCATTGACGTTTCTCTCGTTGGGTGGGGGTGCAACCATGATTCAAAGTTAGCACTCCCGCTTTTGATCCTTTGTTTGCTAGTGTTCCAAATTTTTATTTCAATGATCCAAAATAGTCCTTAAGGTAAATTGAAGGTCCATGCGCTACCTGTTAACTGATCTTTTTATGTTTAAGCGAATACTTTTATCTATTTTCACCGTGCTGCTTATATTCATTCATTAAGTCATCAATGGACACACCATGTTTTGCCTTTCTTTTCAATATTTTTGCTGAAACCACTCCCTGCAAACAACTTACTGATGGCAAATTTTGGTTCTGCATTTACAGTGTAACTTGAAATTTACATACCGTTTACACATATAAATTATTTTAATCATTTTGAAGTCTTTCAAATTGGATATTGTGAAAGTAGAGCTCTTACTGAAATGTTCTTAACAAAGCGGCTTCGTCCGATAAACACACAACTTGAGCACACTCTGGCGTGTCGATTTACGCCTAAATTATTCATCGGACAAAAATATTCTACAAGAGACACAATTCGAAGAAGATTTAATGTAGTTTAATTTTGTGTCGAACAACATTCTCTATATATGTGTAATTTTCGATTTGTTAGCAAACAACACAGAAAAACTGGTTTTTGGTGTTCATTTCAAAATTTTGGTCAAAATTCAACATGCTCTACAGAGATATCTGTCCGTCAGACAAAAGAACTATGCAAACGTAATTTGTTGGAAATGTAATTCTAAATATTGAAACATTAATTTTGCATTCTTATACTTTTCTCCAGAAGCGCTTACTTTTCGAGTTATAAACAAAACTAAAAAAGTGCGTTGTTTTCGAAGTTTTTTGAATTTTTCTAATAATGCACAGGGTTTACAAGGTGGCAAAGTTGAAATTCGGATTCAGCATCTTCGAAAACATGAAAATCGATTGAGAAAAAATCTGCTATATTTCCCCCCGCCAAACTACCATATGTCTGGACTGTAGTAAGAGTCAATCATAACAGAAATGGAATAGAGTATTGAGGCGTTCAAGTCACACTGAAAATCATTTTTTGAATAGAATTATTTTATTTGTATAAAAAATATAGTGTACTGCAGTTTTCGATGGTTTATTTTTCATGACTTGTGGTTTAGAACTACTTGCTTAATTTAAAATTAATTACTAAATTTTTTTCCATCCGACAAATCGTTGTGTTACTGTCTTCAGTCTACGGCGCTCAAATACATATGTTTAAAGTCTCTTACGTTTCGCTGGAAGAAGGGATGGAGTGGTGATATCGAGGAACACTTTGAAGAGTACAGTGGTTTGCTATCGGAGCAGTGTCAGTAGTGTCATGGTGCCAGAAAACACCGGACGCCGTTCCAGCACTGGTTTCTGGAATACGTTTCTTTTTAATCATATATTTACGTAATAATTTATTTTAAGTGATGTGAAAAGAAAAAGAATTCGAGATAAAAAAATCAAGTGGAATACAGCATGAAATCTGGGCTACGCGTGAGAGAAGTGAGGTTGTTTTTATTTCGAAACTATTTGATTTTAGCATGTGCTCTGCAAAATAGTGGAAATTGCACGCTACATTTTCTCATAACTAGACATGTGTCAGTTTTAAGGATTCCCAAACACAGACACTTATTATAACAGTATTTCGACTGTCAAGAGAGACAAAACAAAAATAACATGTGATGAATATTCACAATTCAAAGAAAGTAATAGATTAGAAAAAATACAAGCCTAAATATAAATTTACCTTCTTTAGATTACAGAAGTAGTGAAGTTTTTACGCCTGAAAATGACTTTAGAAGACGATAATATGTACAAATTAGCACATCGATTTTTAAAATTTCCGGGGGACATAGGACCCCCTTTTGTGGGAAATGGGAAATGCATTCAAAACCATACATTCCGGCAGTGTAGAATTTGCCATTTCACCACTGAGCTGCGTTCCCGCTCTACACTACCTGTACTTACCTTGTGATATGTAGTACAGTGGAACATCTTTAACTCGAACTTCAAGGGAAAGGTAATAAGTTTCGAGTTAGCGAGTTTTCGAGTTATAGAGGACTTAGAGAAGGAGTTTTTAACATTATCAATTTCGACTTATAGTGGTCTATGTAATTTAAAATCATTAGAAAATAAAAAATCGATCTATGACATTTATTTTACTACATTTGTGTTGTACATAGTTACATGAATAAAGATTATTTTATAGTAAAGGAACAACTTGAAAATATGCACATATTAAAAGAACTGTGTAATTTTCTTTTGAGTCAAAGAATTAACACATTCTTTATGAATTGTGTTTTCGATTGCAAACAAGACACTAAATATATTGTCCTGGATGTCACTACATCTTTCATTGAAAATACGAAATCATTTCTTGGAATTAGTTATTGACTATTGCTTGGAGGTAGAGTCTTGCGAAAAGAATTTTAATTTACAGAGGCCAAAAAGTTTACATTCTGCTTTTTCTAATTATAGAGTCCGCTAGATTTGTAGTTCGAGTTAAAGAGCGTGATAATGTATGGATAGTACATCACGGGGAAATCATATTCTGTTCGAGTTATAGCGCCTAAATAATTCGAGTTGTAGGGTTTTTTGTACTTCAACGGAAGGGAATGGCTAATTTCTCGTCTTAGAGAAGATTTCGAGTTAACGAGTTTCGAGTTAAAGAGTCTCCACTGTATTCACCTTTTTTTGTCTCTGATGAGATTGTCCATAATGCGTAGAATCCCAACATTTCCGAGATGGACATGAAGTCTCAGAGTTGCAAATGTCCATTTCACGTAATATGTAATTAGTTGAATGGTGAGTTGCAATATATTTTAAAAAATAGGTAGAATTTGAAAAATTCACACAAATACAGAAGTAGACAAAATTATTTTGATCAATGCTTTTAAGTTATAGGTATCTTTTCTTAATGGACAAGATGAAGTATCTTTATATCGCAGTACGTTTATAATCCTTATATGGATTTATACATTTAATTGCATTTTATACAGTAATTAATGATTTCACTTGAATTAGAAAAAGAAATATGAATTATTGAATTAAACTAACTAATACATAATTTCAGAAAGAATGCTCATTTGAAAGTACCAATGTTATGATTACTTCCTATTATAATCAGGAATTTTTGTAGGAAATTACTCGTACACAAAAATTATTGCGAGAAAATCCTTCTTTATTAATTTACGGCAAATAAAAAGAAAAACAAGACAAGAATGCTTCCTAGTAAATGTGTATCACCTTTCTCAACACAGTAAAACAATACAGTAACATTTATGACGGACGGATATAAAAAACAACACAGACTCAAAAAAAAATGTAAACGATATTTATTGTATGAAGTACATGGTAAGGTCCCTCAACAGAATTCCAGTAACTGTTTTGTAGTAACAGTTTCCAGTATTAGTAGTTTGAGGTAGTTGACCGTAGTTCATGTTACGTTCACATTAAATTCACAGGAAGTTAACTCCACAGATCTTCAGTAACAGTGATTATAGTTGAGGTAAAACTGTTTTTGGTAATGTTACAAATCAAAAAATGCAACGAAGTTTTAGCAGTCATAACTGGAATAGGACGGATTGGACTCTGAACAGAACACAATACACATGAACCCTTTAATCTAAACCCCGAGCATCACCAACCACAATCAAACACAGAGTATGTTCAGTCAACTGACATTTCACTAGTATCATCTTCACGACGAGACTCACCTTCTTGAAGACGGACTTCGTCCTCACTTTCAGTTGTTTCCGAATCATCAGTTCCTAAGGAGCTGCAAGAGTCATTGTCATCGCTGGAGTCACACTGCAGAATGCGCCGGATTTTCCTCGGTTGCATCTCACAGTCCTCGATCCCTGCTTCCTCAATGGCCCGCTTCCGCATCCCGCCTTCGATGTCCTGCTCAATCTTAATATTCAGATGGTCAATGACGTGGTAGACGTTGCACGAGAACTGCCGCACAATTTCTCGCAGCATCTCCACTCCCTGCTGCACGTGGACGCTCTCGCCCTCTGGGGTGTTAGAGAGCCCGTGCAACTCATCAATGATTATGGTCAGAGTGTAAAAAGCTTCACCCGCGTGACTGTACACTTCGGCCGTCTTCTCAGGATTCATAGTTGTTCGGAATCCGGAATTTGTCGAGACCAGTGTTGCAGATCGCGAACGATAGACGTCTGGTGCGCTAATCACGTCCTGCGGCGCTTAGGGCACTGAAGAAGCTTGCGCGAACGCTGCCGCAGTGGTGATTCATTGTTTGGAAAGTGTGTCGCGTCGAATTTCATTCAGCAAGCTGATACCAGACGGCAGTGACACAGAAAGTATGAAATCGACACTTCGAAAAGTTCTTGAAACATTACGAATATTGTTTCTTAAATGACTCACTGCACTACGTATCATATTGCAATTAACTATTGATTCCGTGCTTGTAGCCACAGATTGAAGAAAGGCTATTGTATCATTTATTTCCCAGTATGTGACACAGACCCCAATGTCTTTGCGATACACAGGAATATTTAAAAACTTTAACGTCAAATAAAAAATATCGAAATCGAATTTCGAAAACAAAATCGTGGTGATACTCTTAGGTCCATCTCGGAGAAAGTGAGTGAGGAATTTCAAAGCTCTTGGCCTTTTCTTGCGCAGCAGCGAATGTGTTTAAACGCTTGTACGTTAATAAATCGAAACGCTTGTACGTTAATAAATCGAAATCGAATTTCGAAGCAATCGCTTCGTGGTGCATTGGAACCCTCTCTGAAGCTCGCGTGCACCAAATTATGTACCTGTTGGCAAATTCGCCTGTGCGCTATTCACTAAATCTGAATTAGTTAAATAATGACTGTTTGAACCNTCGTTCATTTCGCCGTTTACTCTGTTCCACATCGTTCCAGTGTGTCTACTTCGTTCCAGTGACAAAGAGAGAATCGGTGAACCACTCTTTCGTTGTGTGTCGCATGTTCTTACCCACTAAATTAATGAAAGAAACAACTGACCTGACAATGGTCGGTGTTGAAGTCAACTCTCTGTAGTGCTCTCTACTAGCGGGATAGGGAACTACTAGTGCCTTACAGATGCGAGGCCAAAGCAAATGATTTTGTAATAAAACAATTATATGACGAGTCAATTTCTTTTGTATTTTTGAGTGAAGGTATATTATTAACTTTCATTCGCGTGTACTGGTGGTTTGACGAAAAGATATTAACTCCCATGGACTGCGATTAAAATTGAAGTGGGATGTTACCTACGCCACTTCGCTGTTAGCGCACTCAAATACTTGTTATATCATTTTAAAACATTATTATAATGTATTTCACCATTATTTAGAATAAATAAGAAAAAAGTTTTTCTTTTATGACTAAGTTATCTTACATGCAAGATATTATCGTATTTTAAAGTATGGTCTACTCTTTCACACTGCACCGCCATCTTGTTGAGTTGTGTTTTAGAATGCCTTTTCTTAACTGCACGAACGACTGAATGTGTACTGCAATCGAGCAACCTATTTATATGCTCGATGCATTAAATCAAATTATCACTTAAAGTGAAATCCTCTGTCTTATATAATATCCGAGAGGATGTATATTAATATTTATACTTGTAGGAATCGCTGCCCCTGCCTCAGTGGAAACGACGGCGCGCGGAGTTACTGGGCAACTCGGTTCGATACCCAGCAATTCCGTAAATACTATTAATATACACACTCCGAAAATATTCGCTCATTAATGACCATCAGGAACGGTAGTACGGAAATGGTTCGTTAATAGATACCGGTTCTGTTAAATATTGGCATCGTCTACTGTTTTTCTGTGGTTCCACTGTCTAAACCAGTTGAATTTCACTGATTCTCGGTGGAAGCATATGTACTGCGTAGATCAGTGATTCGTAACTGCGAATCAGTGGTATTCCACTGGTTCAGATTTAGAGCGAATGAGTAGGATAAAGACACAGGCAAACTCTTTTTTTTCATAGATCCAAACACCAATAATCGGTTCAAATCGGTTGAACTTAAAAGGAACATTATGGATAATTTGTGGGGTAAATATTTTACTTTTATAACTCTGCACCAAAATGCACAGTTAATCCTGACTTGCACGTTTTCCCAATTACACGATATTTTTTCTTATAATTCATCACACTAAACTTTCTCCGTCATAGAATATAAGCACGACTGAATAAAAAATCCAATTTGAAACCAATTATATTGTCAGGAATGTCGAAGACTTCAGCAATAAACTTCTTTAATATTTTGACTGTGGCTTACGGTTCTCCAAAGTTGATATGAACACATTTTTGTTATACCATGCTATGTTAGCTCCTTACAAAGTCAAACTTATACGATTCTAACCTTGACCTCAAAATCCGCCACATGATCAGACTCCTAAGACGTTAACTGACTGCTCACCATGTATCACATTAGTTCTTTCAAATAGAATAGAAGAGACGAGAACATCACAATCAAACGAACTCGACGTAATTTCAACCCAGAACACTCTGGTATTGAGTCAGATGGACAAAAGTCAGATGCACTTGGGAACGAAATAACTGCTTAACTATGTCACAATTTCTCTATTACCATATCATTTCATCTTCCATCATAAAACTCATCTCTTTATATTTATATAAACACATTCTATACGAAATGAAATTGGAAACAAAGCGTCAAAATCAGCAATTATCAAGACACCTAATTCAAAGTCTTCAATATTATGAGCCTTACACACATGGTTCTCAAAAAATAACTTCAAAGTATTCGGTAGATACAATGGAATTTTTACTTTCAAACCGAATTTACAAAACCAATGTAAAAAAATCTTACTTTCACCTCCAACTTCCAAACTCCAAGCATTAGAATACAACACCCACCAAACTGACGACAGACTAGAACCAGAATGTAGAAACAGAATGAATACGTCTTTTAAAAATCTCTAATTTTCCTATTAATCCAATTCTCGCTTTAATTTAACACAATGATACGAAATTGAGTTCGGAACTAATAATAGCATCATTTGAAATCATAAATATATCTTACAGTCTTTTCATGAGCAAGCAGCTTACAGTTCTCGTTGGAAAGCCTTTTTAATTCCAAAACCATGTTATCAAAAATATATATAAAACACTCCCATCTTCATCAACTAAACCGCAAAACACTAAAACAAAACCAACAGTCTCTGGTGCGAATTTACAGAAGAATGTTGACTGCCCACTGTACTTGACTAGTCTTACTGCTTTTTCTCCCTCTTGGGTAACGTATCTATTAATAGCGTTTTTGTAAACATATTTCATTTTTTCTTTTTTTATAGTTATCACAATAATTTTTGTTTTCAACTTTTTCGTGTCTCGAAACAAAAGGTAAAAATTATTTCCAGCTCTTTCGCATGCTTTTTATTATCGTTACCTTGCATATTTTCTCTACTAGTTTAAATTTTATCCTATATTTCTCCTTTACTTCACAAATTTGTTTTGCCCGATGAGATTTTAGCATATATTGGATTATCCCTTTCTTAAAATGAGAGCAGAAGACATCGCACTCCCCTCCAAAATTGTCGGGGTGTGCGATGAGGACAAGAAACCTTTCGTCGTAGCACTTCCACTCCAGACACGTCGTAGGAGGACAGCACCACCAAGGCGGAAGATAAACGTATCACTGGATATTCGGCCTTGCATATTCTCATGTGTGTGACACTTAAAGTATTTTTTGATCCTCCACAATTCATCTCTCGAACGCTCCTGGATTGCTCTCTGAGACAACTCTTTACGAACACTCTCTGAACGCCACGGATGCGCTCTTCTTATTTTTGTACATAAAGTTTTTTTAAAAATCAATATAACAATTTGGCACTTACCAGTGTGTTATGGCTGATACTGATTATATATCTTTTTAAATTACATTTAATATTTTTTTCAATTTAATGCATTTTGAAACAAAAATAAATTGACTTTTGAATTTATTTAAAAAAAACATTTTTTTGCAAATAGAAAACGATTCCACTTCAGTAAAAACGTCTAAGTAAGTGAAAAGTTTTCATTTACTTCAACTTATTTTTCAATTGTGATTTTCAAAATATTACTACTTTTATTTGTGTTATAAGTTGAAAGTTTCGAATCTCCCACAAACTTTTAGACCGCTAATGAAATATCGAGAAATAAATAGTGTTTTCGGTGAAAAAATCATTTAATGTTTCTAATAAGTGATTTGATCCAGAGGAGCTGCAAAGAATTATGCAGTATTTCACTGCAGTGTCCTCTTCAGCTAGCATTGAGTGTTTTCAACTTCTATAAGCGCACAAAAAATGCTCTAGGAGAACAGAAGGCTACAAAGCTCATATATTTCCATAGAGAACTTAACAAATAAATTTATATTTTACTAATAATAGTATTCCTTCCTTATTTTATCTGGGGAGTATTGTCACTGCAACTGAAGGAGCGGAAGAGGACGTCAAGAGCCGCATTAGAAGGAACAGGAACAGAAGCCGCATTAGGAGGACGAAACTACGACTTTTTAATACAAATATTAAGCCCGTTCTCCTTTAATTTTGTGAAACCTTCCAGGTCACACAGAAGAAAAATAAACAACTGCAAGTATTCATGAATCGCTGCTTACGACATATTATCAGTCGAATATGGTCGGATGACATATCAAATAAAGATCTATTGAAATACAGGTAAAGGAGAGGAAGTGGCTTTGGTTAGGACATACCCTTAGGAAGCCTACTAGAGGCATTGACAAGACGGCACTATCTGGAACCCACAAGGATCTCAAAAACGTGACCATCCAAAGAAGATCTGGAAGAGGACGATCGAGGAGGAATGCCTGGGAATGAGAAAGACATGGAATGAAATAAAGAAGCTGGCCAACAACAGGGCCCAATGGAAATGTTTCACAGAAGATCTATGCTCAAAGAGGAGCGACAGGAATTAATGTAATGTAATAATAGTATTAATGATTAATTTGTGGAGAAAAATTAATTTTAAAAATCATTGACACTTAACTTTGTTTATTCAACTACACCTATTCCATAAGCAAAAAATGAAATTTATTAAAATAAAAACAAGGAGCAAACTTTATGTCGGCACCATGACCATATTGTTTAAATTGACAATTTATATCTGAATTCTTTTGCTTTGCCTGATGAAACAACACCCCATAACAGTAATACATTAAGTTCATAAGCATGGGAGGGTTTTATTTAAATGAAAACCATCAGCTTTTAAAATATTCTCATTTTAAACGAAGAGAACTTGGTAGTGTATTTTATAGTCTCATGCATTGATATCCTGGGTAACATTAACATTAAAACCAAAGAAATAAAATAACAATGGAGACATGTCACAAATGACTGCAGACATCAAGGTTGTGGAATGAAAATTAATGAAAACAGAAACTTTTATCATTAAAGGACATTGACCACAAAAAGTAGTTAGAGATAACTCATGAACAGGTGAAGGACATTGCTTATTTACTAGTATATATTTTCCAATAATAATAAGTTAATTTACTTTCTGCAAGCAAGGTAGGGACCAAAGAATTAATTGTAATTAATGTGCCCAAAGGAAAACTGGACCCCAAGTTGGCAAAGACATACAGAGGTAACATAAACTATAGTGGTGAGATTAAGAACGGATAAAAAATCACAAATGTCTTTGGGAAACAAAGAAAAGTATACATCAAAATAATTTTATCATTAAATATACAATTTCTTCAGCAATTAACGTCCGTTTTATATTCAGATTAAATAAATAACTTTTTTGGCATTGACATGTTTACGTAGTAGATTTGTGTCATTAGCAAAGAGAACCATTTTGCAATTGGGCGTGGTGGATAACATATCATTTACGTACAATAAAAAAAGAATGGGGCCTAATATTGAACCTTGAGGAAATCCGCAAGTAAGCTGCTTTGTTTCTGAAAGGTAATATTGACATACTTTATTTTCAACATGAGAAATTTAGCTTGCTGATGCCTATCTTTCAAGTAGGAAGTTATGTTGATGTGCCAATCCACGAATGCCGTACGAGTGCAGTTTAATCGAATCGGGTGCAGTTTACATCGAACAGTGATCGATTACATCGAATGCTTTGAAAAATTAAGAAAAATACCTTGTGGATTATCTGCACGGACAAGAGAATTAGTTACATCATTTAGAAAAAAAGGATGGCGCTGTTAGTTGAAAGGGATAAGAAGTCCAAAAGTCTGATTTAAACAGTTTTTTTCAGGAGTTTTGAGAAAGTAGATAATAGTGATATGGGCCGATTGTTTCCAACTTCACTTATATTTCCGCCCTTATGTAATAGTTTTACTTAAGCCTTTTTAAATATGTCAAAAAACACTCCTTCTGGGAAGACGGTATAGAAATTATGAGTGAGTGGATTTAATATAACGTGAGAGGAAGATTTTACTATAAATTCAAGCATATCATTTATCCCTGTTGAAAATTAATTTTTTAAAGAACTGATGACGCTCATAACTTCACTAAAGTTAGTGTCGGAAGTGAACATACAATGCGGAACGTGTGTGGATGTGTTTAGTGGGCATTGGTTTTGGAGTTACTGATTTCGATATTTTACCTTTTTAAAAAAAATTGGATTTAAAAAAATTTGCGATGTCCTTTGGATTTGATACAATTTTTCCATCGTACAGTAGGGAAATGTTTTCTTGTCCATTTTCTTAAGGGAATGTGTAATTTTTTATAATATTTCACATGGTTTTAGTCCAGTTGTTCGATTCTATTATCTCTCTGTCATTTTCCATCACTTTAGCTTCATAGACCACCTTTCTAAGAATGGATTTATATTTACGGAAATAATAATGAAATTCGGGTGGTTGATTATTGAGTTTTGTAAGATAATATAAATGAGGTTTGATTTTTTAAGAAATTCTAATCGCTTGAGTTATTCATCGATTGTGATTGTTTACTTTAACTAATTTGCGTTTTATTGGAAAGCAAAAGTTGTAATACTTCAAGAATATTGACAAATATATATTGAATTTATCGTTGGTGCTTTCACTTTTATACACGTCATCCCACGTTTCCTGATGTAATAGGTTTTTTAATTAAAAAAAATTCTTTAAACTGTCTAGTAATCTTGTACAGATTTTTACGTGGTTTTTCAATAGTTAATATTTAGGCAAAGTGGTCGCTATACCTCACGTTAAATACGTTACATTTGTTCATGTCTATAGTTGACAATTATGCGGTCGAGTAATGTATTGAGATGAACGAGAGAGGTGAGTGATGTCGATTATTGTAGTAACAAGATTGGAGGAACTAATTAGATTGTTGAACCGATTCTTGGGTTTGTGCGCGGTATCCCATTCACTGACGAAATCGATATTAAAATCGTCACAGATTACAATAGATTTCGTATATTTCTGTGTTAGACGTTTTAATACGACTTTGAAATTCAGAAAATATATTTCAAGATATAATTGAGGAGGTCTGTAAATACACAAAAATACAATGCCTTAATCGATCAAATGAACTGCAGAGAGTTCGAAAATACCATCCAAGCAGAATTGCTCGTAGCCGAACAGTAGGGAGGAAGAAGTGTCATTTCTACGGTTATATGCATCTACGTGTAGCGTCATCTACATGTCCCACTGTGAGAATAATTACCTCTGAAATTTTGTCGACAGTAAAACCTAATTAAAGAATAATTTGGAATAAAAATACTTTTTATGTCATTATCAGAAGCCAATGCTCTGTTAGGCATAGCAATTCCAATGGATAGTCTAGTAAAATAATTTCAATATCTGTAACTTTTTTTGAAAGCGACTGAACATTCTGATGTACGATATTTATTTCACTTCCTCGAGGGATGCAATTTAATTCAGATGGTTGAGGGTAATTTAAATTTAATTGTCATCTTCGAGCAACACATCGAACTCTCAACCGCAAGTTACAACCGTGCTTGGGGCGGAAGGAGTCGGGAGTTGGGACCGGTGAAACAGTTTTGAACGGGAGAGGTGAGATAAGGGACGAGGAAGGTCAGAGCCAGGAGAAGAAATGAGAATTGGGAGATATGGAGAAAGTGACGAGACAGCAATAGGGGTGGGTGGTGGATTTGGTGTAGGTGTAGGAGATGAGATAAGGTTTTTAGCTAACAGAGAAGCGAAGCGTTGTTTCCCGGACGGTCTCAGGTGTAGGCCGTGACGGGTAAAGTCGTTGGCAGAAAGTTGGGATTGCAGATCAACAAATATAATGTTTGTGTCTGCCAGTTGCTGTCATAGAGCGATGTCCGCTTTCTTATTTTGTTGTTCAAGTGTGGCATGTTCTAGTGTGGAGGCAGGTTAGAAACTATAATGTTAGTGCCTTGGGAGGCCTTTTTGAGTTTCTGTAAATGTTCACTAGGGTTGAATTGACCTCCCAAATCTTTGTCATTCTACCAACCAATAATCATTACGGTGTCCTGCTCTGTGAGATTTTCCGTGTGAGTGTCCAGTTCTCTGATGACTTCCGCTAAACGAGCGTTTAGCTTGATGAAACCGGTCACAGAGAAGTGGTTGGGAACAATTTTACGCATAATGGAGGACACTTGACGGCCATGGGAATCCGCTAAAATCAGAACGTTAGTTTCTTTCCTAGAATTGTTGTCTTTCATAGTATAGGACAGTACAATTTTACGTGTTTTTGAATGACTGTGCAGACTAGTGCGGAGTTTGCGGGGAGGAAGGTTTACGAGTTTGAGTGCGGAATAGGATGGGGTGAAAGAAGTGGGAGGGGTGAAATGGGAAATGAGACATGTCCTCTAACACGCTAAACCTATTTTGTGTCAAGAGAGGGGGTGGTGCATGTGTATTTGATGGAACCGGGTGACAGCAGTGGGAAGGTCGGCGAAAACCCCTAAATGTTGTCCAACCACCGTCAGTGTTTTTATTGACCTCGTCCGAAGCACTGATACGAGTATCGATATATTGTACTATGTGTTCGTACGCCTTCATTGTTGTGACTTTGTTATTACTTGGAACAAAGGCAGACGCGAAACAAGAAAGCCGATAGCTACTAATAAATCGGGTGTTAGTAGAGGGAAAATTAATTATTACAATGAAATTTAAAAAATATAGTTAATACTATTGAAAATTTTTATCTTACTGATGTTAGGGAGGCAAATTTAAGCAACAGTACTACAACAATGAGAATTGATATCTACAGACATTTGAAAGAAATACTTAAAACAAATTGGTAATGCTTTACCTTTATGCTTCCAGAGAAGTATAAACGAATATGTTGTCCTACACTTTATCACACCTTAGAATAACACTAAAAGAGTCACAAGAAAATGAGAGTTTGTAAAGTTCGTTTGTCAAGTTCAACGTACAGTGAAGTTTTTCAAGCCTATTTATATCGTAGCACACTGGAAATAAAATACTTATACCACTACACTATAGCATACTTAAATACTTACTGAATTACAAAAACTCGAGAAAATAAACAATTAAGAATATTAAACTTAAAAATGAACAGAATTCAATAAAGACCGTAGCTTATGCTATAAGCAGGCTAGCCAACACCATTGCTATGCTATTAAATAGTTGTTTTATAATTTCAAGAAAATATTATTATAATAAATAAAAATGACTGTTCCGTGAGTCATTAAAACACCATTTGATTGCTCTTGTCTACACATGTTAACAATTTTAAATAAACTTCGGCGTTACAAGAACAGCCAATCACAGGGATAACAGCTGAGGGCAGCTGAGAGCACGTGACAGCAGCTGAGCGTAGGGATAGTGGGAGTAGTGAGAGTCGAACGTAGGCGAAAAAGATCAGAGTACGGTGGCGTGCAAGTCATACCGAAGACCATTTTTTGAATAAAATTATTTTATTTGTAAATAAAATATAGTATACTGCAGTTTTCGATACTTTATTAGCCATGACTTGCTTTATAGAAATACATGCTTAATTTAAACTTGATAACTAAGTTTTTTTCTCCATTCAATAAATGTCTATATTACTGTCTTTCGTCTACGGTGTTCAATGTACCTATTGCTGGATGAAGGCATGGATTGGCTATTTCGTGGAACCCTTTCAAGACTGCAGTGGCTTGCTATCACAGAAGTGTTCCCGCACCACACAACCTGTACTTACCTGATGATATGTAGTACTTACCTTTTTTATCTCTGATGTGATGGTCCATAATGCGTAGAGAATCCTAATATTTCCGGGATATGCATGAAGTCACAGACTCACAAGTGTCCATCTCCATAACATGTAATTTGTAGCCGGTTCAATTGTGCGTTACTACATATTTCGAAAAATAGGTAGAACTTGAAAATTAATACAACTACGGAAGCAGACAAAATTATTTTGATTAAAATTTTAAGTTATATGTATCATAACATTAGGGAAAAGATGACGTTTCTTTACATCGTAGTGAGTTTATAATCCTTATATAGAGTTATAAATTCATATTGCATTTTATACTGTAATTAATGCTTTTCACTTGAATTAGTTAAATTCATTATTTCATTATTATTTTTTTTATTTTCGAACTAAAACATGGTATGAAAAAGAAGAGTCATTTGAAAGTACTAATGTTATAATTATTTCCTTTTATAAGCAGAGAGTTTTGTAGAAAAATACTAATAAACAAATATTATGTCGAGAAAATCCTTCTTTATTAATTTATAGCAAATACAAAGAAATAAAAGTATGTTTCCCTGCAATCTTTAAACAACTTTCACAACGCAGCCATTCAGTAACATTTACGACGAATGAACATATAAAAATATCACAGACTCAAAAAATAATTTCAACGATATTAATTGTATGAAATTCATGGTACGTTCACTCTAGAGAATTCCAGTAAAAGTGTTTGTAGTAATAGTTTCCAATAATAGTAGTTTGAGGTAGTTGACAGTAGTTCACATTAAGTTCACAATACGTTCACGGTGTGTTTGCTCAACAGATCTTCAGTAACTGTGGTTGTAGGCGAGTAAAATCTGTTTGAGGTAATGTAGTAAATAAAAAAAATGCAATAAAGGATGATCTGTCATAACATGGATTGGACGGAATGGACTCTGAACGGACCAAAATACACATGAGTCTTTGAATCAAAAGGAATTCAACAATGAGTATCTCCGAGCACAATCAAACACCGAGCATGTTCAGTCAACCGACATTTCACTTCACCATTTTCACGACGAGATTCATCTTCCTGAAAACGGAATTTGTTCTAACTTTCAGTGGATTCCGAATAATCCGTTCCAAAGGAGCTGATCGAGTCGTCCTCGCTTCGGTCAAGCTGCCGAATGCGCGGGATTTCCCTCGATGATATCTCCCAGTACTCGATCACCGCTTCCTCGTTCCCCGCTTCCTCGATCCCCGCTTCCTCGATCCCCGCTTCCTCGATCCCCGCTTCCTCGATCCCCGCTTCCTCGAAAGCCCGCTTCCTCATCCCGCGTTCGATGATCTGCACAGTCTTGCTCTTCTTAAGATTTGTGATGTGGTAGATGTTGCGCGAAAACTGCCGCACAGCTTCTTGCAGCATCTCCACACCCTGCTGGACGTGGACGCTCTCGCCCTCAGGGGTGTTGGAGAGCCCGCGTAACTCCTCCATGATAATGGCCAGAGTGTTGAAAGCCTTACCCGCGAGAAGGAACACTTCAGCCACCTTTTCAGGATTCATAGTCGTTCGTAATCCGGAGCGAGAGAAGTTCTCGATATCAGCGATTGTGCTCGCGAGCGATAGACGACTGATGCGCTAATCACGTCCGGCGGCTCTCGCGGCTCTGACGGCACTGAAGAAGCTTGCGCGAACGCTGCCGCAGTGGTGATTCATAGTTGGAAAGAGTGCGGCGTCGAATTTCATTCGACACCAGTGGCACCAGTAGCCACAGATTGAAGAAAGGACACCTATTTCCCTGTATGTGGCACTGTACTTTGTGATTTTTTGGGCACAAAAGAAAGCTAGCCAATATGTTCTTAAAAGTACGCCAATATCCTTTATCTAAACTATCATAAGAATATCAAATTTCTTAGAGTCACAGAATTGGAAAAAATACGCAGTATGTTAAGTTTTCATGGAAAATAAGTAAGAAAAGGTTCTCTTATTCATTAATTTTTAATGATCTGTCTAAAACATACATTTCATTTCGATGATACGTTTAGATTAGAATTGGGTGACGGTGACATATAAGATTTTGATATTACTCACCTTATGATTCAATCAGGCATTTGGTCATTAATCCAAACATTTCTACAGAAAGTCAGAGAAAGTTCTTTCTCTGTTATGTTTTGGGACTCACAAATGAAATAAAAGGAAGCATTGACATCAGGCAGGCCGTGGGTACGCTACTGACTATCCCCCTCGACCACTCCTATTCCTAGACGTTTCCCAGCATCGATGTGGGTTTCAGTTCTAGGAGGAGGCGAGATTGATTGGTCCGATTCCGTCTGATGTGGACCTCCAGGATTGTATTCTCTGTAGTGATTAAGTCATGAAAACTAGGGGAAATTTGAAAATTATGAATGAAAGCTGCGTTTGTGGGTTTTGTACGTGTTCGTGATGCATATAGCAACATACAAAGCAATTTTGAAGTTGAACTTTTTTTGAATCAATATGCATCATGAATTTTAAGGTTGCTTTGGCGAAGGAGTTCATTGGAGAAGGATAGCTCAATTTGAAGAGAAAGAAATTATCTATGAGAATTATTAGTAAATAACTGTACCCGTCTTCTTTCTAGCACGGAAGTATGGATTTTTGTACAATATCTTCAAATGCTAAAAAACGTAAAGCCAATTTTTGAAAACTTTGCTGGATCTAGGACCTATTATAAATCGCTAACAACGTAAAAAAGTCTTTTCTTATTTAAAGATCTTGTCCTCAAAGTCTTTGTGTTATACGTAATTTTAAAAATGTTAAACGTCAAGTAAAAATATCTTGCTGGTACGCTTAGATCCATCTCGGAGAATGCGAGTGCAGAATTTTGAAGCTCTACGCCTTTTCGTTGTCTTTCTGCGCGCAGTTACTTTTTCTAAAACACGCTTATAAGTTAATAAATTGAAGTCAATTTTCGAAAAAATCGCTTCGTGGTGCACTGCAACCCTCTCTGAAACTCCCCTGTACCGAATTATGTACCTGTTGTCCGCTTCGGCTGTGCGCTATGTGAAGAACAAGCACATAAGCTCTTTCTTATAAAATGTTCCGAACACCAATCATCGGTTTGAATCTCCCGGCTAACTTGTTGAGGTTAAGATTTTACACTTTTATCACTCCGCACCAAAATGCACAGTTAATCCTGACATTCACTTTTTCCCGATCACACCTACACTACTTTTTCTAATAATTCATCATACAAAACGTTTATCCGTGATTAAATATCAACAATATTTTATATCAAATCAAATTTGAAATCAATTTTATCATTATCAGGAATCTTCAAGACTTCAGCGACGAAGTCTTTAATTTTGACTGTGTCTTACAGTTATCAAAAATTATTATCAAAACATTTATGTGATACAATGCAATGTTAGCTCCTAAAATCGTCAAATCTAGAAAATTCTAACTTTGACCAAAAATCCGCCAGATGATCAGACTCCTAAGACGTTAACTGACTGCTCACCATGTATCACATTAGTTCTTCCAAATAGAATAGTAGGGACGAGAACATCACAATCTAACGAACATGACGTAATTCAAACCCACAATACTCTGGTATAGTGTCAGACGGACAAAAGTCAGAGGCTCATAGGAGCCCAATAACTGCTTAACTATGTCACAATTTCTCCAATATCATATCAGTTCATCTTCCATTATAAATCCATCTCTTTATATTTATATAAACACTTTCCATACGAAATGAAGTTGGAAACAAAGTGTCAAAGTCAGTAATCATCAAGACACCTAATTCAAAGTCTTCAATATTATGAGCTTTACACATATGGTTCTCAAGAAATAACTTCTAAGTATTCGGTAGATGCAATGGAATTTTTACTTTCAAACCGGATTTACTAACAACCAATGTAAAAATCCTACTTACACCTCCAACTTCGAAACTTCAAGCATTAGAATACAGCACCCATCAAACTGACGACAAACTAGAAGCAGAATGAATAAGTCTTTTAAAAATATCTAATTTTCCTATTAATTCAATTCTCGCTTTAATTTAACATAAACACGCATGATACTGAAATGATACGAAATTGAGTTCGAAACCAATAATAGCACCATTAGAAATCATAAATATATCTTACAGTCTTTTCACGAGCAAACAGCTTACAGTTCTCGAAAGAACTTTAAGAGATGAAATTCCTTTTTAATTCCAAAACCAGGTTTTCAAAAGAAACATAAAACACTCCAATCTTCATTTACAAAAATGCAAAACTGATACAAAACCAACCGTCTCTGGTGGGAATTTGGAGAAGAATGTCGGATGAATTCTTACCGTCTATCCCATTATTCATCCGAAGTCTATCTAGTATTTTGTTGTTTATATTTTCCCATAGAATATTTAATGACTGTTTTCTGTATGGTAGGCTTTATTTACCAGAGGGCGATAGTTGCCCACTGTACTTGACTAGTCTTGCAGCTTTTTCCCCCCCTTGGGTAACGTATATATGAATAGCTCTGTTTGTATATAATTTCATTCTTTCTTTCTTTAATAGTTATCAGAATATTTTTTGTTTTCAATTTTTATTTTCTCGAAACAAAAGGTAAACCCCAAATATTCGTTTACATGCTTATCTAAAAAGAAGTTCTGAACTCTTTCGCATGCTTTATACTATCATTACCTTGTATATTGTCTTTACTTCTTTAAATTTTATCCTATATTTTTCCGTTACTTCATTTTTTTCCCGTTGAGATTTTAGCATACATTGAATTATTCCTTTCTTTAAATGTGATAATTTGGTATTCTACCATTTTGTCGATATATATCTGCTATATCCTTCAATATTTTTAAACAATATGAATTAGCATTTCTTACATTTTATTTATCCTCTCTTCAATATTATTTTCTTGTCAAGAGGTTTTGCACCCCCTGCAATTCTCCTCCTTCTCTTTAATATATACCCACTTATCCTCTGAAAATTCTTCCCAATATACTGGGACCTTTCCCTACCTGCGAGTTCATGTGCATTGAAATGAAATATAATCCTTTTTTGGTATCTTTTGTTGTTGTTTTTATTACTGTCTAGCATTTACTTTTAAGTGCTATGTCTATCAATAATTCACCACTGTCATTTAGAAATATCCTAACTCCATAAATATTACAAATTTCCACGTTAAAAAATAAATTAATTTGTCTCTAAATTTTCCTCTCTGTTTAGCCATGCGGTCTCATCGAATTTGTGAGTGACCATTCATGTCCCCAATTCATTGTACGTCATAGTTTCTATAAACATTAATTGCATCCTTCATTTTTCGAATTTGTTCCTATATCTATAATTTTGCTTTATGTAAACATTAATTTTGAAATGTAATATTTCTTGCTCACATCAAATGTCTTTTTTTCTTATTTTTGCATAATTTAATATAACTTTTTTATTTATTTTTTATTACGAATTCCACTGAAGACTTAATTCATGCAAGAATCATTATCAAAGAAGTTTTGTATGATGTCTATGTATTTAAGGTACTGTGCGGATTTCTGACTTTTTTTATACTGTGCGTATCTTTAAAAAAGCTGCTCCCTGAGACACTAGGTGGATTGTGATTATATTTTGGTGGTATCACCCGTATGAAGTGAACTTCCATATTTCTAGGAACAATGTTAACTGAGATCCAAACAGGGCTAATGTTGTTATGAGGTAGTGACGCTATGCTGGCCAACAAATTTGTCGAAATGTCGTAGAATTGAGTCCTAATTTATAAATCTCGTACAATGAAGATTTTCCACATGTACTCCTGGGACGACTGGGTTGTTGTACTGGAATGTAAATAGTATTTTAACCTTTCTAATACCATTCTACTACAATTAACGTCCATTGACCCGCAAAGTGCAGGGTCCGCTACATGGATATGGTGGATGATAGGGGGGGTACGGATTGGGCTGGGGAATACTAGGGTGCCGGATGCCCTTCCTGTCGCACCTCCCCGGGGTGGGTGATTAATGAATGATTATGGCGGTGAGATGATGATGAGTGAATGTTGTGCTGGAATGATAGGTAGGAGAAACGGGAGAACACAGAGAAAACCTGCCGCGAACACCGCTCCGTCCACCACCTCGGATTCTACTTGGATCGGACCGGGTTTGAACCGGCGTCCCCAGAGGTGGAAGCGTTAAGCACTACGCCACGGGTCGCCCTACAATTAACGTCCATTATATAGTATAATTAATTAAAGAACTGAAGACTTACGACCTTTAACGACGTGTTTATTTCTATATAAAAAAAACGAAGTATATAAAAACGAAATCCAAATAATGTACTGACAGACTGACTAATCACGAAATCTCAGAAACTACAAAGTGTACAAACTGAAATTTGGCCGACAGATTCCTTTTAGTTTGTAGACGTCCGGAAGGAAATAATTTTACGAAACTAGCCATAAAAGAATGAAATGGGGGTCGAATGTTATTTGTTTGCATCCCACCATAACTCTAGAGTGTCTGGAGCAATTTCAAACAAACTTTATACATATATGATTGATTATCTTACAATAAGCATTGTTGTGGTAAGACATTCCTGGCGCCGCTTGAGAGGGGTTGGGAAGAGGGTGAAGTGTAAAAATAATGTAAATATCCTATAACATATTTGGAACCATATTTATCAGTGCTTTTGAAATGGATAAGGACGCCCCCAATGTTTCGTAAGTTCACAATTAGTCAAAATTGGAGATAGGCACCTCTGTGGATCATCACCAAGTTATCCTGGGTTCAATTTCAAGTGAGGTCAGATAAATTTATAGCTTTTTACATGATTGTCCCAGTTCATATAGCTGTGACTATTGAAAAGTGAACCTTCCATCCTCCATCAACCTCCTCCTAGTATCAATAACTGTAGCTATTACTGACAATTCCTACTAACCCCTCCACGTGGGCCAAGTATTCGATAAACCCAGCTAAGCGGCCCTCCCACTAACAATAGCCTTCCACACAACTCCTAACTCCCATCGCTCCATGTAGATAAGCTTCAATAGCACGCCACATTTCCCATTTACAAATAAAACCATAACATAAAAAATTGGAGATAATAAACCCCAAGCATCCTTGCGGTAGGGGCGGGAGCGGGTGAAAAATTAAAATTATCAAAGACATCCAACATTGAATACATCCGCTTTGCGGTCTCAGAAGAGACGCATACTCTCTATGCGTCTTAAGTCCAAACGCTAGGAGGGAACAAACTCCGTTTCGTTAAGGGATGAAATGTAAAAATTATCGAAAATGACTTATATTAGTTACGCATAAATTTCTTCCGCTACACGTGGGTGGATGGTGTAAAGTTATGAAAGGCGAACGAGTGGTGTAGTGGTCAACACCCCTGCGATTAAAGCAGATATCCCGGATTCGATTCCCGGCTCGTCGCCATTTTTATCTGACCGAAACTTATCACTTATATTAGTGTTGAGGTCATAGTTTTTGGAGCCACTGAAATAAGTAGTGACATATTCGAAGACCGCTGTCCAAAATCAGTCCGTATGCACTCTTTGTACCCCAAGGATAGGGGAGACTACGTAAAAATTATCGAAAATGACAGATATTAGAGACGAGTTCACAGCGAGTTTTCAGCGTTGCCGAGTTGATTGTAAGATCCTGTAATCGTGTAAGGTTATATTCAGCCCCCATGGGAAGTAAGACACTTCTAGCACCCCGTGTGTAAGGGATGGGAATGGGTTGGCAAGTAAATCCAATCGAAAGTTACTAATATAAGTGTGGAGATGAAAGATTTAGCGGTCGCTGAGATTATTAATGAAATTTCCGACGCTGCTTAAATCCACGATCAGCCATATTACCTCCTGCACCTCAGGGAAGGATATGACTTGATTCTAGAAAATGGTATCCGTGACGAGTTCAGAGTTTTGGTGTCACTGAGATGAATGGTATAACCATTATGACAAAGAAAATAATCTGGAGACATATTATAGAATTCACGGGAGCAAAGCTGCGGGTACTCTGCTAGTACTATATATTTTGTGATTTAAAGTTCACAACATTTCGACTTTATGTCGAAGTTGTCGTCAGGTGGTACAAATTATAAAAAGAAACATAAAAACAGAACAGTTAACATGATGTTAAACAAAAATATAAACACCAAATATGATTACTAATCAGCAGAAACAACTCAAACATCTTTCATTATTTTATCGTACATACCAGCTAGCTTTTCTGTGTCTGTGCGTAAATTCAAGCTACGGTGTATATTTTTTCTAACTATCATTTCTGATATGCAATCTTCCTGATGACATCTTTTGGGTATCACTACGTCATGCAGCCACTGTGAAAACCATTTAGCATTTTATTTCTGAAATGCAATGTTTGTAAGAATCAACTTCTAATATCATGTTTACATTTATTACGATTCGATGTTTACATTTACCCAGTATCCTTATTTTCCTCGAGAATTTTGATAAAAATACCTTGAAAAACTCATTTATTGTTTCATTGATCATCAGAACCTGAAAATAACTTATATAATTTAATTTTTACTCAACTTATTAGTAATATTTTCGGATAAAACCTACATATCAAATATGTATTATTGTATTAATGAATCATACTTGAACGTATAATTCTATTGCACTTTATGTAACAAAATATAAAACAAAAACGTAACAACGAGCATAATAAGCAATACATTCCAAGAACGTTTACTTATTCCACTAAACCGTTAGAACGTTCTTACTACACTGTTTTTCACTAATTAGACTTTATATTTCCAAAACATTTATCTGGATCTTCTGCCATATCTAATCAATACCCATTCCTTTTTCGGGAGACCAATATTGTTGGTATATCGGAAAGTTTAAACTATTTTAAGCAAACTCCATGTACCGACCCAGAAAGCTAAGAAAAAATGAATGGAATATGATTGAAACCTACTAAATGTGACCAAGTGCAAGTTAATTCAGAAATACACAAAATTCAGAAGTACACCATTACTGCATGAAACTACTCGGGAAAAAAAGTTAGATAGCTCAGCCTAAAATTGGCTGTGACAGCTCACGCGTTGGCTGTCTAGCGGACAGACAGTACCATTAGCTGCCACAGCTTATGCTGTAGCTGCCCTAGAACAGTTTCGTCTGAACGAGACCAATTTTCTATCACTGCGGAAGTTAACGCTGTTTTGTCTGGAAGGAAGAAAGTTACATCAACACTTATAGCTTATGTGTTTTGCACGCAACAGCTCAGCCCCGCTAAAAAAATCCAACATAGTAACAAGAACTGTTATTTGTTCATAGCTGCTGTTCTCGTTCGTAGTTGCAGCTAAATGACACTCGGCTGCGCTGCCTTCGATGCATTCGGTTCGTTGACTCATGACTGCGGCGGCGCAGCATCAGCAATTGTTTTACGGAGTCAAATCGATCATGGCTTTCGCAACTATGAATAGTTGTTTACTTGAACAAAATGATTCATTACAACGACTAAACGACGCCATCCCGACGTTGCGTAGCCCGAAATTTGAAGTCTAGACGACGAATAGACGACGAATGTTTTCTTGCAGTTGAACAGCCGTACACTGATGATATTTAGAATTTCTGAAGGTTAATGTTGGGGAATACCTATTTATTATTTTAAATTTATTATTTACATACCTATTTATTATTTTCAAATGTATTAATTTAATAAGAGTAAATTTCAAGTATATTCAAAATAAAGAAACGTTTGGGAATATAAAAACTATTTTCTTGGTATTTAAAGATTCATTTTTCAAGATTTTAGAGGTGATTACTATTTTACGTATTTACTTTTCATGGTACCAATTCTGTGGTGTCAACTCTTAGACAACGTAACACAAGATAATAAAACATTGTACTGCAGTAGCTCAATGCTAGCGCTGGCGTCTCCAAAGGGAAACGAGCCGGGATCGAATGCTGGTGCTGTCGGATACCTGAAGACG
This sequence comes from Laupala kohalensis, assembly GCA_002313205.1. Classification (NCBI taxonomy): domain Eukaryota; kingdom Metazoa; phylum Arthropoda; class Insecta; order Orthoptera; family Trigonidiidae; genus Laupala; species Laupala kohalensis. The sequence continues at coordinate 1,139,982 of NNCF01127929.1, read as the reverse complement.
GACGTCAAAAAAAGAACGTTTACTGTACGAAACAAGGTAAGACCATGGAGTTGTAAGAAAAATGAATATCGTCAAGAATGTCGAGAAGAAAGCATGCAGATGAGTTAACATCGACTCACGTCGATTCAACATTACATGCTTACTGGTTGGCAACATCATCTGCAACAGGTTCCCTTTTCTTATCTTGTAGATTAGGTACTTAAGCTGTGAGAGCTAATGCTGTACGCTGTGATGCAGAAGGTCGAAAATTCACGTCATAGCAGACGGATGTTAGCTGTGCGAGCTCATGTATTATCTGACCACCTGGTAGCCAATACATCAGCTACCTCAGCCCAGGTTTTTTTTCGGTGTAATCGCAAATAACTCTGATCTCCGTGCTCCTAGAAAAATGTGGGGTAGGTGTAAACATGGAACTATGGGACTTACCAAATTCTAAGAAGATAAAACAAATTATATTATGTTACCTGAATACATAATTGACGATAATAAATGACAAAATATAAATATATTTCAGTAATTTGCCTACAATAGAGCAATAAACGCAATGAAGCAACTTCGAATTTAGATCTTCTGGATAACTCAATTTTATCATCTTTTAGTTAATCTGATCATACAGTGGTTCTCAGATTCATAATTATCGGGCACGACCCTACTTTTAAACGATATGCTATTCCCAGAACTAGAATTGTTAATTTTTAAGACCAGATCTAATATTAGTCATTGAATTTTCTTATTCTCAAAGGTAATTTATTCTCCTGAATATATGATTAAAATGTTCATTTTAAAATAGAATTCATTTTTGGAATTTGTGAAGCTCGCATTGTTTGAAAAGTTTTTACTTCGAGCATATTTTTGCTCCCATTTTTAGCATGTTCCATGGATCCACTGTATGTGTAATGTCAATTACGTTTGCCTCCCGAATTGATCCCTCCATTTTATTTTCATAATTTTAGATTACTTATGGACGGTGTTAGAACAGTATCACCGCAATGCAAAGAAAAAAATCAAAATTTGAGGTGCTAACGTTTGCTTAAACTATTTCATTCTACCCAAAAAACAAAAGAAAATTCAGATTGAATGTACAGATATCTTTAGACTTATTTTAGATTAAACCTTCACGTAATTTTTAAATAAAAATGCCTTTTAAACCAAAATTATTTAACTTTTTAACAATATCTTTTCTTACAGTAACCCTGGACTTCCCGTCCACTTTAACACCCAAAGAAGTCACAATACCCTTCTCTCCGTGCTGCTTATATTCATTTTTTAATTCTTCAATATTAGTCGTAAAGCCCCACAAATAAAATAATAATTCTTCAATGGGCACATCATGTTTTTCATTCTTTCCAATATTGTTGCTGAAACCACTCCCTGCAAACGACAATGATGGAAAATTTTGATTCTGCCTTTGCAGTGTAACTTGAAATTTATATAACGTTCCGAGAGTACAAGTCCTATAAAATATCAATAGAAATGATACGTAACCGAATACTTTATGATTAATTACCTACGAATAATTGTACTACATTGGATTTCATCACGTGAATGCAAAGCTTATGAAGGAACAAATTCGTAACGTCAGAACGCTGTCTCCAGAAGATTACTTTCAAATATATAACGACAAAATATATTCCAACAATAGTTTGAATGTAACATAATAAACACATTTTTCATGAACTGTCCATTGGCTACACGATTAAAAAACTTATCTTAAAAAACTACTTGTTTTCTCTTGTCCACTCTTGTTTAAAATTTCAAATGAACTTCAGAGTTACGAGAACAGACAATTTAAGCGATCACAGCTGAGGGCAGTTGAGAGCACGTGACAGCAGCTGAGCGTAGGGATGGTGGGAGTAGCGAGAATCGGACAAAGCCAAAGTGGAACAGAGTACTGTACCGTGCGAGTTATTTTGAAGACCATTTTTGAAATAAAATTGTTTTATTTGTATAAAAATATGTACCGCAGTTGTCGGTGCTTTATTTTTCATGACTAATTTTTTAGAACTGATTGATTAATTTAAAATTGATAACTACTGGGTTTTTTTTCATTCAACAAGTAGTTGCGTTACTGTCTTCAGTCTGTGGCGTTCAATCTACCTTAATTAGTCGAAATTTGTAGAAAAATAATGGTGTGTGGGGGATAAAGTGTGGATGCTATCTCTACCGACGTGTATCTATGGGACCTTAGAGTTTGACCTTTTTCAAGCTCAGGAAGTGTAAAATAATATTTTTGTTACCTTAATTTTTTATTTTAAAAAATGGAGCAAAAATCTTATTTTAATTTTTTGAATATATTTCAACTAAGCTAATTCAACACCAAACTGCCGTGATTTCCATAAAGCGTGCATTCGCAGTCTTGCGCTTTACGCCTGCGAAACCTGGGCCACTACTTCTAGGCTAAACCATCAACGCCTTCACATTATCGAGAACCGGTTCCTGCGGATGACTGAACGACCGCCGCGGCGCACTCGCAACTCAAATCTAAGATCTATTTCTAAACTTGAACCTATCACCAAAATTATCTTTCTTCAATCCCAGGAACACCTCCGGAAAGCATTCCACGACCCCTCCCCTGACAACTCTTTAAAAAAATACTCCTGCCACCTCGCACGCAGAGTCAATCCTGCTGCAGTTAGGAACTCTCTTTCAGATATTCTTAAACTCCCCATTCGTACTTTTTATCTCTAACACACTTCTCACAAAATTATAAACTTCAATACTTCTTCTTCTTAGACCTATTTCTCACCATCCCTTCATTTTAATTCCATTTATCCCGTTTTAAACCAAACGAGTGCCCAAGTCTCCGATTTCCGGCGGACATGGCGCTCTAAATTTTATGTTGCAGAAAGCATTGTACAACAAACTCACCACGCGACCATCCACGATGAGCATCATCATGGTGCAGGCGTGGATAGCTGCCTGTCAAAACACCATATGGGGTACACGTGTTTTTCTTCTTACCCCACTGTAGCACGAAACGGTGGTGCGGTCAATCTCAGAATTTTATGTCCGTACCTCCGCTTTCGCGTGACCTCATTTATATATTTCTGTTACTGACATAAATGAAGATAACTGTCTTTCTTAATTAGTTAATGTCCGATGGGCGTTGCGGCCTTCGAGAGATTTCAATTTTAACAGGAACTTTTGAGAAAATTTCCCAACTTGATATTAAGTGCTACACTCAGTGCGTGCAACAATTTAGTGCATGATATAGCTTATTAAATAAATAATTTTATAAAAAATATAATTTTTATAGTTCTTAATTTTCATTTTCTTGTGGTAGAGTGGGGGGAGGCAAGAAGAATAGATTGGTAGATTGGTACAGTGGAGTCGATGATAATTTTCTAGATAATGTTTTGATCATGGAGGTTTGAATATATCTTTGGAAAATCGAAATTTAATTCTGTTTGGAGTATTTGCTTATTGTCCTTAATTGAAATATATTGTACTTGGACACGAAGGAAGTAGCTTATAGAATGATGTGGAGAGATCAATCAGATGGTCAACTATAGCGGGAATTTGTTTCACGAGGAATTTGTTTATTAGGGATGAACCATGGTGTGTTGAGTAATTTTCTGAGAAATTTATTTTGGAAAGTTTGAATAATTTTTTCATTACTGGGGCAGTGTTTATCCAAGCAGGACATGTATATGTAAATGTAGCTCTTAAAATACTCGTGTAAAGTAGAGTTTCGATCCTTTTTTATTGAGGTTGCAGAGTGAATGAGCGGATATAATTTTGAAGCTTTTCAATCTAGTCATCTCAAATGTGGAAATCAATTTGATAGAATTAATATTCAGTAAATCAACCAAACTGTAGAGCAGGTATAGTGTCATAAATTCCTAGGAATACTCACAGATCAAAGTCTCACTTATAATGAACATGTTAGTGCTGCATGTAAGAAATTTAGCTCAAACATACTCTTATTAAGAAATCTCATGAAATCAGAGCAACTAATTCCAATATGCTATGGAACAGCTCACACATGTAATACGGCACAGAAATATGGGGTGGAACATCCAAAACAAACAGGGACAGAATCGTGGTAATGCAGAAAATAGCCCCCAGATGCATCTTCAAACTCAAATCCAAAGAATAATGTACAAACTATTATATAAAATATATTATGACAGTTGTAGCATTATATGCCAACAGAATAATACTCTTCCTGAGATATAATATTATCAAAACTTTTGCACAAAAGAAGGCACCTCTATACATATAATAATAGGGGACAACTAAACAATCACAGGGCGTGTAATTCTAAATCAGCTACATTTAAGGATCCATTTGAAATATTTCAATAAAAAATTCTCATTAACAAGTGCCCTTATAAATTGCAGGAACTACTATGAACGATCTACGAACCCTTTGGCGTCATCAGTTTCCTCATTTGTGGACTCGAAAATAATATGGTGTAATATTATTGTACAAATATTATATAATAATGTGCAATATGCATGCTTGGTACTACTGGTGTAAATTCTAGTTATAAGTATTGTAAGAATATGTATTTGTTAATATATTGTAGTGTGTGTCCTTTATAAGTATTTGTGTAAATTCTATTCATAATTGCTATTTGAATGTGTATACTAGTAATTAGCATGTAAGTCTACAGACGTGCATATGCCTAGTTATACTACCCTTGTGAATTGGTACTTTTAGTTTGGAACGGCCTAATCTCTATTTATAGATATATACTAAAAAATTATTAAGGTGAGGTGTTGGCAGAGGATGTTCAAATTATAACTAAATAATAAGATTGACTATTGACTTTTCTGTCAATATTTTAATAAGCAAAAAACTTTTTCGCTCACTTAGCGAGCATCATTAGTGCTAAAACCAAATATAATAGTACATAATCAAAATTTTAAAATACGTTAACATATGTTAAATGATTAAAAAAGAAGGGGGAATTTCGGGTACGGTGAGTGTCGAAGAGGGGGGTGATTAAATAATGGATTCTATGAAGGAGGTAAAAGATACAAAGGAAAGCCCGGAGCAGCAAACTGAACTACCCTTTTTTGAAACCAGCTGGGAAGAGAATGGAGCAATGATTGGATATTTTCTTGCGATATTAGAATGGAATTATGATACGCATAAGTAGCAGTATCATTAGTGCAATATTAGAATTAGGAGAAGTAGAATGATCAGATCGATGTTGAAAAGAGTACGGGCTAAAACTGATTCCTGATGAACGCCAGAAAGGGTGTTATGTGTATTTGAGTAGGTTTGGTTAATTTTGATTTGAAATGTTATGTTAGTTAAGTAGCTGCAAATTAGTTTTTGAATATATTTAGGAGTTCCAAAATGTTGAATTTTAAAGAGAAGACTTTTATGCTCTATGCTGTCGAATGCTTTAGTGATATCTAGGAAAACTGCTATGGTGTGTTCTTTGGAATGGAAACCATTGGCTGTGAGCTCTATTATTTTATTGTAAGTGGATGTAGTAATTTTTTAGTAAGGTTGAATGGTGGGTTTAAATCCAAATTGGGTTTAGGGAATGATACCATTTTTATTCAGAGAGTCCACTAAACGACTTAATATGAGCTTTCTAACTATCTTCATTAGAGGTGGGAGCAATTTAATGGGTCTGTAGTTATTTGGATCATTAGGGTTAGTTTTAGGTTTGGTTATTGGTAATATTACTGCAAGTTTCAACATTTGTGGAAACTAACCAAAACGAAGGGCTGAGTTGAATATGAATGTTATTGCAGCAATGCAGCTGAAAGGTAATTTTTTAGGTATCTGATTTGTAATATTGTCAGGTCTGGGTGATTTTTTAGTTTTTAATTTCTCAAAAATATTTCCTGTTTCTGAAGGTAAAATAAATTTTATTGTGTGTAGAACTGAGATAAGAGCTTTATTCATGTGTTCTTCTATAGTTGTATTAAATTCTTGATCTGATGCGCGATTGGGAGTGAAGGTTTCTGCAAGATTATGTCGGTCTGAACCGATAATAATAAGCGTTTGGGTCTCGGCTCCCGTTAATTGTGGCCCATCTTTCTTTAGTTGTGACCCTACGGGCTGAGCCACATTCGCAATTTCGACGTTCTGTCTTCCACTGCCATCAGGAAAATCGCCACCACATATCCGAATGTAAATTCAATATCAAACCCAAAGAAATCAGAGAGACCTCCGTTTGTAAAATATTCCACTTCCTGATCGAAAAAGCTCACCACTTTTTAGAACGAACTTGCGAAAGGAAACAAAGAATGTGCGCACTGTGCAAGAAAATGTTCTGAGTGCAATGTTGGATTGCGTTTGCACTGCTTCCAGCATTGGTATGGATACAAATAAGTACTGTAATTACAATAATTAAAATACATTTTCAAAGTATTAATAAACACCTCATTCATTGAAAACTCTATCTAATGGTGTCCATCTAATCATGTCCCTAAATGGAGATTAAGTTATTTTCTTCAATAAAATTTAAATTTCAGATTTTTTTTCGAAAATTTATCATATGTTACTCTCATATAACAATAATAAACCAAGAAAGTAAAATTTTAGAAAAAATAGGCAGTTAAAGGATTTAAAACTATGGAACACATTCACGCTACTTCAATATGTGACAAAATCTTTCAAAAATTCAAGAGCATTCGACGGGCCGTTTGGGAGGAAGCCAAGTTCAAATATTTTGAGCGGAACTCTTTTGTATACATAATACGTGTTGTCCGATGTGCAATGATGATAATGCGTGACTGCTAACAACGGGAGAAATATATTCAAATTAATGTTGTTTAGTAGTCATTATATTATATTTTTTTATTAAAGCAAATAATAAGGAAGAGACTGGTGAAAATGTATAATGGTTTTACTTTGAATGTTATTGTGGGGATAGACTTTTATGCTTTGCATTAACTTCACACAATTCGTCTTATAAGTAATTCAAGTAAATTACATTTTTAAGAATATATCCACCTTTAATCCTTCAGAGCCCTTAGCGGGTCAGAGATGTTCTTAGTACATCACGCACCATAACTGTAAATGAATAAGAAGAATACAGTTCATTCTGTAAGAAAACTAATCGTGAAAGAATAAATAAACAGAATTGCCAAAGAATATAACATCATTTTGGTCATTTTCTATGTGAAATAATATTCTAGCCATGATATAAATCTACGAAAATATATTAACCTCGAATACAAGAAGCTTCATTATTGGTGCCACGAAAAATGTAGTTTTGTTTGGCACCTGTGTGCTAGAACACGAATTTATCATTTTGAAAACGAACATACTAATTCTTGCAAAAACGCAACTTCCAAAACTAGTTTTGGTCTTTTATTTCGTCCATTGGCCGAATTCGGGGTTTGAGCGTAACATATATAGGTTTGTGCGTAACATATGTACTCACAAGTGATACACAGATGCAAAGAGGAACCGTGCTTTTATTTATCGTACTAAAAGAGAAAGGTGCCTTTTATTTTGCTACCAATGATTTGCGAGTATCTCGTCATGCAGAAATCTATTGACGGTCACCGTCATTTGCGAATCCTCTAAGATAACAAGGGCATGTTTAGCAATTTTGTTCCTATCTTTCGAACGCTTTGAGAAATTGAATTCGAACATTTTTAACCTCGTGGGGCGATTTTAATTTGACTTATTAGTGCATATTTTTAAAGATTTTTCCTTACAAATAAATCCATATTTTTTAAGATTTTTGTTTCAACTTTATAATTTCTAGGTTAAACTACCGTAATCAGAATTTACATGTTTACAATTTAAATATAGCTTATACTCTTTAAACGAGGTCAGTGATATTATTTAACAAACCTAATTTACTCTTGCATTTTTAGTAATACGTAGACACTTATGTAACGTGATGTTTTGAAGTGCTTATTTCAAACATTTTAGTGTATATTTTCCGATATTTAGAGCATATCGATCCATGCCATGATGAAAACTTTGTTGAAGTTTTTAATCAAGAACTGTAACACTTCATTTTCCTGTATTCCTCCTCGTCTCCACTCATCATTCATTTTTAGACCATTCTATCGCATTTTGGTAGATAATAATTTTATTTTAAGCTAAACTGTTTGGAAAATCACGAAAACCCTCGACACACATGAGACGTTGCCAAGGTCAAGCACCTCCCTATAGTACGACTAACAGCTCTTTTCATTTTGAGGTGAGTGTTGTTTTTGAAGCCATTCACATGGTAACTCGCGTAATCAGTTTACATAAGCAGCACCCATCGCTGGCACCCCAGGTTCCCACACTTAACCCCATCCCTCCCTTCGCGACCCTCGCCATGACAGGAGCCACGTGACTGTTTTGTCGTAGCGACTAACGACCGTCGGGCGGGCGACACCAGTCATCTGTCATCATTAGCGCTCGTTAGTGGCGTGCGTGGCCGCGAAGGGCGCTCGTGTCGGTGCTTCCCCGCTGAGCCGCGTTGCATACGCACCGCTGCCATTGGATTCAATAATTGATCAACGTTGATTATTGTGGGACGAACCAGCGAAAGAACGCATGCGTGTTCGCTTTTTGGTGAGGGGAATGTCAGAACAATCATCTTTTATATCGTCGATTATTTTACTGATAAATTTTCGAAACACAAGGATACAAAATAGTCCTCTTTAACGCAATGTTTGTTATATTTGGATTCTTCTTCAAACAAACGTATCAAGAAAAGTAGCCATCGACGTTTATTGACAGAAGTATGATCTCAAATTTTAAGACTATGTACGCTAGTTTATGATGAATCACAATACAAACTATAATTAATACTGAGATACTACAAAGTATTATAAAAAATTTGAATTCAATACTGATTAAAAGTATTCTTTAAAAGACAAATTAAAAAGTTCTTATCCTTTTTTTCCTCATGGAATGAAGTCAAGAAGAAAACTCTGTGTCGAAGTGTTTCGTTCCTTACAGTTCATATGGATTCTCCATATATCGCATATATGGAACATTATGAGTATTATTCTTGTGCAAATTGCAGTACACATTTTTAAGAAGCTCTCAATTTTTTTATTCTATCATCTGTTAATGGGCGACACCGATTTTTCTTGCGATTTTTCGGTGGTTTCTTCTCGAATGCGAACTCAACACCAGCTCAAGTCAGTCGAACTAAACGAATGCATCGAGAAAGGTGTTTATGAAAAATGTACATCAGACAGGATTCATACCATAATAATAAAATTATTTCATTATTAATTTTCAAGACAACCTTTTCTGTTAGAAAATTTTAATAAAATTGAACATCAAAACATTACTTTTCGCTCATTATTTAAATAGTGGGCTTAAACAGCAATGCGAATGTTGTCACACAGCGGTTTCTTCACTAGTATACGCATCAGGCATTGCACATTAAGTATCTCCTACAATGATAGCGAATTTTCAGAAGTTTAACTTTTTATGTTTCTCTAAGCCTCTGGGATAAGTTTATATTTCATCTAATTTTTAAAATTAAAAACCCTCAAACAAAATTTCAAAGCTTAGAAAATAAAACCACAGAAGAGGGCAATCCGTCAGTTACTGATGGTGTTCCATTATCTTAAAAAAATCTATCAATCAATAAAGTAGTTTGTGTCAATCAAAGTAATCGTGTCGGAAATACGTTTAGGAGTCCCGTGAACAGACCAGCGAACCAATTTCTAACCTGAAAGAAAAAATATCTATTTTGCATTCACGGTACACACTAAAACATATTGCCCGAAAATTAACAACACACTATTCAAATCTCATTTTAACCTTGTTTAATGCGACGCCTTTTGATAAATTGTTCCAGGCTTCTTGATATAGCAGAATTTTTTACTGATCTCTGTGAGCATGTAATGATGAGCATTTGGGGGAAAATTTCATTTTTGTCTTGGGTTAAGGGCGAGAATGGTAAATTTTAAATGCAATGTAATATCTTCATATAACTATATAAGGGATTCTACGATAATTTTCATTCCACCGTTTTGCTATTCACACTACGTTACGTTTAGAATTTTGTGAAACTTTCAAGGTATTCTAGTTCCGGCGGGGAGCAGAACTCGAAAAAACAAGAGAAAGTCCTGACTGGGAATCTTTTAATATTCCTTTTTGAGCCTTCACCAAAATAAAATCCTGGATCCACTACTGATTACAAATATTTCATCTACTCTTCTGTTTTGTGTTTGAAACGTGAATCTCTATTCGAGCTGCAGAGCGATAGTGCTTCCCTCTATGATTCGATATCCTCTCGAACTCGCAGTGATGAGATGTGGACTGACGATGCTGACATCTACCGAGCGTTTGTGTTACTGCAAGAGGACGTCGGCAAAGCACGTGTAGAAGTTTCTCTCTCACACACACACACTATACATGAAAGCGTAGAAGTTCCTCGGAATCACATAATTCTTGCATAAATTAATTTTTAAGAGGAGGATTAATTGTCTGACACTATTTGTAATTTGATACTATTTATCTAATTTAAAAAATCACCTTAGAAATCATAAAAATTTCAACTGAATACACTCCTGCTACCAGTTTAAATAATCTCACAATTTATTTGGTAAAATATTCCTTTTGGTTTGTCTTTCCCCGTTGAGAACATCTGTACTCCGACGACCAGAAAAAGCAAATCAATATCTCGGTAATTTTCATCCATATGATTTACGTCGAGTGTGACATTCCCAATATCAACAATATTTAAGCACGCAGGTTAAATGCTCTATTTAAAAGGATTGTAAATGTGAGTTAAATGTAAACCACATTAGGGAATATGCAAAAATGCGAGAAAATGTATTAGATAAATTACTCGAAGGTAAGGAAGCGTAGAACTATGGGTAGAGCTCTGAACGGTGCAGGCCAGTGTTCACGTCCCTTCGAAGCTCGAGGGATCGTATCTGAAACATAAGATCCAGATTGACTCCCAGCCCACTCAGTCCGCTGCGAAATGAGTTCTGTCCTTCTAGAAGAACGATCTCTACGTACTATCTTTGATTAAACGAGAATAGAAAGGTGTGGGTATAATTTCAAAATGTACGATCGTTTTACTCTCATTTTCTGGAGAAGTTCGAAACCTGTGCTCCCTGTGATGTACAAATGCTGGGAGTCGATGCTGTATTGTCCAAGATAGATTTACCTGCCGGTTCCGATCCCGAGATGAAGCAATGACAAGGGAAGTCGTGTCAACCGAAATGGCCCTGTCAGAGTGCAACCAAGCGGCAGCTCCCCTCCCCCCGTTTTAAAGTTAGCTCCGAAATTGCGACACGATTTACGACGCGGAATTCCAGATGTGGACGAATCGCTCTCGGAATCCCGAGCAGCCTCAGAGCAAGCGTCGAAATAAATTCAAACGCATACAACTGATCACGAATGCGTCGCGGGAGAAAAGGGAAACGTTTTAAAATCGAATTTATTTGGTTTCAGCCGCGAGGCGAGAGAAGCGACGAAGCGGAATAAAGAGTGGGAGCCTGCGAGGGACGAGGTGCGGAGCGAGAATGGCATAGGATTCTGCGTTGGCGTGAATGCGGAGGAGAGCGCGCTGTTATTGATGCTTCGCAGCTCCACAAATGGACGACAGGAGCGCTTTAATCTCCCTCTTCTCTCCACCCACGCGCATTTGCGGAGCTCCCAGTGCGAATCACTGCGAATATTCGCATTTTGCATCCCATTACACCTATTCCAGGAGCTCCCTAAGATACCTCGCCACTTTCCGCTAAATTGCTTCGTGTGGATCCCGGAGTCGCGACGGGGTTTGGAGGAAACAGATTGCCTTTGAATCCTATTTATCCCTTTTTATTCTCCACTCTCGTACATAGCTTAATATTTGCAAAAGTATTTTCGTAAATATGTATGAATATCATGTCGTAAAATGGTTAGGTGGAAGAGCAGGCCTCATGACCCGAACCTCGCCGAAAGGCATAAAATAAATAAATAAAAAATAGAAAGTGGCAGATGTGGATACTTGGAAAGAATAATAAAAGGTGAGGTATAGAAAGAGGTTTTACAATTAAAAATAAAACGCAATAGTACTGACTACTCCGTCATAAACTCTTTATTCGCAAATTACTTGTTATTTAACCTACTCTGATGATGCTCGCTAAGAGAGCGAAAAAGCTTCTTGCGAAGTATACGATTATGACAGATTTTAACTTGAAAGATTATGAGGCTTCAGGTGATGCACTGTTTTTCTCGCAGTCTTGTTAAACAAATAACATCTAATATAAGCGGCGATGTCCTAAAAGACTGACTAACTCATTTATCAACATTGAGAAAAAGCATTAGAGATAAGGAGCTTGAAATTTTGACTGTATGTTGCTTTTGTACTAAATATGTTTAGCAAAAAATAGTTTTTTCAAAATTTTGGTTTTAAAGAGGGGAATTATTAGGATGATGTCCTATTTCAAGCCCCCGGTATTTTTCTATAAATCAGTAATTAATTGAGATATCATCTGTTTTTGTGTGAAAACATTGTTAATTTATCTGATTATCTAGATTTAGGGTTTTTCCATATTTCATTCGTCTAAAGAGGTAGAAATGTTTTTTAGGTTTTTACCGTTCGCGCTGACGGTATGGTATATTATTTTCACTGGATATCATGAACTAATCGAGATGTAATTTCGGTTTTTATATAAATGTTGATAAATTAAACATCTAAACAAATAACTAAAATTTTCATATTTTGTTATTAAAGGTTTTTTGAATGCATCAAATAATTAGCCCTATGTCGGGTTTATATTAGTGTAAACCCCACGTTTAAAGGATATTTGAGATAACTGCTGGGATTGTAACATTGTATTTATGTCAATAGTGTTGATTGTGTCGTATGACAAACGTTGATACCTCACCAACTCTAACCGCTGGGATAAGAAGGAAATGCGTAGCAATTTTGTATTCAAGAAGTTTCTTTGAAGCGGAAACTTTGGTGATTCACCGCGCGAGATGTAACTTTGGGTAACGAAGTCATAAGAGATAATCGATCAACGGTAGAGCAATTTCTTGGAAAGGTTTTTTTTAAATAGTTAGATGAAAGAGAGGCGAAAGTATTGCTGAATAGAAGCAGTGGAAGAGAATGATTCTGCCGGTCTTCCTTAATTATGTACCAGGTTTCTTAATTATGGACGAGGAAAAATGAAGAACAAGAAATTGATAGGATATAATTTTAATATAAAAATGAATAATATTTAGTGATGTGTAAATAAGTAAGAATATTTTACAACGCTGACATTATAATGTATTGCTAGAACGTACGCGATTATTGTTAGGAGTGTGGACGCGCAACTGGCAAGTTTCTTAAGCGTGAATGCCAGGATATTGTATGTACAGAGCTAAATCACGGGCTGATTTTTCATGGAACTTACAACATGCATAAGCCGAGTTTGGACCAAAATGGCGGCATGAGAGTGTCCATTCTTATAGTGTCTTAGTAGAAATCTGCCGCCGGAGATTTTAACTGCTGCAGTCTTTCGTCATTCTCAAAGCGCTTTGATTCGAGCTAGGTGGTAATGGTTTGCCGCTAGATCCGCACTGTACGGCGGGAGATCTAACACCTCCCAACCAAAACATTCCAAGAACTCTTGGGTACGATAAGCCGTGTGAGTGTGTGCATTGTCGTGAAAAAAGACAAAAATTTTTAGCTGTAATTTGTAACACTCAGCTGGAACAATTTGATACGAGCGAATTGACGTCACATTCCGGTTCGAAGCTGAACCACGGTGTTCTCTAAGCAACCGAGGGGTCTGGTGTCTAAGAATTCCGCGATGGGTATCTGTTTTCTTGACTTTTAGGTTTATGCTACGTCCGTGTCAAAGAGTCTTAGTTTCGACAGTCATCCTTTAGTCTTCTTCAGAACAATTGCTCCGTTCCCGCCGGATATTATGGTTACCTCACAACTTGTGGGGTTTTCTATTGCAGAGCACATTCAAAAAACTCACAGTCAGCAAAGCAGAAGCAGCACAGTGGATAACTACTGACCACCGCTGGATAACTGCCGAGTATGGGACACCAAGATGGAGGCTGTACACCCGCCCACCGCCGAACTAGACCGAAATGTAACTAACTTAATAGACAACACTCGTACTAACACGTACCAGAAAATACTTACTCTATGAACTTGGGGAGAGAGAGATTTATAGGGATCTGAGGTTCCAGATTGTAGATTAACTTGGCAAAATCGCTAAAAAGCGACTTTTCACACCATCATAACACAACTAGAACTCATCCAGACTGGGAGATTTTCAGTGTTTACGGGTGGTTACGAAGACGCAAGAAAGCAAGGAGTATCTACAAACGTTACCAACTTCGTGAGAATCGCACATCAAGCTTTAGTAACTGAGGAGTTAACTAACGAAATAGATATCTTAAAAGTACATTAAACATCTATTTGAAAAGAAAATACTTGTATTCATTAAATAACTAGAGATTCAATACAGGTTGTGAAGAACATCATTTGTCAAGATATTTTAACGCGTAATCCCTTGACTTTCTGGTGTAGGTGCGTTACGGGTGATGTTGCTTTTTATCAACAATATCTGTCCACTGTGGGTCACACAATAATACCCTGGTACCAGAATAAGTTAACGTTTTCGTGAGATAGTTCGTCCAGCTGTAGGTCAGACAAAATCCCATCGTGGAGAGGATCTAGCACGCGGGTCGTACTTTGGTGTCCTCTAATCTATACAATTCAAGTTTTTTAAATGTAACTAATGTACCGACAGCAGTGGTCTAGTGGTAGCATCTTCGCTTCCACGATCCCGCTGAGCAGTAGAGTGAGGGTTCAAACCCTGCTCGATTGAACTAGGTGAGGTTTTCAGCAGGGGTTTCCCTCACCTACTTCTGACAAATGTCGGTTCTGTACCATAAGTTCCTCGGTAACCTAACATCTCTCCTTCCCAATTCCCTTACCCAAGTCCAACGGTTAGGAGAAAGAGCATTCCCCATGACCTGAACCTCGCCAAAACGAATAATATAAATAAATAATGTATCATTCATTAATTTCAAGTCCCCGAGCGTGCATGAATAAAGAGGTTCTACTGCACAGCGTACGTTTTTTTGAGGTGCTCATCGTTAACTCCCCAACTAAATCAACATACCATGAAAAATAATAAAAAAATAATAAAAAGTTGATCTTGTCTGTGTTGGATGATACACATTGCACATATACATCAAGTGAATTTATTTCATGCATGTCTGAGTAAATAAAAATATTATTTGAAATATTTCGCTGAATGCAAACCTAGAAAATTCCCGCATATCTCAAGACGAAAAAGTGCACAAAGGTACTGAATAGGAAAATATTGGATTTATTTCTTGATAAGGCTTATTAAAGCAAGCATTTTTACTAATATGTATGAAAAATTGTTACTTCATTAGTATTAGCACGACTGACTTTGTGAAAAGTTTAATGTTTTATCAATAAAAATTGTGAGTGGAATGATTAAGGGTCTGCCAATTACAATAAGGTGATCCAAGATTAGCAAATTTTATTTTTATCTACTATTTGGCGAGTAGTTCCAATTTTCTTAGGTCTTAATTCCTACAGAAAGCGAATACAATGTTAATACTTATAGAAAGCTGCGCCTACACAAAACGAATGTCGACCGTCCTCAAAACATCACTGTGTTGATGGTTGCGCGCGAGCGAGGGAATCGAAAGATCGTTATGGCTGTACTAATTTGGCAGTTAGTGATTTGAGTGATTTATATTCAGTTGCAGTCAATAAGTAAGCGCGCGGCGGGGAAAATCGGCCGGGGACATTGCCCTTGAAGTTTCTACTCCTATAGAGACTGGAAATATCTCAATATAATAAATATAAAAAGATGTATTTATTATAAATAGTATACAATAAACCTAAATAATATTATGTATAATAAATATAAAAATATACGGAAACTTTAAATATGAGGTAACATTTAGATTAAATGATTTCAAGTTCCCCAAGATCGAACATCCTGAGAGTGTCATTCATTTCTGTACGTTACGAGCAAGTGTCCCACATACGACGACGATAAAATGCAAAAGTGAAAGACAATTAGTGTTTGGCCAGGTTCAAGCATTCCTCATATTCTTGAAAAAAAAATTGATATTACAAATTCACATGAAAGTACGCAAAGAAGATTAAATCATAAAATACATTTTATGGAGTAATTAACAATAACTAAGTGTACGAGTATTTACACAACCTGTAAGTATTCTTCCCGTGGACTTCCGTGAGTGATGTATTGAACCATAAACGTCGAAATTTGGATGAATAGATTTCATCTTTTACTAAGAGAAGAAATAACCAACACTTTACGAAGCGCGGTACCAACGTTTTGAAAATGAAAATATGTTAGAAACACCACAGTGAGTTTTAATAAATATTTTCAAGTTTAAAGGCGATGGACCTATATTTTATATATTTTCAATTTTTCTCTTATTTTTTTTCATTTACGGACACAATGATTTGTACAGTTATTGCATAGTTTAGTTCCTTGATACGTAAGCAAATCTTAAACGAAAAGGATAGAAATTATGAAAGTTCGAGTGTCTGTTTTAGGGGTCGTCGTGTCTCGTGCCACCGTGTGACGCACAGTGGGACAAATTAATGTTTCTGTGGAGCGAATCTTTGCATCGTTATTGTTCTTAAAACCATGAGAAAGTATTATATTGGGAAATAATTGATCACGTGATATCATATTTAATTAAAGTGTATGGGATCATATTCTCACTGCTGCCACATGAATGGTGAGGGTGGTAGGAGGACCAATGGCTGTGGAATAAAACTCTTCCAACACGCTCGTCTCACCCTCTTTTCACATCCTAAAACTGCGAAGTATGATTTTACCAACGTTCACTCTACCTTAAATGCGTACTTTCATTTAAAAAATCAATATTAGTGGTATTCAGTACCGCCTCATTTCAAAATACCAGTTTCGTACTGCCATAGCTAAACTGTCGCACAATATGGACATTTCTAAAACTCTAAATTCATAAAATGAACACCCAGAAATATAAAATATTAATAAAAAAGATCATTAGATTCATAAATCTACACGGACAGAGTTGATATACACTAATTGTTGGACAATTTACAATATGTATTGTCATTTCAACAACGTTCGATTAAACAAATTGATCACGTACACCTTACAAAGTGTGTTTTTGTGATAAACACTTGCTCTGTTAGTTAAAAAACACACACACACCTTACAAAGTGTGTGTGTGTTTTTTAACTAACAGAGCAAGTGTTTATCACAAAAAAAACAAAAAAACAAATGAAACACAGCAATAATATATTATGATATTTTGACGTTAAATTGTTCGGATTACTTACCGGTCACCAGTTTACACTCTTTGGATGGTTGATTCTGACGTCGAGGTGTAAGTGTAGGATCAACTCTAACATATTTTCAAGGAACTGAAGTACGCAATTCAATATCACAACCAATTATGAAATTTGACTAGAATGTGTGTAATAGCGATATGAGATTGCTTTGTTGTAATAATAATAATAATAATAATAATAATAATAATTTCTATTTGATATTATGTAAAAACACTAACGTATAAGTAATAAATGAAACTAATGTACAAGTTTTTGTAATACTTTTGTAGTTTTTTGTAAACAATTTTTGTAAACATTTTGTTAATAAGTGAATGAAATAAATTTCAATTTCTATTATTATTATTATTATTATTTTCATGATCTATTTTCACAACTTGTAATTGGATTCAGGTGAGGTGCGGGATAAACCAAGCATCCTCACCTCAAGCAATATCACAATTTAAAAATCTTCTGACTATTCTACAGGCGTTAAGGATAGCTACTTTTTGTAGATTAGAAATATGTTTTTTGGGAGATGAAGCCGATTGATGCTCAGATGCAGACTGTGAGGGATGATTCCAGTGGTGGACAGGATTATAGGAACTATATATACACACTCCATATTCCATAAGTGAAGAATTTCTGTTTTAAAATCTTCATATTTTTTAATTTTATCATTGTAAGTAGTTTGTAGGGTGTGGGTGTTGGTTACTACAATATCTATGTTGTGTGTGATTTTCTTAAGTTTGTCTATTAGAATTATATGTGGTCAGTTGTGATAGGTTGTCTTGTCGGTGAGGATTGATTTATCAAAATAAATTTTGTATCTGCTGTTCTATAAAATTTATTTTGGGAAGTACTTGTAGTACAAGACAGTGTCTTTTATTAGTTCATACTTCCCGCAGAGTTTCTGATGGATAATATTAGCAACCTGATTGTGTCTGGGTGTAATGTCTGTATTATTATTATTATTATTATTATTATCATCATCATCATCATCATCATCATCGTTACCATCATCTCCTTTTCGCAAAGATTTGAAATCTTTCTCTAACACGATTAACATGAAAGAGGACTAAGAAAGTTTCTCTTTAGCTTCTTGAAAAATTAGATCAGTTTTTGAGATCGTAAGAACTTTTTTGAACACAGAAATGTGAAATAAACATCCATGAAAACTGAAATAATTTTTAATCGTCTGTTTCACGGAAATCATTAATGGCTTTTAAAATTACAGAAATGTTGACCAAATAGAAAAGATTATGGACCAATCTGGTTTTCAAAAATGTCAAGTACAATTAAGGCTCTATCTCTATAGAGTGAGAGCAAACGCAATTTAGTTGCGGACTTAACAGATGTTGATATCTCAGTCCATAAAAGTTTTGTTTGCTTTTTACAGTCCGTGTTTATTTACAACTTTAATTTGTGACTTGTAACCGACTTCAAACGTAGAAGAACAAGTGCTATCCAACATAACGATACACAATTGACTTTATGTGGAGAAATAAGCATTCCGCAAATTGTAAGTGAGATATAGGTCATGTTATAGCATTTTTTCAAATATATATTCACTTAAATTAATTTTAGTGTCATAAACAATTTATCTCGACAGATAGAATCCTCACTTATTGCTGAAAATGTTTTGGAGAAGAAAAATTTAACAAATTTAACTTTTCATAAAAAATATTAGAAACAGACACATGCAGCGAATGCTACAAGGAATTATTAAACTATGGAGGTGCATGTATTTTACTAATAAATTAACTGTGTTCTTATCTAAGTAGTTATTTTTGTCTGAATAAAATTTTCGTCTGAAGCAAAGAATATTATTGATGCTTAATTCTGGCAAGATATTCAAATTTTGATGTTTCCAATCCCTAAAATTGTTCTACGAGCCCAAAAAAGGTATTGTCCCCGAGAAGCGCTTCTTTGGTCCACTGTAGTCGGCCGGAGTGGAAGGAAGGGGAATGGGAGGTTTGCGGATATAAATACGCCTCGGAGAGCGTAATAGCGAAGCGAAACACCGAGCCGTCGCAAACGAGGCGCATCGAAGCCGCTGGCGACGCCATGTCACTCTCCGCATCGAGGGCCCGTGTTGCCCCCTCGCGGCCCCCCCATGGCCCCCTCAAGGCTAAAAATGCGCGACACTGCACCCTGGCGATGCCGTAACATGCGCTCCTGCGAGCGCAGGGACGTTCTTAAGCAGTCTGCCGCATTTCACACTTCGGCTTCCAATACCTCTGTTTTCGTCGATAATCCGAAACTGACGAAAACCAATGAATTCTCTTTCCGCATGAATCAATGAAAATCCGACTATTTCTAGAAATACTCTCGAAAATACTCACCAAATATTTTATAGAGAATAAACAGTTTTATTCATTTTTTAAATATATTTTGTATTTTTAAATTTGTTGTATATTAATTTTGTTAACTGTAGTGTAGAACACTGATGATATGAAAAGCTCCCCGAAACATGTTTGTGCCGTATGAAACTATATTTCTTCGAATTGTGGAAGACTATTTAATTCTGTTTTCCTTAAACATAGAATAAACAATGTTCAATACTAAAACAATAAGCTAAAGATCAATGTAAAGAATAAATAAACATTAAATATTCCCTCTTCACATGACAGTTCTTTAATACTTCAGGTGAAATACTGCGTGTGATCACGTTCCTTTTTAGTCTTTTGGCACTATGACCAGATTTAGATTCAGTGGCCCCATATCACACATGAAAGCTGTTCAAAGAGGTCTGACTTTTTCATCTCAAGGTTTGTCTAAAATGGGGCAAGACATTGTTATTTATCAAGATTGTTAATTTTATTTTCGGCAGTTCACTTAATTTGGAAATGAGGATTTAATTTGTAATCGTGACTGATATTAGCAGAATCATAATTCTTGTTAACTAAATTACAAAACACAACAATTTTCAAGAATGGAAAAATATTAGTAAGCCATCTTTCTAGAACAGTGAGAGACTTTGTCTAAAAGCAAATGAAGCTTTTGTTAAGTCACTCTACGAGAATTTTATGACATATTATCTTGTACTTTTAGTCATCTAAGAATTCCATTTTGTTGATAAAATTAAACGTACATATAGTAGTTAAATGATGTAAAATCATAGAAAATTATTTTATATTATAACTGCCATTTATCTGTTTAAAAAAACTGTATACGGAAAGGAATTTATAATTAACTCACGTAAGAAGATTGAATGGACACCTCCATTTCTTGAGCATATGATTTCGATGCATAGGACGTACAGTATACTACACTTTTTTATAACTTTTGTCTACAAAAGCATTGTTAAATAATTTGTTTAATCGATCTTTTCAAATAGACAATATGCGTGTGAGGTAAGAAATGATAAATTATATTAACATATTGGATCCTTTAATAATCGATAATATGTATAAATTATTTGTTCCAGTTTATTCAATTAAAAATTGACACAGTGTTGTGAGCATCAACACTTACAAGCCGCACAGAAGTGGGCTTCAAATAGTTGAAAAGATCTTTTACAATAAAGGGTTAGATTTTCTCATAAATTATCAAACATAACTGCCAAACAGGTTGTAGAGCCATTAAGGAAAAGAGGAATTGGTCCCAAAGGCTTCTTCGCAATGACAGGTCAGATGATTGCACAAGAAGTAACGAGTTAGGCGTCGAGTTCTTGCACTAACATTAAAGTTCTAGCACTAACATTATGTTGACGAGCCCTAAAGCCCCACCAAAAAAAAACAACATTAAAGTCATGGTAGTGAGGTATGTATACCTCTTATTGTTTTAAATCCATACTTATCAATCCAATAACTGTAATAAAGTACAAGTGGTAGTTACATGATACTAAAGGTAGTCGGGCCGCCGCTCTACTAATTTTTTTCAGTTTGGCCCTAAAAGTTACAAAGTGTGGAGACCCCGCGGTATAGATCACTTTCTTAAATAATGGAGGTAATGGTCACGAATCAAGGCAAACGTCAAGGAAGTGGCATCTAAATTAATTGACAAGAACTTCTATAAGTTAACGGTTCCGGTGAGATACCGGATTATATAATATTCCAGATTAGAGAATTCCGGACTAAATGAGGTTTTATTGTAAATATATATTTGGGTAGCAATGTGTTTTCAGGAATAGTTCTGAATTAATTGATCAGAGAATTTGACTTACCAAAATAAGTGGGATGCCATGTATTTTGTATGAGTCGATTTTCCGACGTTTTCATTGTATTGAGTTCCTCCCTTCGTCGATGAATTTCGGACGGACGGACGGACAAACGAACGAAATCAAATTGCCAAGACCATCCCGAGTGGAATATCGATTATTCAAGAGCCTCGTTCAATGCCTGTTCACGGTGTGAAGCGATCTCCCCATCCCTCCCCCTCCCATCCAACGATTCACCCTTGCTTTCCCCTTCGACTCAGTTTCGCGCGCCGCTCGTCAATTGTCACCCTCAATTGCACGCTAGGAAAATGGCCGCCCTTTAAAAGCATCGCCGCTTCGCCTTCGGGGTTCCCCTGCGTGGAAGCGATTTGGCTCCGTGACAATTCCCCTAATCGAATTACAAAAGTTTTGTCGCCACACTCTTCTGCGTCCTGAAACGGCCTCTTCCCCGTCCCTGAATTGACGCGGCTTCATATCCAAAGTTGACAAGCGACATTGAAAATCACTAAAACGAGTTGTCACATCGGAACAAGCGCCATTTTCTGCGTTTTTAATGAACGCAGAGCGATGCGTGGATGTGTGTGCATGTGAATGCTTTGGTCACGAGGTGTGGACACAAAACAAAGAGAACAAAGCGCAGCACGTAACATGGTCAATGATTATGGAGAGCTGATCAGAAAATGAATAAAAAAGGAATGAGCGTGACCGCTGTACAGAAAAATGATTTAGTCAAACAACCTCCAACGAATTACGGATGTAATTAATTCCACGCTTCCATTATTGCTGCGAATATTAATCAATCTAATTGAAATATTCTAACTATTAATTTTATAAACATTTCGAGGTGTAATTGAAATCACATTGCACGCTGAGACCCGATGGCGTCATGTCCTTAGACTTCGCTTCAACTGAAAAATATTTTTTCAAGGAGAATGCGATTAAATTAGTTTTTAACAGCATGTCCTCTACTGTAATGCTTCCTTGTATTTTATATTATTGAATGGCTGTAAAATAATTTTTGATTTAACTTATACGAATGGATGCGTATGAAAATGTTTCATGATGAAATGTAAAAATGATTTTTATTGGTTACCCCTTCAAACCCAATTCGCTCTTTGATCAGTGACAGTTTTTATCAATATATTAAATTTGATAAAGTAATTTCAATTCAGCATTCAAACTTTCGTTTTCGGTTTATAATTCTAACGTTTTACAAATTTGTTTGAGTGAAAAATATTTAAGGGCCAATTGCACCTTTACACTCCTTTAATATTGCCCCTATTAAGAACATAAGATTTATTTCAAGAATACTAATCTATTAATTGTTTTCTTGAAGAACTTCATAAATTAATCGGTAAAAATCATTTGGAAAGATATTGTACGTATGAATATAATATTGTACGTATCAATATAATATAATTACTAAAAATATTGTATCTAATTTCATATTTTATGTTCTAAAAATGTTATGTAGACAAAAAAATGTTTCAGGGAGTTGTTGAATTAATCAATAAAATTAGAATCGTATGCACCACAAAGGGAAAACCACTCAGAATCCTAATGGTATGCGCAAGTATCCCTTCACCACAAATGAGTCATTTCTCTCAGTCCCTTGATACGCTGCCTGCCATTATCGTCTTTTGTGCGTGCAAACCCGAGTTATATTCCCCGCGGAGGCAAACTGCATAGCGTGCGGTCAAACGCTTTCTCGCGCCCATCAACCAATCCCCATAAGGCTTATCAAGTAGCGTTTCTGTGTCACTCTATCCGTAGACTATGCCAAGTGGGCTCTGGAATCGCGTGGCTGGCCATTACACACAGCGGGAACAATTTTTCTTTGGTTATCTCGGGGTCTCATAATACCAGAAACCATAGAGAACCGTAATTCGGAAATATTCTGGAACCAATTCCCAAACACGAACGGACCAAAAATGTATTTTTCTATGGGAAATACACATATCAACAAAAATATTTTTTTTGTTATCAAAGTGAATCATAACGTTTGATGCCCTCAATTTCAATCTGACCTCCAGATTTTCGTGGAAGTCATGATTTGCGGAATTTAGATGTGTGAATTACGGAAAGACCTCTCCTAAAAGAAAGAAATTGCTCATGAAAATTATTTTTTATATAAAATTTTGGGGTAACTCAACTACTATAAAGTCGTAGATCTAGAAATGCTTGTTTCTCACCTGAGAGGATTAGCAAGTTTAGGATTAGCTCTTGAGTAATGGGAATGTTGACATGTGGTTTTCAACCTTTTTGTTTAGTTTTTATACTATTCAACCCTTTTTCTGTGACCTATGTACTTGAATTGTTGTCATCATCCAGCATGTCCGGTGTTTACGGTGCTAAAGCGCTGATGTGGAAATCCCAAATAGTCAAATTCGAATTGCGGGTAGTTATTATTATTTCTTCTTCTGTTGTAGATATTATTATTATTATTATTATTATTATTATTATTACATTTCGTTCATTTTATTCAAGCAATAATAAAATGTATTTATTATTTATTAATTTAATGAAATATTATTAAGAAAGTGTTCGGAAATTATTATACATTTAATACTTCCCATGAATTCCTACATTTGCTTCTGACAAAAATTGTTTGCGATTATCTATATAAGTGGAATTTTTTATACAATATTGTATTTTTTTAGGAAAACAGAATTTTTAGGTTTGTGAGGTATTTTTAATCTGAATGTAGTAAACATAAACTTGCAATAAGTCAATAACTAGAACACGCATTTAAAAATAATCCTCAAATAAAATGCTACCACAATAATGTTTTTTTTAGTATATTTGGTTAAAAGAATAAGGGGCCCAGTCAGTTTATGAGCAGCATCTGGAATACCTCTGTGCAGTATCCAACTGCAATCGGTCATGGTCGTCTGTGCTACCTCCGCTCTAACTCTTCCATATCCTGTTGGTATTTATAATCCTGTTTCACGTTCGCGGCTCCCACCTCCTTACGCCGGTATTACACAGTCATATTTTATGTCATATCTATGTTCGAAGATATATGATCAAAAATATGACCGTGTAATGGAGAGATTAAAAGAAAAAGAAACCTTGTAATGACAATGTTAAACACAAAGTGATCTTAAAATAAAAGAAATGAAATGTTAGTTCTTGTGATTTTGTATAAAATATGTGATTGTAAGATAATGTATGAAATAAAATAAGATTTAAATAAATTGAATAAAAATTGTAATGCACAAACTTTGATCATAGTTCAACTCATTGAGAGAACCTTCGATCAAATATTTCATCGTATCTTTGATCATAGATATGACATAGAAGTATGACTGTGTAATACTGGCCTTATGAAAGTAGTCGAGGTGTAAATGGAGAAAATGAATTTTCAACTTCATTAGACAATCAAGTTCTCGAAATGCTTCCAACACTTGCCCCATGATCTCATTTTAGTTGCCCGAAAATTTCTTCGTGAGCTCGATTAAAGTAATCTAATTGTCTTCCTCAGGGTATGTTTTCGTGATGATCGTACAGTCAGCTTAGCCTCAAATATTTAAAACTCTGCCTGCAAAGAACACTTCTTCAGTTTTGCCTTTGACTGAATTGGGAACATGGTACCCAACTTTTTGCAGCTTTTCCCATTTTGCAGAAGTACTTTCACAATTCGCTTCATTAATCTCAATTCAGTACAAGGAGCTGGCAACTAAATTTTATGGGAAGGTAATAATGTTTTTCTGAGAACATTTGTTTGTGAGTTTCATCGTATAGTCTATCATATCCAACAATTCTGTCCTCTCATGATCTGACATGAGATATGTCATTATATTTGTACGTACCTACTCACTATAAAATTGTGCAGTTTAATTGAAACTGCTAATTGAAATTACGTTGTAAGTAGTTCTATGCTAATTCCTGGATAACGTTTATACTAAATTTTCAAAACAAACAAATGAACGATTCATGAAAAAACTGCCGATTGGAGAAATCATTTTGCAATTTACAATTAAAACTGGTGATTAACGTTTTTTAAATTTGTTCGTTTATTAGTGCTCAAACTCACATAGAAATCAGATAAAAATACAGTTGTTTGGTCTCAAATGTGTATAATGAAACTTTGTATGTTCACTCTCCTGCATTAGACCTTAAAATTGAATCGTTGTTGCTACCGTTAAACATTAGTTTGGATTTGGATTAAGGCATTTGAATTTTAATATTTTATTTTTACAACAATGTAATTACTGTGATAAATTTAATGTGTTTACAGTGATTATAAGTGTTGGAAACCGTCGTTAATGATAATAAACATAAACGAAGTATAGAATCAGCTTTCTCTTATACATGTACAAAAATTACCTCTGTTTGTTATTTGGGTGAGACCTGTGCTTAGAAAAAAAATTGACAAATTACGTTCATCCTTGAGCTAAACCATTGTAGAACGTAACTTTGCGCATCAACTTCATTTCTTAAAAAAATAAATGTAATTTTACTGCACGTTTTCAACTGTATGTTTTTTTCAGCCAATGCGTTATATCTCACGTTATAATATTCCAAAGAAGCATATTGTCCAGAAACGCCAAAGAATTATTTTTTCGTATAATTAAAAAAAATGAGTCAGTCCAGATGATATTTCTGCATCGACCAGGTGAACCCAGAATGAAATAAGTCGAATTAGGTGTATCAGTCTTCCATCCAGATATTCCGGGTCACATCCTCGAGTTCAAACTTGGAAGCACATGATTTGCCACTTCAGGGTTTCAACAATGAACGTATAAAAGGGGCACCATGAAGAATCGAGGTTGCCAGATGCAAAACCTGCAACTGCTTAGTACCTGTCCTCTGTTAGAAGGGAACACTTCGGATTTATGTACCGGTGAAGAAAACAACTGCAAAGAATTGAGTACAGAAAATTATTATTCAAATTTAATTATGTATTTGCATTTCAGATTCTAAAACTAGAAACAAAAACATTAATTAAATGAAGGTGAAGTCAGAAAATGGTAAATATGGTGTGCTATAAAAATATTTCATAATTTGCTAGACGATTTAGAGAAGTGTAAATTAACCAATGTTACAAAAACAAAAATAAAAGATGGGTTTTAGGAAATTGCTACAAGATAACGGATATGTAAATATAAATAAATAAATGTATTGTCAAAAAACAGTACAAACTGCGTATGACCACGTGGAGGACAATAAACTAATTTACTCTCCGGAAGCAAGCAAGGGACCATCCCATCAATTCCGATCAAGGGCCCTAAGGCAGAGGCGGACTCAAAAATTTCAGCAAAAGTTCCTAGATAAGATAAAAAGTTATCTGCGAGTTATAATACTAATAGAATGTCAACATGTTTGTAATTTAACGCAAAAAATTTACATGTACAAATTATTATCGAACTATAGATAATTGTGAGTATAGTGTTTAAAAATCATAAGAGTTGAAAAAAACCCACTAAATTCACGATTTATTGTTATAATAAACACGCCCCTTGACAAAGCCTAGAGAACCTGTATAAGAAATCCGCCTCTACCCTAAGGAAAAACGGAGAAAAACCCGGGCCAGGATGGTACTACAGAATTAATGTACACAACCGTGCCAAAGTTGAATACACATAAAACTAGATTAATATGAGCCATACGGCAATACAATCATGCAAGAAAATAGTTTGTAAATTGTATTTTTCAGTACAAATGTCTTCTAATATTATATTCTATATTTATTATTTTCTTATTAAATTCTGTCATCATCCAGATTTGTTCATCAGCACGTATAATTCCGTGATGTTTGTCCTTACATTTAGACGTTAGAGTTGACATTTATCTATATTTGTTAGCGATATCTTTATTTAGAGTTGTTATGAGCTAGGCCTACGTACACACATATGTCTCGGCGGGAAATGTGTAACATGCAAATTTGTAAACCTAGAAAGTGAAAACCGCCACGAAATCAAATTCAAATGGCAGATTTTCGTCTCGGGTAAATACGATAAATAATAGAGAGTATAATATCGTCTAAATATAGATAACGCAATAAATAATTCTCCTATTACGTCAGGTTTAACCACTCTGTCACATAAAAAAATCATTCGCAAAAGACTCTCATTTACGACAATTGTCTCTTCTAAGGTTCCTGTTTTGTTTTCTAAATATTTTAGACACACTCGATATGGATATCCTTGGTTTTTAATGTGTATTAAATTAGGATCGTGTTGTTTCAATATAAACGTTATACATATCATATATGATTTTGGTTTGTTTCGTAAAAGGATTTTTGTAAAGTGAATATATGATTAAATCCCTTGTGAATATTGATGATTGTTTATTGTGCAATAAAATTAAAAGCTCATTGTATCATGAAATTTGAGTGACTTCCTTTGGAAGATGTAACCAAGCAGATCGTGTTTGGAATGTGTCGTGAGGAGATTCAATTAATTATTTGAATAATTTTTAGGTAGCATTGTTAAAGACTAATCAAAGTCTGGTTTCTTTTTATTCTTAATAGATTAAATAAATTTAAATAAATAAATAAATTTAAATTTTAAATAAATAAATTTATTGTCAAAAAACAGTACAAACTGCGTATGACCACGTGGAGGGAAAAAAACTAATTTACTCTCCGGAAGCAAGCAAGGGACCATCCCATCAATTCCGATCAAGGGCCCTAAGGCAGAGGCGGATTCAAA
>NNCF01127929.1:963909-1111093 GCA_002313205.1 Laupala kohalensis | reverse complement strand
CGTTTAAAGAAAGAGAAACCTGGGGTAAAGATTTTGTGATACTATTGTGAAATGACATAGACACTGTTTTGTCAGTGTTTACAATGAGACGATTTGCATGGAACCAAGTCGAAAGGTTAGACAAAACTTTTGTCTTGATTCTTATTTTCTTATTTATGATTCTTATTTGTCTTGATTTTTATTTCTTGATTCTTATTTTTGTCTTTATTCTTATTTATTAATGATTCTTATTTAACAATGTTTGTGTCTTCAGTCAGATTAATAAACGGGTAAGAGTCACATTTCCTTGTGAATACATGTGAAACATATCTGGAGAAGAAGGATTGAAAAGAGTATAATCGAGGGTAGTTATATATTGTGATCCATGGCTTTCACTTTTGTCTTCTACGTGAGAAATGATAACACATGGTTTACTCAAATTATATGGAAAGAAGGAAATTAATGGTATAACGCACGTATTCGCAGGTGATTCTATGACGTCAGAATTTTCTTGATCTTTCACATTTGGTTTGGGAGAATACCTACAATACTTTTTTAGGAGAAGGCTGATTTGTAAGTGTATGGTGCATTCTTTTCTCTTTAAGTCACTCTTGTCCTCAAATTACGCCCATTGTGGTTCAGCAAAGAAACTGTTCTTCGAAAAGTCAGTAGAAAATATATAAAAAGAAAAACTTATGCAAAAAAGAAACCTAAAATGTATTATTTCAAACAGGAATAAATTATTTTGACCATTTCAATGTGAAGCGAAACAGGTATTTTATAAATAGTCAGCACAAGAATGAATGATCTTTCACGGAAAAATGCTTAAAATGAATTGAATTTTCATAAAATTACTGCCCAATATAAAAACATTGTCTGTTTGCGTGTTAAGATAATATGATCATTTACGCCCAGGTTATTTTCGTTACTCCATTTCCCTGTTCAAAAATTTCTAGTGCAAACAAATAGGAGGGATATGCGAGAAATTATGTTAAATGTTCCATAATGGAATGCCCAAAAGTTACTTAAGATTTCATAGAACAAAATAAGATGCCCTTTCTTCTTAAATCTAGGGAGCACTCACCAAAGTCTGGAAGTTCCCGGTGAAAATCGGAGAAAAAAGAAAGGTTTACAGTTGTAATTCACTCAACATTACCATGATCGTTAAATGAAGTTCTTATAACAGTTGTACACTTCCTACAAGAAGCAAAATGATATAATCACCCATTTGAAAAATATTACGTTTTCTGTAGTTATTACTAATATCAAGAAGTCGAGCAAAGGTGAGACGAGATTTTTACAGAATTGAAAAAGACCGTAATTGTATCATTTCTTCATCATCATCATCATCATCATCATCATTATTATTATTATTATTATTCGAACTAGTTATATATGAATGCAAAAATAAATGAATTGTATAGAAAGTATTTTTGGTAGATGGATTAATACCACATTAATTATTTATGGCACATTAATTTATTTGTTTTTACATTTTTATCGGAAGCGTGAAAATGATTCTCGAGTCACATAGGTGTAACAACAGGCTTGTGAATTGTATAACTGGTATTTCCAATATCATAAAGTAATGAAAAATATTTAGTTCTCCACTGGCGAGACATGCAAGCAGAGCCGCGCTCAGAACTGAAATGTTTACTCGTTGGCAATGGTTCGCCCGTCCCCTAATTCTTCAGACCATTCATCCCCAAAATTTGTACTCAATATCGCTTCCTCCACAAATTAATATTAATTCCTATCAATTCCGGCTTCAGCGCAAGGCTTTTAGTGGAAAGACTCCCTGATCGCGAGTCAAGCGCGTACCGCTTCTTGCCTCTGCGGAGTCTACGCTCTCTCCCCCTTCCCCCACCATTCCCCGTCAGCACGCAGGCGCCCTCATCCCCGCCCGCGCCCCTTTCAACCCCCATCAGTCGACATGCACCCTCGCGGGGATTGTTATTGTTATGCGGGAAGGGTTGGGCGCACGTCACCGCGTGACGAGCGATTTCACTGCAACGTTGCGCTTCGTCGAACACCCGAGAGAGGGCAGCAGCGCCGCAGCACGGCTGCCGCTGGGAACCCCCGCGTCAGCGCGCGCGCCGCCGGATGGCGAGGGTGGGGGTGTTGGGCGAAGGAGAAAAACAAGCCGCAAAAAGCTCCCTCGGGCGGGTGGATGGCAAGAAGAGAGCGGCGAGGAGAAAACCAATGTTTTCATAGCGAAATAGAACTCCCGCCCACTCACCAGCAATGTCGTGCACAGGCTCTGTACATTGTGCGGAGCAATTTGTGAGGGAAAAGGACGGAGATTTCGATCCGGATTGCATGCATCTTTCGTAGCAATTTTTAATGTGTGGAACGAAAACATCCACGCGTCAGATCGTGGCAGGCGTAAGCACAAATTTCGCGATTTGCATTCTATTAGCGTATTGTGTTTGAAAATCCATTCCTTTTTGAACCATTATGGAGTAATTCAAGAGACTTTTACATAGGACGAACAGGAATACTATTACGCTGTTAGAACATTTAAAAGTATGTAAAAACAATAAATCAAAATCACGATTGTCACATTCCACTCTTTCTGTCGAAGCACTAACACATTTAGAGATTCAAAATAGACTCTAGTAATAAATTTGAAATACATTTCCTACAAGCATTCGTGATTACAAAACAACTCTTAACGAACAAACCTATTTTCAACATCTCCCATCCTTTTATTTTGCCCGTGCAATACACATCAACATCACTCGAAATCAGTGGCGTAACTACCGCCGGCTCGGCCGGTGCAAAAACCTGGGGCCCCCAGTCAAGGGGCCCCCAATACGGATTTTTTAAAGACCAAAAGTAAAATTCACGATGTTTAATTACCTCCCTTAAGAAATGTCTTAGAAAGTACCCTTTGGTGTCATTTCAAATAATGTTTCAAAAGGACGTTGTGTTATTTACGAATTTGTCATAACGAGTATTCCGACGACCTGAGTTTTAACCTAATATAGACAAATCTTTCCTCGAACAGTTGTTTCCCAAACAGTATTTACAATTTTCAACGGTGACCCGAGGTACTACAATCAAACTAGTCCTTCCTTATATTTATCTTAAAAATTTATATCAGTTACTATATAATATAGTTTAAGTTATTTAAAATAAAAGTAACATTGTCGATATTCATTTTTCTAAATTTTAATTGTTCAACATCTTTCAATTTTTCTCGTCCTGCCCCAATGTAAAATGTTACATTCAAACTGTACAATTAATAATGTAAGTTTAAATTTAAAGTGGCTTCACTTGTGAAGTAAAGCGGTCGCACATTAATTTATTTGCAAAAATTCCTAAGGAGAAGCTTGTCAAAAACTTTTGAGCCGGGGGTCCCCGATGTGGCCATTAACTGGGGCTCGGGAAGGGATAGTTACGCCACTGCTCGAAATATTACAAACAATCCTACATATCAAGTAACAATACCATCACTCGAAAACCCAGAAATACTCGCAACAACCAACTAAAGATAAATTTAAATAGATAAGTGTGAAAATGTCAATTTTCATCAAGGAAGAAATATAGTATTCAAATTCAGTTAGTCATATAACATAACAATACAGTTAATCAGATAATCAATATTGACGATAATCTAAACTACTGCCCAATAGTTATCCAACCAGCTATCAGTAAGAGTCTTCGAATCACTCGTCCTGGGTTATGTTCGTTTTCCATTCCGTTATTCTGGTATCCGGACAACATATATTTACACCTGGAAGATTCAGTGTTAATCTTGCAGTTTGTGAGAGTTTCTTCATTTCTTCTTCTCAATGCAGATAGAGACTGGACAATTCGTATGTTGGTTTCTCCTAGATTTTCAACACTTCAACTGTCATCTCTTGGCCAGTTCAGAGACCTATGGAATTACTGGCAGTCTCCTCCAATGACTTGATTCTTATCTAAGCAACCGTTTCTTCCGTGTGAGATTCGGTGGTGCCCACTGGTGAGACGCTGATTCGTATTTACTTCGCCGCATCTAGGGCATACCACTTAGGTACTTTTCCGTTCACATTAATAATAAATGATATCATCCACACCATTGATGTACGCCGTTTGCTCCTTGCTGTTGAAATCAAGTCTTTCAACGCTGTTACTTTGTTCAACATCTGTAAACGTGTGCACAACTGTCTCTAGAATTGAGGACTTGTGGGTTCCAAATAACATGAAACGTAATGACGGAAAATGTGCCATTATCACCTTCCATCGTACCACTTCTCCCTTCATCTTTAACTATTCTTTATGGAGCACTGCACTGACTCGGGGAACAGTCATCGAGTATCTTGGAACTGTTTCTGCGAACCTAAACCCTGAAAAGCAAATTAATAACATAACTAACTGCACAATTTCGATAATCGCTGTCCTGTTATTTTGTACACAGATGATTACATTACTGTTGTCAACATCAATAGAATGCTCGAAAATGTTTGATGTTTGCTATCATTATTCTCAGAATTTTGAACAGAATCCAAAATTCAATTAATTTTTTGTCTCTTACGTGCACGGTACAAAAATTATAATCACCAAGCATTATCCAGTAAGTGAATCATGCCGGTCGTCAAGGATAAGGGTGTCAAGATGTGAATGAAATGTGATGTGTCAGAGAGCATCTGCTGGTCAAGACGTCTCGGAACGAAGAAGTGGTGGCAGAGTGATGGAGGTAGCCAACCGGCTTCCGATATTTGACAGACTACAGATTGCCTTACCCGTAAGTTGAGCGAAAAAGATACTTTTCTTTAATTGCCATGTATTAAAAATGTATTTAACTATTCCATTAACATTAGATATAAATAAAATTTTCCTAATTTAAATGCACCATAGGCTTACCAAATGTACTAAAATATATCCTTTAAACAAATGTTCATTAAGGGTTAGTGAACTTTCATTATCTTTCTTCACCGTTTAATCTGGCTACGTGTAAACCAACAAGTGTGATGGCGCAGAAATCCAATGGAGCGCATTACCAAGATATTGAAAACCCACTTGTGTTAATCTACGTGTTTCAATCTCACTTAGCGAGTAATGAAAATTAATGGACGAAATGTTATCATCACTTACATTATTTACTAACGTAAGAAGGGCTTTGTAGCAGTATATCAACTAACTACACACTAAAAATAACTGTTCAAACTCAGTAAACAATTGTTTTTAAGAGCTCAATGATTACTTTAAAATAACATTTATAAATTCCTAGATTTCTGGATGCATAAAATTCGTTCTCTCATGTCGACTGATATATTTTCACTTAACGACTGATACTTACCCATGAAACTTTCGTGGTAACATTTGTACATAATTGTTTGTGAAGCGGACTTTTGTTACGACCACCAAAGTGAAAACTGGGAATCCTTTATTTCCTCTGACAGTAGATTCAGTGCCCCTCTCGCTGGAGAGGAATCCGAGAACTGTGAACTCTACAGTGCTTTCCTTCGGTTATAGCCCCCCCGCCCGCCACACCCCCTCACTGCCACCCTCGATCTCCATCAGCCTCCATCTTGGGACCCTAATTAACATGGCGGAGGCGGCGGGCGTCCGGTGCGGAGGGCGTGGCTAGTTTGTGATGGAGATGCGCACAGCAGTATACACTCCCTGCCCCCTGACGCCCCCGCATTCGGCTCCACTTGCAGTCGAAGCCGCCGTCGCCCCCGCTACCCGCTCCCCTTACGTATCAGTGCGCTCGCCCAGCTCCAAACACACTTGCCAACCTCCATTCACGCTCGCCAACATTCCCAGGAACTTAGTGATCATGGAATAATTGACCGCATTGTTCGCACAGCTACATGTGACTAGGACGTGGACTGCAAAATACCGTTTTGGAGGGGGATAATCAATGTCTTGAGCTTATTATTGTTCCCTGACATTAAAATTACGAAATATAACTTAAATATACATTCGACTACGCATAAAACTTACCTTTCAGATGTTGGGGTTTTCTTATTTCTGATCACTATATCTTCACGAAAAAAATGTTTATATTGTGGAAATCTGAAAAGATGTTCATAAGCTATTACATTCTATGAAACCACTCTAAACCAGATTCAATTGATCGTAGGAGTTTGGTGTCAGTGGTCACCGAAATAGTTTTTTTTCTTTTTCATTTTATTTGCATACTCCCCGTGCCGCTACTATACAGTAAATACAGGGGTTTTAACATACATTTCTTTCTAACCTTTAATGTCTTTCTTCCTTCAAGAACTACGATGTATCATACACTCGTGCTTAATATTATACCATATAATATTTTCCTCTCTCTTAGGCATCTCTGTTTTAAATCCTTGCCTCTTCATATCATAAGGCCTACAATCGTCCACATGCGTTATCACCCTCCTGCATGGGCGGTACCATTTTGCCCAACCATAGGGACAAGCCATGCCTATCCCTATGGTTGGTTCCCGTTCCTAACCGCAGGGATATAGGTACCTGTTCTATTACCTAACGATTAGTTCCCGAAATAGGAGTTGCTCACTGTCTAGACAAGGTAGTAGACCGTGTGCTAAGATCATTAGAAACTATTGATTGAACTTTTTTGCATCATGACGATATTTGCTTCCACAGCTACCCTCGATCCGCCCGACCAGTAGTACTAATGCTGTCGGACGCAAAACGTCGTCAAAGAACTGAAATGAGCAATATTGACTGTTGTATATCCATAACTGCTGGGTCTAGGGGGGTGGATCGTCGTAAGTAGAGGAATGGGATGGGACAACCCCCTCCCCCCGTCCAGGCTATATATTTTTTAATTTCTTACCTAGCAGTCAAATATAATTATGATAAGTAAATTTACTTATTTATGAAACTATACAAAATATTAAAATATAATTTATTTATGTGTTTTAGAGTATATTTACACATCACAACAAACTTCCAATCTTGGTCATCTTCATTAACCCCTCCAAAGATAAAACTTGGATGCACTATGCAGCTGTAGCGGAAACTCTCTAGTTGAAACAAGTTCCAACTAAAGACAGTGTTCAGCTCCTGAGCCACACTAACGAACATATACTTTCGAAGACGACTCTAATGGATGGGAGGAACGTTTTAACGAGCGCATTTTATACATTTTACCTTGCGAATGCGACCAAGAGTATATTGGTGAATTGGTGGTTCGACGCGTACTGTCGAAAAGAACTAGAGAAAACCGTAAATCACGGGGTAACCTTCAAGTACGGTTAACCACAACTGGGACAATGGTCATTGCATCATATGGGATGCATTCATCCCGAGATAGAATAACTGGATAGTACGTAAAATCAACATTTCAGAGATTACATAGTCTTGAACAATAACCCGATCAGTCAACCTTACATTGATTACGTTTGTAATAAAGGGTACCCATACTACAGTAGACAACACATTGCACAAACCGACGGACTCCATTGGCCAAGTGGCTACCACCCTAGTACCTCAGCTCAAATCCAGTAAAAAGAGAGAAAACGCCATAAAACTTTGCTCGAGTAAACTCTATGGTAATATTAAAAAAGAATATGGTGTAAAATATCCACGAAAACTTTTGTGAAAATGAAAAAGAAGCAAATAATGTAACTAGTTCTTTCTCTCTATTCGATTCAGTATGTGCGTGACTCAATGAGTATTTTTAGTTTGTTTCAAGGAAAAATTTTAAAGACAACGCTTAGACGAAAGTCACAGCGGTTTTCTGATACATTTAACGGGAAAAATCTATAGAACATTCCTGTCTTATTCGGTAGTCGTAATCAGATTCTCAGTAACTCGAAGAGACCTCTGCCTCACCCAACTTAGCTGTGATGCATTAGAATTTCGAGAGAGGATCAGGTATTGAGGCCAGGACAACTCTATCTCCTCCGACATGAGTGTCGAGGACAATCTCAAAAATTTTCAGTTCTCATAGCCACATTTTCTCTTGATATATTCTACAAATGGCATCCTTTGTGGCTCACATTGCAATACTATTTGTTCTACGTAGCTGGTCATAAAATAATAGTCAACAGTTTTTTGTCAAAACTGTTAAAGTTTCGTTTCCATTATCGATCCTCGAGAGCACAGGATAGTATTATGTTCCATTGTTTCTAAAACAGAAAACACTTTCTACAAGAATTAATTTCCGGAATAAAAATATTTCTAGACGAGATCAAATTTCTAAGTGAACTGATAAATTAGTTCTCTCATGATTCACCAGTTTCAAATCTTCAGATGGATGTAAGATAGTGAATCGGATTGAACCAGCACTGTGTTGGTCACTCATGTAAGCCAGTTTCCCTTCAGGAGGTGGCAGCTTCTCCGTCGCCAAAGCGGGTTCGTTCGAGCGATTCATTCGCCTCTGTGATCACAGCGCCCTTTCATTTGCATACAACGCACCCCCTCCACCCTTCTGAAGTTCTTCCTCCTCTGTTGGTCCTGGCTCATTGCTTGTGCTTCAGTTCAACAGTCCTTCGCCGCGTGGCTTCTCACTTCCAGGGCTCGTGTTTGTGAAACAGGACGCTTCATCGACATACAAGCCTAGGGTTGCCTTGCCTGGGCCAATACAGAGCAAAGAAATCTCTAACAAGATTATGTTTGTTCGCTGTCCTCAAGAACACGATATAAAAAATATATTTTTGACGAATGCTGTGTCCTACATTCATAATTTCTTCGAGTGTAGATTTCTCTAAGAACGATTGAACTATTGCACTCAAACCCTTCGAGTGGTATTTATCATTCGTATTTTGAAGTGTCTGAGTGATTCCTGTCAACAGCTGAGTGGATCTTAAGTAGCTCGCTCGGTTAGAGATCATTTATTTAGGCAGTCGGGCATTCTAAATGAGATGTGAACACTCGGGCATTCTACACGAAGAAAATAATATTAGAAATCAGGTGTTTAGGACAATTTTCTTATGAACAAGAAAACATTTTCTTTTATTTGGTAACCGGTAAAAACATTTATTTGAAGATTTACAAAGATCGTACACAAAGTACATGTACGCACGATCTACTACGTACTTGGGAACACCAGTTAGGTATTAATCACTAACCATGCCATTTTCTATCTATAACGTTCTCGCCAATGTTCATCGGGATCTTTGTAAGATTTGTTGTCTATTTCAATTCAACGCACTAGAATTGATAAAAGATGAAAATTTGAATTTTTAATTTTAACCACAATGACTATCTAAGATATAATGAGAATAGTAAATTATTATGTTGATTATCTTCATTTTTAAATCAAATTTCGTCCCAGTCTAGTCAGTTCTTAGTTCAAGTTAATTTCTTAGTGGGACAAATCAATGATAGACGTAGCTTAATATGAATGAAATGAATAATTATCTAAATAACAGATAAAAATTAAAAAGATTTGCCTGATTCGCGTCTTTACAGATCAAGTAAAAACGGAGGTTATCAAAAGTGTCCACCGGAAAAGGTATCATCAATTATTTTATATAATTGTCATTTACACACCCGATATCTACACGTATTTTTACACTACGTATCTATAAGTCAACGGTCGTATGTGTTTTCAACTCACAAGAAATTAATCCAAAACCAAATCTCATCGTGGAAAACTTTGTGAATAAATTTTAATTCATAGCGCCACCTGTGTTGAATATGACAGCCATCCTTTAACTTAAAAACTAACTACAAACAAATTCTAGTTTAATTTTGGAAGTAAATACTATCTTAAGTACAAATATATTAAAATTTTTACTAATTTCAGAAATTTGAAAATAAAAAATATACTTTCATCAGTCATATAAATAGAGGAAAGTGCTGAAATCCGGATTCCCATTTTGTTTTTTACTAATAAGAATTAGAAAAGAATGAAGAATTATGTTTTAAAAATATGTAATATATTTTAGAATGTTACACAGCAATTACATATTTTTGAAAAAATAATGGCACACTCCTCGGTATGAAAAGAATTATTTTCAAGACCCTTTCACTTAGACAAATTTGAAAACAGTTGCCGAAATCTGACTAATGAGAATAACCTAAACAAAATTAGAAAATGGTATTAAATCTGAGAAAACGTAATTCCACCAACTTTCAGAAGGTAAAGAATTTATCTGTGATTTCTTCGCTGAACCCATGAGCACTGCTATAGGATATTACTGTAGGCTTCGTTTCTGACAGTAATATTTGCTGGTGTTTAAGAAAAAGACTAACGCGCTGTTTCCCAGCTACTTTGTCTTTGAAAGGATGTTCAATATTATTTCTCTCTGTTAATTGTACGGTCATTTTTCGTAACTTGTTACAAGTAAGTCCCCGAAAAGGATCTTCCATAGCAAGAAAATAGTGTATCAGCTCTTCAAGATCTTTACATAAAAGTATAGGTCTGCACTTGTTTGCTTTTCGTGCATCCTCAGGTATACCGTACTTCATGTTGGACAACCTCGTAAGTGTTGTTTTAGGAAATTTTAACAATTTACTGATCATCTTTCAACTTATTGTCTTTTCTTCGAACTGCATCTAATGCTTTAGCCATTTTAGGCAGACTTCACTTGCTTTAATCAACTTTCTTCATTATCCTCTTGGAATGTGCAAGAGAATAAGAGTGAGTACAAAAACAGTCAGACTGAAAAAAGAAAAAATAAGGGGTCCTGTTTGCGCAACCATAGCCTACATTTTGTTAACTCAATAATTTTTTAACCAAACATCTAAATGAAACAGTTTAGTGATTAACATTAACCTTAAACCTTGTCATTTAAGAATATATATCAGTCGAAATGTTTATCTGAAAAATCTAGGTGAAATAACGAAAAATGTAGCACAATGTAAAATCTTTTTCCGCAATCAAAACACGTAACGTATGATTAATAAGACATACATAAAGTGGGTGACATATGCTTTCACCTATGGAATAGTAGAAGTCAATTCAATTATTAATACTTTATCGCGATGGAGTTAAGGAGAATGAAGAGCCAGGAGACCGGGGATCCGCTTTGGTCGAGGAACCCGTATTTGGGCACTTCCCTCTGCATATGCACTTTTCTCCTCGTATTTGCTAATTGTAAACAAACACGCAGAAATTTTAACCAATAAGAATTTCATGTTTTCGAAGCAAAATAGTAGGTCAAAAACGAAAGTCAAATTTTGTGTTTCAGAAATTGAATTTTGATTTTTTGTTCATATTTTATTTTTGGAAAAGCCTTGGATTATTTCCAATCATTTTACACTAACTAAGCAGCTACGCGTTTAATCGATGAGAAACCGATTTCTCGTTGCAAAATGTTAAATGTCGAAGAAAATCATAATTGAACGTTTTCCCATAAAATGTAAATTTTCTGGGAAAATGGAAAGACATATTCAATGGAATTGGAAGGGCCCGGGTTGTTTTCGGTAGATTACGAAAAGGACAAATTTATTACTTGTATTTGTTTTAATACCAGTGTTTCTTGTGGCAATACATCTGATGTAAAACAGTCTACTGAGTGATGTAAACTCTTTCGAAAAATTTTGATTAATTAAATAAATAAAAACAGCTTCTTTGGCACCGATAGTAATATTGCGTTTGATAAGAGATCTCATTCGTCCACAATGTTCCGGAGTATATCCTGCAAAACGCTCAAAACCTCACAATTCCATGTTTTTAATTCGTATGTTTCTCTAGAATGATTTAATATATTCATCGCCATAAATTTTTATTCATATTGTTGGAGTAAGTAAAGGCAATTCGTGTCTCAGTTGTGTATTACGATAGAAGCCACAGAAATACTTTATATACAAATAGATGATGAAAAAACTGACACTGAATTCCAATGAGAAATAATGGTAGAGAAATTAACTTGGAAAATATTGTCCATATGGTGAAACCCGATACACCTTTCAAGTCTTTTTCGCCACGAAGAATGAGTTGTCTGTAATCAAATTAATGGAAGTACATTGCACGGTGCACCTGCCCGCTCACTCCAAGGGAACTGTTTTTGCGGTCGCACACTAAACGCAGGTGCTGTAGTAGTTGAAGTTACACAACATTAAGATTCTTTCTCTCTGAGGTGACATACAGTGTTCGTTTTTGTATGAAAAATGGTACAAAATCTTCCACTCTACAGATTTATTCAAAATGGTAAAATTGAAACATTCAAAAAATAAGTATCCATTTATCCAAAGAGTTGCCTCGGAAGCCATTTAAAAAGGATGTAATAATTAGAATGAATGATAGCCGGAAAAGGCAAAGGTAACACTCATATTGCAGAAACTTTTTAAGAAATGAACTAAACTTTCTAATATAATTTATGTTTCATCTCTCTTTCTCTAATATTCGAGGAAAACTGTTACATTCTCAAAAATCCTGTATGGTAATATTATATTTTGTAATATAATTCTCATATTCTTTATGCAGAGGTAATATGTTAGATGATAGAACTCTCATATTGTTAAAGGATAGTTTACTAATTGTACGTAATACTTTGCAGCACATCACAGATAGGGCTTATTTCATCTATTCTCCATGAGTGAGGTAGGTGGAGCTGAAGGTATGATTGACATTTCAGAACAGAGGATACTGACTCAAAATAAATCTCTAAATTTTTTAATTCCTTAAAAAAAGATATCAACCACTGGTTGTAGCATTGTGTTAAAGAAACCATCACAAATATTGTGATAGTTCCATTAACACAATGTTACACAATTCAATATTAAAATAATTAGAAATTTTAAAAATCACATTTTCCTATTAATCTTACTCGTTGCGTCATTATCTGTTTTGAAATTATTGCTTCTTATAAATTTAGTGCTAAAGAAACTTCGGCTTGTTATCCTCCTCGTCGTGGTAAAGGCGTTTGGTTCTGTCGTGCGTAGCATGGTCAAATTACCGCATTATTTAGTTTTTTGAAGAAGATATTTCAATGACCTTAACGCCATGAAAATTTATATTTGTAATAAATATTTGCAGAAAATTGGGGGGAAACATAATGTAATGTGTAAGCGGAAAAGATGAGAATAGGACAGACTATTTATTATGGGACTGCAATTCATTAGGTTAGTTTGTAAGGAAGACTCTTGTCACTGAAAAAATTTATAAATAATTGTAATTCATATGCAGAGTTTACAACATTAGAGAAATATGATTTAAAATGGAAAGCGATTGATAGAAGAAAATCACCGCACTGAAAAAGACACCTGAACAGGGTTGCTGATATATTGGCTGCCAGGCGGTCAGAAAATACAAGAGCACGCACAGCTAACATCCGTCTGCTATGACGTGAGTTTTCGACCTTCTGCATCACAGCGTACAGCATTAGCTCTCACAGCTTAAGTACCTAATCTACAAGATAAGAAAAGGGAACCTGTAGCAGATGATGTTGCCAACCAGTAAGCATGTAATGTTGAATCGACGTGAGTCGATGTTAACTCACCTGCATGCTTTCTTCTCGACATTCTTGACGATATTCATTTTTCTTACAACTCCATGGTCTTACCTTGTTTCGTACAGTAAACGTTCTTTTTATGACGTCCGTCTTCAGGTATCCGACAGCGCCAGCATTCGATCCCGGCTCGTTTCCCTTTGGAGACGCGAGCGCTAGCATTGAGCTACTGCAGTACAATGTTTTATTATCTTGTGTTACGTTGTCTAAGAGTTGACACCACAGAATTGGTACCATGAAAAGTAAATACGTAAAATAGTAATCACCTCTAAAATCTTGAAAAATGAATCTTTAAATACCAAGAAAATAGTTTTTATATTCCCAAACGTTTCTTTATTTTGAATATACTTGAAATTTACTCTTATTAAATTAATACATTTGAAAATAATAAATAGGTATGTAAATAATAAATTTAAAATAATAAATAGGTATTCCCCAACATTAACCTTCAGAAATTCTAAATATCATCAGTGTACGGCTGTTCAACTGCAAGAAAACATTCGTCGTCTATTCGTCGTCTAGACTTCAAATTTCGGGCTACGCAACGTCGGGATGGCGTCGTTTAGTCGTTGTAATGAATCATTTTGTTCAAGTAAACAACTATTCATAGTTGCGAAAGCCATGATCGATTTGACTCCGTAGAACAATTGCTGATGCTGCGCCGCCTCAGTCATGAGTCAACGAACCGAATGCATCGAAGGCAGCGCAGCCGAGTGTCATTTAGCTGCAACTACGAACGAGAACAGCAGCTATGAACAAACAACAGTTCTTGTTACTATGTTGGATTTTTTTAGCGGGGCTGAGCTGTTGCGTGCAAAACACATAAGCTATAAGTGTTGATGTAACTTTCTTCCTTCCAGACAAAACAGCGTTAACTTCCGCAGTGATAGAAAATTGGTCTCGTTCAGACGAAACTGTTTTAGGATAGCTACAGCATAAATGTGGCAGCTAATGGTACTGTCTGTCCTTAAGACAAGCACCACTCTTCCTATCGCTTGGAGGTTAAAGCAGGAGTTCGAGCTCAGGGACAGCGATACTCATTGAGTAAAACAAATGAGTCAGCTTTATACTAATATTCAGATTTGTCATTACTCCTCGCAATGAAGTGGAGTGATTTTTTATTGATCGTGGGAAATACTAAATCGGTGGTATTGTTTTCACTTTCATTAATATGAACGACTGAAGTATCCTTATAAGAAGGTACTGAAACAATGATCGCAGTTTCATTTTCGTGAATTTTCTTTACGTCTCTTGCCCACTCGTGCCTGGGCCACCAAAAGGTTTTGGAGGACCTGGAGCAGATTTTCAGTTTGGCACTCCCTGTTCTATTCTTCAACACTCCCCTAATTAGAAGACCCATGTAGTTAATTAACTTTCGAAAATATTTCATACTCAGTAGATCGTAAAATACACATGATGTTTTATGAATAAATGAAGAAGTGAATATTTTAATGAAGGAATTTTTATATAACACACTCAAACGTACCTTGATTTCAATGATGTCGTAAAGTGGCAGAGCGTCGCTTGCGCATTGAACTGCAGACGACAGTGGCCTTGGCAAAGAGTAGATTCAACGGAATTACCATATATGACGTGCAATATCAAGAGCTCGCGAGGGAATACACAGGACTACGGTCGATAGGCATACAGCCTTCCTATATACCTCGGGGTCTAGAGGATGCTCAACTACGTTTCCTAGACACCAATCATCCTTCATAGCTTGGAGCCTAGAGGATGGTCAGCAATATTTCCTAGACGCTATCCATCCTTCGTAGTTAGGGGTCTAGTGGATGCTCAGCTTTGACTCCCCTCAAAGAGATCATTTCTCACGCTACGCTTGATGCCCGTCCGCCAAATAACGATGGTCCACCGAGAGCTACAGCCCTCGCTGCCTACCTGCCACGGCCACTGCCATTGCTCGCAGTTACTGAAGTCAGCACCTGAAAGACTGACATGACTGGATGGTTCGAATACTTGAGACTCCTTCTCTCTTCAACACCAGACCTTTAAATTAATCTAGATTCAGTTGTGAGGATGTTTCCCGAAACAGTTCACACAGTAATTTAACAAATATGGACAATAATTTATAAATAATTATTTATCGACAATTAACTATCA
Source organism: Laupala kohalensis (assembly GCA_002313205.1). Taxonomy (NCBI): domain Eukaryota; kingdom Metazoa; phylum Arthropoda; class Insecta; order Orthoptera; family Trigonidiidae; genus Laupala; species Laupala kohalensis. The sequence continues at coordinate 1,095,656 of NNCF01127929.1, read as the reverse complement.
ACAATAATTTCTTCGGAGCCGGAAACCACGTGACATTTCCCCGGTGATAACTTTCCAATTTTTAATGTCTTGGTATTCGAAATGTTATTCATCTCTTATTGGAGCCCCTCCCCCGACCCAATCTGCCGCCTCCGCCTGTATCTCGATCTGTGCGTCTCCGCGAGTCATCCTCCACCTCTTTCGCCACCAGTGCTCCAGAAGCCGCCGCTGACAGCTCGTGCGGTTGCGGCGAGCGCAGACGGTGAAACCGCAACGGTTGTACAAATTGCTGCGGTTCCTCCTTTCCCCGCTCCCCTTCCGCTCTCGAAGACTCTAAGAGCTCGCGATGACGCGGTTTACCACAAGGCCTCCAGCGGTGGCTCCGGCGATGGAGGGCAGAGGACTATAACACGGAGGAGACTCTCCAAGGAGGGCGGTCTTCGGGATTAATTTTTACTCGCCAATTCTACGTGTAATCTATTGGGAGAGTATTGCGATCGATACCTCTTCAATTCCTCGTACATTGGGGATGCGAAGCTTCTTCTAGGAATTGCGCGATGCTGTGGGGGGTTGTGTGTAATAGCGAACTTTCTAGCTGAGAAAACTTTCGTAAATATCTATTAAGGAAATGGAGATGTGAAAAAAATACGAAGTAGACAATTAGAATCGAAGTGAGCTTCAAGTTTCTTGCGAACTCGAAAATACAACAAACTGAAAATAATCACGTTTTATTACGTAAAACCTTCGATTTTAAACTTGTTTGTTTAAAATCACAATAATTTTATATAAATAATTTAAATATAACATACTTTACACGTAATAGGGAACAAATATGTGGGAATAATATCAGTTAAGACTAAATGATTCATCGTCTTTCCTACGACTTGTTCAAAATCAATTCTACGACAAGCAACCACATAGGTTATTGTCTCGTCTCAACCAGGTATTTGGATTTTTCAACTCTATCAAAGAGGGATAAAGTCGAGTAAATCGCCTTTCTCTCCAATAATATTGGCTACTAAGAAACCTTGGTTAACCGTAACAAAGACCAGGTTTTCACATGGTCCGGGAAGTCCTATACTGTCGGACGCGGCACCAATTTGTGGTAAGCAGTATATGTTGCATCTGACTCAATAACTCCTACAAGTACTTTGAAGGTATAATTAATTTTATGCCTTAAATACATTGCCAGGTAAATTGCTGCATCACTACATTGCTGAGCACGAATCTCAGTTCAGTCAATATTTATACTGTATTCAACTTCCACTGTTGGTTCGTATGTACATACACAAAACTCTACATCGTTAAATGCTGCATACATTGCATTCTCCCAATGTTGAAAAAAAGGAACGGGGAAATGTTCATTAATCCCAAACAAGTGCGCTAGTGTTTGGTACATGTTGAGGCGCATCTTCATTAATTTGGTTATAAATGTTGATAATGACTGTTAACCACACACTGCTGACAAGGTTTTAAAATCGTCTCTCTCCTCAACAAACTTCCGTAAACCTTAAAATTGTGAAGAATTTAATTCTGTATGGGTTTTTCAAACATGATGCACACTAAAGAGACTTTCACTCGAAAAGGTACGAATACACGGACAGTGTTTCTGGTCAGTTATTCTCTGTCATCGTTGTCAGAAGAGCACTGTGTAAACACTGCCATCTGTCAGTACAAACTAACACTGAAGTTCAAGATATAGCTGTGACAGAAGCCTACGTCAGTTATTCCTTCACTGACCACGATTACCCCCCGATAGTGGAATTTCGATTGCTTAATCGTGACGGATAATGTGAAAGAATTTTTTACTGACGAGATTTTGGTTTGAGACTGTTCCTCTAAGAGTCGTCGATAAATAATTGTGATCATAGTTGCTAGTTGTGACCATAGTCGATAGTTGTTAAATCACAAGGTCTGAAGTAAGTATAAATTTGTTTTGTTTTATTAAAAGAGGAACATCTCAGTAGATATATTCATTATTTATCAAGTATACTCTTATCCATTTACTGTATAGGCATACTGACTGGAACAGGGGCCACGAACACGATTGTTACGGCACACCGCAAGCACAGATGCGATGTGCGTATTTTTTGGGTAGAAGCGGGATTCAACCATAAACCACAACCTTTATGGTAGAGTTCGCTGCCACCAGCTTGGTTTCCCCAAGCAACCAAACACACGTGTAATAACAATAAAATATTTAATTCAAATTAAATAGAGATCTGAATATTTACTTATGTAGACAAACTCCCAAATCATAAATACAAGTTTGAATTTGTTATTACAGAGTTATTGCTATCTGAAAGCAACAATTACACACAGATATAGATACTGGTGTTATGAATTAACTCGGAAATCTACCCAGATTATCCGAATCTCAAAAGTTTCCAAGTTGCTATCCCGAAATAACTAACTGTTCCAAGTTACGTCATTCGCACCTAATAGCAATGTAATAGAATTACCGCAGCAATTCTCAGTGCTCTGACGACCAAACTTAACCAAGTTACATTTCAAATAACCTGCGTACTTCCATACACTTCCGCAGAAAGGTCTGAAAAGTCACTTAGGATCTGCAATCCTCCCAATACATACAGGAGCGGAGGTCACGTGACTACACCCTCGCTACTGTACTGAGCACTCTACATCAGCTTGGTCACCCCTCAGCTTCTGAGAAAACTGCGTCCGTTCGGCTGACCATTATTTTTGGCAACCCTGGAATATTCCCTCCACACTCGCTTTTCTTCTGAGGGCGTTCATCTCAGTTTTCAGAAGTAGATGGGAACTGTTCAGCCTCTACACAATAAACAGGAAGTCTTAGTAGCGGTATTTTTCCTTATTTGGCGGCGACTGGCCCGACCCTTAATCTCCTTAGAAATTTCCTGCTAGCAAAATGCTTGAAAATGTTAATATTTCAAAAATCTATAAACTGCACTGGTCCAGATGTTACAACGATGAACAGACGAAAACATATATCTCCGTGCACGTGAGTAGTGGGCAGCGTTCACTGGTGATCTCTGTGTGTGTCACAAGCGCGTAGCGTTCACAGACTAAAGTACGAACACTGCCATAGTTTTCTTCACTGCAAACACTGTCATATAACTGATGTCGTGAAACCAATGGACAGTGCGCTGATAGCAGATTTCTCAGAACACTGACAGAGAAACACTGTCCATATATTCGTACCTTGGAGTGAGAGCACATGGACAAAGCAAATGAGAGCGAAGTTGTTGCAGGCAGATTGCAGATGCCGACCCTTCAGCTTGATTTCCGACATCTGATTCCTCTGTTTCATTAGCCTTCTTGTCCCCTCTGTTTGAAAGTAGTGTGTCATAATCTCTGAGCAAACAATAAGAATTTCATTTTCACCCTGAAGTGGTCGCGCGGGTGACAATAGTCATCTATGCGAAGTAATCATCTTTTTTCTGAAAGTTGTCATGGCAACACAGCTTGCGTTAAGATTATTAAACTTAACTATGTATTGCATCACCTCAACGGTTGTCTAGCCTCTATCTCGCGTGGTTTGCTTAGAATTGGATGATACGCGTCATCCACTTCACTTATTCTGTAAATACTTTAATATTGTTGCAAAATGTGTTTTCTAAAAGACTAAGTATACAGATTGAATTTATAGACAGGAGTTATGTACGTGGTCATTCATAAAAAGTATTAAGAAAGATACATTAATAATTCTATTTTAGAAATAGATGGCAGATGTCATCCACGCGACCTCTCACGATAGATTCGTAAGCGCGACTACTGCTGGGTCAAACAACTTTCGTATGGCATTTTCTGAAAATCAATGAATATGGGTTTGGGCGACATTTTTAACGAGGAAATTTCTCGAATAAAAATAATATAATACATAGTAGACTACCTGCACCGGTAGCCTCGTTGACAGATTAATGAACCAAATGGGCAAAGTGAAATAATGTTATGTTGAATGAAAATGGGAAACGGGACCATTTAAGAGACTTCTATGTGTTTGTGAACCAGAATTGGATAAAACGACCCAAAACAAAGTACTTCCTAAGGGAATCGCCTCATATGAGGAGCGTAGTCTCTATGAGACCACCTCAGAGGTTTTAGGTCTCGCAAGTTGATTGTTAATGGAAGACTGGGTCGGGAGGCGAACGGGAAGGCGCAGTTGGTACGCGCATGAGCGTGTTAAGCTATTTCCTCAAGGTCCCGAGTTCGAATCTCGGTCCCATCTGCCATTTTCATTCAGCGTTACATAATTAATCTGTTACCTGGCGGTGAGGTTCACCGCAATTTAAGATATTTCTTTGTGAGGGAAATAAGTTCTTTACCGGTTTCGTAACACTTACTGGAATATATTTCAATAGAAAAGCTCCTTCTTTCAAAAATCTATTTCTGGGAATCATTAAAACTTCAGTAGTTGCGAGTGAGTGCCCACGTCGGTTCCACACTAAGTCTAACCATCTTTTTGTTTTTGTCAATGAATAATTTATATTTAATTTTGCTCGGAACTGTACACTCGCGAAAAAAATGCGAAAGTACACTTTTCCCAGACGAAATATTCTTTAGAATCTGAATCTGAATTTTCCAGACATCGTAATCCGGGGAATTACGATAAACTAATTATTTAGTGGCACGGTAACTTTTGATCTTTTGTAAAAAAAATTAGTTTTATTAAATTTTCGACTCGAAACCCACCGATACCCAAAGTTATCAATATTTTTCTAAAACCTAGATATAAAAAAGAGTAATTTTGAAACGAATAATGAAAAAAAAAGTGTCAGAAATGTTGTGAGATATTTAGGTTCCAAAAATGGCAATTGTGTTTCTTCCTTTCTTTTTTTAATGCTAAACCAAAGTATCCGATAAAAAGATTTTGAAAAACTTGGATTCCTCGAAATCCTTGTAAAGCGTTCAAAGTATTTGAAATCTCTTGAAAAGAAAATTCGCGTTTGCGAGGCGATGAAAGAAACATCGAGAGTTTTTTGTGAAAATGTTGTAGAAAAGGTTGAGAAACGTCACAGATTGTATCGTTAAAGCTAAAAATTTAGGAAAGTAATTAACTTAAGACATAAAATCCCATGAAATTATTTTGAACAAGCTTTTAAAACCAGTGCAAACAACCCTGGCCCACATGACGCATAATGTCTGTGATATGATGTGAATGCCCATGCACATTTGTTATTTATGACATACAAAAAAGATTAAATTAAAAATTATATTTTAAGAAAAAAATTCCGATAATAAGAAAGAGAAAAGAAGAAAAATACCAAAAAAACGTAAATAGAAGATGTACACTTCTTAATATTGCGTAAAATACCCGTCTGATCGATAGTTTTTGGCGACTTCACTTGGAGTTACGACGGAGTATGTCTTCAATTATTAGTTATTCAGAATAAGTTTTCCATTTCTCTTGTTATTAATAATCTTTCTTAACAGTGCGTATTCAATGAAAATTTTTCTCAAATATAATTATCAATTTTATCTTTTGTGAGTGTTGTAAACTCACTGAATATTCATATATTTTTTCATGGTTAAAAAATTGTGAAAATGATTTGTATGACTTATGTCAGCAAAGTTGGGGTAAATACTCTTTATACAATAAATTACTGTAATACAGTTAATCTTTTGGCTCTTATAATCTGATGTGATTATCATCGTATCAATGAAATATCAACGAAAAAAATATGTAAATTCTGAGTGCACGAATGACGTTAACTCCTCACGATGAATACATACTGAATGAAGGGCTTCAACATCGATTTCATTGTACGTTAACAACGCAATTTTAGACCTTTTGATGCGAAACAGCCACAGTTTTATTTCGATGGAAATGCACAATTTCCATAATTAAATGATTACCCTTATTAATTAAGCTGATAGTTAGTACTCCGATCCATATTAATCGTTGAAGCGCAAAAATATTGAAACGGGCCACGGGTCGTATCATTTTTCAGACACGAATGAAATCTGTGGCAAACAAGACGAAAAGAACAGGATTGTGGAACGAACATGGAAGAAAACGATGAGAAAACACTCGCTCTGGAAAAATGGATGTCGGCGTCCGGTAAAGCACGAGGAGGATCTGGTCGTCGCGGCTCGCAGAGCCAACTAATCGTGCGGAAAAGAACATCTCGCTCCTGAACCAGACGCAGTGGCCGAAGAACACTTGGCTGCGACCAAGACTGGGGCAGATTTTGGATTAGGAGTTCCCCTCACCCTTCCTTCCCATGTAATAAAATATAAAATAAGCCATAAAATATGTTTCATCTACCATAAAAAGAATTAAAAAGTAAAAACTGCGCAATTACTATAATCAGTAATTACAATTTTTCGACGTCTGCTGTCGACTCATGCAGTCAGGGATATTTTTCTCCAACTCATGAATGTTCTATCCTAGAAGCAATTATGTTTATTATTAATGTTTATATTTGAGCTTGTGTATCATATATTACGTATTTGATTTATAAAAAAAGAAATACAAATCTCTGAGGAATATACTAACTTCTTATTCTATTTTCTACTCTGTTCTTCCAACTTTTACCTCCCTCCCCAATTAGTAGACTAAATAGGAAATAAGCGTAGGAAAATATTTTAATACTTCTTTTAACATACACATTTAGCAGGTGTATCATATTAAATAGCCCGTAAAATAGAAATTAATAGACTCAATGAATAAATAAATGAGATAATATTTAAGTTCTCCATCTCGTCTGCAAGTTTTTAGTAAACACTCATATTCGACCAGATTAAGCAGACAACAGTTTGTATTAAAACATGTCACAAGTAAACATGTATCTTTAAAAACACTCGAAACACATTAAAATATTAAAACTTTAAAACGTATACACAACATTTCAGTACTAATTTTGAACCATCTTCAGGTGAAACATATCTGAGCTGGTGCTCAAGTCATACTAAAATGAGAAGAAGTACTAGAGTATCTAAACCGAACTACCAAGGAAATTAGTGGAGGAAGGTATACAAAGAATAAACACACATAAAACATAAACCTGAAAAAATATTTATAAGTTAAACTAAGTAAACTAAGACATGTTGGAGGTGACTACACAAAAAAACAAAATTAAATAATAATATCATAATAATTTTTTGACAATTTAGAATTGTCAATTGGCAAATTGAGACTACATTTGGTGCATTTTATGTATAACATCTCAAGTATGTCTCTTTTATACTAGTTCTCTTCTATACCTAGTACTTTAGCATAATTCCATAGAAATTCGTGACGGCGATATTTAGAGAGAATATTTAAATAATGTTTGTCATAAACCATTCTTCTATTACTGAAATTTAATAATTTATCTTCATACGGTACTTCCTCTCAGCCGAAAACATGACAGTCATTTTCCAGTGACAACTCTTCAATTTTTATTAATTTGGGTAAAGAAAAAACATTATTCACTTACCACTTGACGCACTCCCCACGTACAAACTGCCCCCACTGTTCCCGTGCCCCCTGCCATCCCCATTTCGGCGACATCGTCATTCGTCTCTAGGACCATCGTCACGAGGTATGACCGCGGTTCCAGAAATTCCGAGTATATTCGACATTTCAAATAGCTGCGTTTAATATATTTATTTCTTCAAATTTACAAAATTTTCTCCAATTAAAGGCATTTCTCATATCAATGTGGATTGTGCTGCTTTATATGACGTATACTTATGGAACCTTTTACTATTCCTGCGATATCATACATCATCACCTGCGCACCGATTTCGCATGTTTGCATATTTTTCCCGACTTTCTATAGCTTTGAGGAATCAATTTCTAGCATTTCTAACAGCATGGGACCATTTGAATTTAACTTAATAGTGCTTATAAAAACATATTTTATAATATTTTCGTTACATATAAATACATATTTTTGAAGATTACTGTTTGAACCCTGTAATTTTTAGGATAAATTAATGTCATCAATCAAAATTTACATGTTTACTGCATGAACGAGCTCAGTAGTAGCATTAAACTATCCCACTTTACACTTGCATTGTTTTAGTAATAAGAAGATAAATATGTAACTCGTTTCTTGAAGTGCATATTTAAAATCTTTGAGTGTATTTCATTGGATTTTAGTACATATTTTGGACATTTTAGCGTATATTTTAACTGCACATTTTGAACTTTTAGTGCACTTTTTTTTTGATTTTTTAGAGCATCTTGATTCGAGCCTTGTAATCATGAAGCTTAATTTTGTTCGTGAAGAACGTGCCGCGGAAAATGTGTAACGGAAATGCGAAGAGGCGTGTAAGGTATACTGCGCATGCGCTAAGTGAGGAGAAGGAAATGCGAGCAGTTGGTAGTGGGGTGCCTGTATGGATGTCTGCTGCATAGTGAGTTGGGAGTAACGGCGCTCGTTTCTTATTTTAGCTGAATAAAGAACTTTTTAGAATATTCTGTTGTAAAAAAGTTCCTTTTTAAGTATTTTTAAATGCTAACACAAGAAGTCGCTTCAAACGTGTGGTTCAATGAACAACCGCACACATTTCTCCTATTTTCTTGAGTAAGTGCTGCATTGAAGAAGTCACTCCGAGAAATGATCATACGCTTCAAATTCATTTTACACCTTGCTTCTCGGTCTCATTGTCCATTAAGAATTTTTTACCTTTCATGGGACACATATCATTCCTCATCATTTGGCCTAGCCTATTTTATCTAAAAATGACAACCTGTAAGGATGGCCAGGCTCCTGTTTACACCATCAACCATCCATCGTCGACCTCCTGACCATCGAATCCACCACGACCATTAGTTTTAAAACCCCTATACCGTCCGCCCAATCGTACAGTCCTTCCGCGGACAACCAGACCGATGGGGACAGGAGGGATGAAGGGGGAGAGCAATAACACCTCGAAAAATACCATCTCCGTGCACATTTATATACGATAAAATAATAAAAAATTTATATCCAATAAAATTTTGAAATTAAAATTAGCTCAACATTACTACTTAACTTTAAACTGTTTAGTACTTTGAAAAAAAAACCAATCACAGAGTAAATGAAACGATACTAGTTTATCGATATACTCTTCGGATTTTTACATCTATCTGTAAGGCTGTGGTTTGCACCTCTCCTCAACCCGTAAGCTCTCGGATTACCTCACCAATCCTACCACAAGTCTAAGACTTCTGCGACTCCTATCATTCAGAGTCGCCTAATTCCACAACACAGTATTTCAGGAACTCGAAGGTTTCTCTACGATAAAAAAACTCTGGATCGAAAATTGGCAAAAGCCTGGTCTTAACCTTCTATACGTGGGCGCCAGCGAGGCTTGGGCGCGCTGCTCTTTATAGGGTTCAGAGAGGTCACATGACCCCAGGTGAGGTGTAATCGCTCCCTAACGGAACCCTCCGGTGTTGACGTGAGTTGTTTCCGTTAACGGCAAGCGAGCCTCATCCCATAGTCTCCAGAATAGATTGAAAGTCCTACTCTATTGCATGTGGCGATTTTCCTTGTCTACTGGGGTAACTTCACCCTTTCCGAGCCTCTTGACAATACATTTTTCCCCAAGCGCGCGTGTTTCCTTATAAGGAAAACAGACTTGGTCACATAATCGTAATCAAATTTTAAAAGTAAATTGTCCTCTCATTGTCTTTCTTCACAATATGAAATAAATACATAATAACACCACAGAGTATTGGCATCAAGTTGTATGTTGGTCGCGACGTTTCACATTTCAAAAATATTTCGTGAAATGTTTTTTCAAAGTAATTTTTCTTAGCGACTTTTTCAAGTTAGTTTTATGACTTTGCAAAATTGTAACCAGCGTGACTTAGTGAGTAGAGCATTAAACTACTTGTCGGAGGGTCGGGGCTCGAAGTGAGGAGAAGTAATAGGATTTTTACTCATGCCTCAAAGTTCACATACACTACCTTGACTACTCAGTCCGCTGTACACCGAATCCAAGAGTCTATCCTGGGGGCAAAGCGGCTGGAGCTGGCCACATCTCTTCCTCGTATCGAGGCGAACGAAGTGCGGAGCTCCACCCTCCGTTCCGCTCAAGGGCATGCCTAAGGGCCTCCTGTTGTACTGTTTAACTTTTTGAAATGTGTATTTAAAATTGGATTGTTTCAGGTAACTTCTATTTTACGGGTACTAAAATGAATTGAAGTAATCACTTAGTAACTATAAAAATTCTAAATGTAGTACGGTCATTTGTGTGGAAGTTTCAAACAATTTCCCAATGGAAAAAATGAATCAGTTCAATGCATCTCAAGATACGAAAAAATTCGTCCAATTTAGGTGAGGTTTTCAGCTGGGATTTTCATCACCTACTCCAGACAAATGTCGGTTCGGTATCGTAAGTTCCCGGGCAACCCAACACCTCTCCTTCTCAATTCCCTTTCCCGAGCCCAACGGTTAGGTGGAAGAGTAGGTCACATGGCCTGAACCTCGCTAAAAGACATTAATTAATAAATAAAAAAGAATTTCTGGTATAAAAGGTTGAGAATGGTTGAAGGGAAACTCCATCCAATTTTAGGTTCTGCCTTGGGTCAGTTCCAAAAAGATCTAACAAATGTCGGAACTATCGTGAACGGTTCAAGATCATGAAGACACGATGTCTGGAAAGCTAGAATTTATTTAAGATCTCTACAGTGCTACGGTTCTACACTATAATTTGTTCGGTGAAAAGGAAAAGTTTTCAGCGATTCACCGTTTTTGAAGAAAGGTAGATTCCCTAGCCTATGGCCCTTCACATATTTTCTTAAATAAAGATAATCTTATAGAAAACAATCAATATTAACTGACAGACAAAAGAGAAGTGAGATTAATGATTTAGAAACAATACGTTCAATATGTACTGGAAAAGCAAATCCAGGCAATGATGTTGCTTCAGATGAACCAATCAAGACAACACATGATTTGAAGAATCAACACAAACTATAAATATTTGTAGTATTAATCGACGAATTTATTGAAATACGGTATCTTTCTAGATCAAGGAAACAAAGATGGAGGAACAAACATAAATGACCAATTTTGAAAAATAATTGGATTGATACAGAACGATGTTTACCTTTTTTATCGTTTTTTTATTATTTTATATCTCTATTTAATCCAAACATAAAAAACAGGTTGTTCAACTTATCTTACCTCGCAGGCCAATTTCTATACATTTCCGATCGATCAGGTCGGCACAGGATGGGGTTTGGCAAAATGTTGGCCGATTAATAGAACTAATGGGTCATATTTGTTTATTTGTGACGTGATATTTTGATTCTCATCAACAAATTTAGATGATTTAAGCTTGAGAAGTTAAATAGTGTATTTCTATATTTTTTAAAAGTATTTTTAATATTTAGTATTGAAATGAGATGGTTTTAAATTTACAGTGTTACAGTATGATTTCGAACACAATTTTCTCTTTTCCCGCACCGGATATGCCACGTAAAACATTAATTCTGACAGCAAGGATTTGCATCACAAAGTCGTGCCCCCAACGATTGATGAAAAATTTGACGTGAAGTGTAACCGATGGTCGTAAAAACAATTTACATTTAAATATTAGCCTATACCATGAAATAGATTGTCATTATCTTAAAATAGAGACGCACTTCGAAAGCAACCTCGCGCATCAGCGAAGAAGGCATCGGCGGGAGTCTCGACGCAGGATGGTCGGGGGTGGGGGCATCTCCACACGTGTTTCTTACGAGGCGCGGAAGCATCGATGCGTTGCGTGCTCGCAGGCGAAGCATTTCACTCACAGACAGAGGCGTCGACGCGTGGGAAGAGTTCGGGGGGTGGAGACACACGCCGTCACCGACACCTCCCCTCTACCCTTCTGCCCGCGGTGTTCTTTGACGAAGTGTGCGCTCGTTATCTCTTTGCGACAAATTGAAACAACATATTCGTCCGCAGAGTGCGTCGTCTGGTGGGAATCATTCACAACCTCCAACGAAGGTTAGTCGTATTCTCACTTCGTGAAATGGGGAATACTGGCTGAAGAGACGGAGGAATGTATTCCATGTTGTCATTTATACGTATGAATAAAAACCCCACTGCATCCACTCCCTCTCTGTTTCCCATCGACTGACAGAATGATGCACGAAAGTATTAATGGAGTATAATGTCGGATTCAAGATTTTATTTTCTTGGGGAGATTTGTTTTCAGGGAATCTAGAGACATGAATTACAAGGGGTAATTTACAAGGGGTGCATCCCCCAAACCCTATGACGCAGATCTCCCCCATCCTCCCGAAATTGGTAACCCTAAAAAATCCTTCCTTCCCCCTCCCCACTCTTGACTCACTTCCAAATCATTTTTCAAACATATTAGAACCATTTTACATCTTCTTCTTTACCCAAGCTACATATTCAAAAATGAATGTCAATTATACATATCCAAGAAACTGACAAAGGATAAATTTAAATGAGATTAAAAACCCAATTAGGATTGAAATTCTATTTCAGCGCCTAAATATCAGAAACGTGGCAGAATAAAAAGACAAAGTTTAAAAAATTACCATATAAAGGTTAGATATATATTCAGACTAAGATGGCATGTATCCAGATTTCGAGGTCATATCTCATATTTCATCGGATTACTTCACAGTTTTTGTCACATATTAATCCAAAAACAATAATAGAAATTATATATTATAAAACGTTTTGACTTTAAGCTGGTGTCAAAATCAAAATACAATTAACATTTAATATAATCCCATTACCACGTTCATTGTGCTTTCAAATCCGAACGTCTTGAGACACATGCCAGTTGTGTCTCCCTCTGGTCTTTTCAGCATAGACAAGCCAAAGTACTGTGAGTTCTTAAACAGTAACTCTCGACACGAAAATTCCCCCTTGCTTATTTCATATATTATGAATACTTTTATCTTTTCTTGTGGTGATGGGTAAAACTATGAAAAATATCTATTTCTAGACGTTCCCATTTGAATACTCAGCAATACCTACTTACATATGTATTCCTTATCTAAACACCATAACTTTTTATCAGTGTCTCATGCAAAATGACTTTCAGTTATGAGAATCACAGGGAATAACAGTGTCGAAAATGTTTTCCTCGCTCACGTATGTGAGTTCTTGATGTTTATTTTACTTCTGCCGTGCAAACTTGATTCTGATGTCGAAATTAGTTGTATTAAATATTCTTTATGTGTATGTGACACTGGGAGCATATACTGCTCATTTTGATGAATGGATTCATCCAGCAACTAATTGAAAATGACAACGAGAAAATGCGATTGCGATTTGATCTCAATGCAATATGGAAATGAGCGGATCGGAAATTGAATGGAAACCAATACTGCAGAAACAAATCAGCATGGTGTATGGAAACAGAAGAGGAATATATTCATGCCCATCCTGCGATATCATAAAACACTTTAACTTTATTTTGTTGGTTATAAAAACATTGGTGTTTCGTGTGTTGGTGTTCTTCAGGGACCTCGTGCAGTGATAACCCTCGAGTAAGATGCAATCATGTAAAAGAAATCTTTAGGAACAATATTTTACAGATACGGGTTAGAGTTAAATCTTTATTGTATCGATAATATTGTTACTCTACTCACAAGTAGTACTATGTTAAAAGATATATCTTCTGAAACGTGTTTTCTATAAATACACATTTAAATTATTATTTCTCCCACAAATATTCCCCGTACAGTGACTATAAAATAGGACTAACTTTTAAACTTTTGTGTGATGTATGAAAGTATACTGTACGAATTTTCAATAGAACACTTTGAAACTGATTATGTTTGATTGTATTGATAATCATTGATAGTCTTGGTTTATTAATCTGCTAGAGATTTATAAAAACATTGTGTACATTGTTTTTGATTTGAGAAATAAAGGTAAAATTGATTTTCTAGTATTTAAAATTGATTCAAATAGATGAGGGTATTTGTGTATATTACGGTGTAGTATAATTAATTTCTAGTGCTTTAAAGTAATTTCAATTCAGTAAATAATTTGTATGTGATTCAAATGACTCTTTAAAGAAGAAACTATTATAAAATAGCAAAAGTTTTAACAAACGTTTTAGGTAAAATCGCATGATAAGTGAAAAGTGTTCATCGGAAAGCCAGGTCACATGAGCCCAAATTTTTTGAAGTCCTCCTTCCTTCGACCAGTGAAGTGCGACGACATCTCAACGGCGACAACTACCGCCACCACCATCACAACTGCTACCGCCGCCTCGACCCACAATGTGCACTCAAGCAGACCTGGCGAGAACCAATGAACGGGGCTGGTGACTAGGCTTGCTGCAGTGACCGAGGAAAGAGACAGCTGAGAGAGAGAGATCCTATTCCAGCTTGCTGAGGGTGATAATTTACAGATCGGTGGTCGGCAAAAAATGAGAGTAAGAGTAAGAGAAGCAGTAAGTGACGGACAGTAAGACAGTGAGGAGTAAGAAAGGAGGAGTAAAAGATTGAGATCGAAGGGTGAAGATCAGTGAGTTAAGTGAGAACATGGAGGTCAGTGAGAACCCGTGAGAGAGCGGAATTGGTAGATGAACTCATGATAAGCTCACGATCAGTGGCCATGTGGAATAAATGGAGAACGGGCGGTATCTGCTACAGTACGTGTCTTTGCCAACATCGTGTGACGAGGACGTAAGACCCATAAAGGTATTGTGCTGGAACTCGCATTAATAATCTGGATGATAAAACGTGTTAAATTTCTGAGTGAGATAGAACTATTTAAGAACTATTTGAATAACTGGAAATTTACACGTGATGGACACGAGCTCACATTACCAGAGTCAATTAGACGTTTTTTTTTGTTAATGAATTAATTTGGTTCTATGATGTTTATGTTATTTTGGAAGGGTAATAATTGGGATGTAAGAAATACATAGTGTCAATAAGAGGATTTCTATTAATGACTTAATTTGGTTATATAATGTTTGTGTTATTTAGAAGGGTAAATCATGAATTGGGATTTACGAAATGTGATGTATCAATGAAACGTCTTGTGTGATAAATTTGTTAGAAGAAAGTAATAAATTGTTATAAATTGAACCACAGATGTGAAGCTTTGTGTAAAAGAAATAGTAAAAATTATTATAATACTATCCACGCAAATCGTAGAACACTCTAAATTTCTAGTCACAACAATTTATTTTGTACGTGATCTCCGATATGCTTGTAGGAATTCCCACAATGTATTGTTTTATTCAAGTTTCGTGTATTCAAGTACTTCTCATTCATAACTTTATCGAGAATTAATTTATTTTAACTTAATTTAAGTTATGAAAACAGTGAGTAAAATTGCGGTGTTTTGAGACTTGCTTATCGACTTGCTTGCCAGCAAAAAACGATTCGGAGAATTCTCTCACAGAAGGTTTACAGTTGGTTCCATACGCAGCGTACTTGTTCTACTAGGTTTCATTTGATTTTCATATATTTCATGAAATACGTTTATTTCTCGCTAATGCTACAAAAATCGTTTAATCATAAATATGCTTTAGGCTACATTCAGAGACATTTTAAACGTTAGGGATGTGAGGATAAAGAACATCGCGCTTGTAGGTATTTTTATTAACTTTCCTGTACAAATGTGAAATTGTCAGGAAATCTCAGTCAAAACATTTACTCATCATGGGCTATATAAAATGACTGGGAACTCGTGAATTTATAGGCCTGGGATTTTCTCCGATTTCCCTTTATCTTTTTGTGAGGAGAATTTATCTCACTTCGCTCGGGTCTAGGGACCGCAGCATTTGGGGGTGACACCTTCATCGATACTCTTGTTATTACTAATCTCGAATTCTGAGTGATTTCAATAGTTACAATGAATTGCAAAATTCTCGTAGAAATTAAATGATGACTGTACGTTTTTCTTAAATAACTGTAGCCTTATAATATATTGAAAATACTTACAAGGGATGTGTGCGACCTCGATCGCTTATAACCGTACGAAAACGTCTTAGAATATAAATCGCTCATCCCAACAACAGTGGTATGAGTCGTTCCCATGAAAAATTCAGCTGTTGTCTGCTAGCGCCATTCGACGGTGGTATGTTGTACCTGTTCTAACATGTACTTACTCAAGTTGTGTGACGAGTATAGCTGCAATAGTAGGCCATCTTTTGGAGTGTTTGGTTGTGGGTTGGAATGCACAATGTATATATTGCTACCATGAGGCGATTTAATCCCATGAATGTTGTCAAAGAGGCTAAGTTACGGTGTGCTGTATATAGAAACGTAATCGGAGTCGAGAATATAGAATTCGCGAATATGTTATATAGCATAATAATTCAAAAATACAA
Source organism: Laupala kohalensis (assembly GCA_002313205.1). Classification (NCBI taxonomy): domain Eukaryota; kingdom Metazoa; phylum Arthropoda; class Insecta; order Orthoptera; family Trigonidiidae; genus Laupala; species Laupala kohalensis. Next base: position 1,079,447 of record NNCF01127929.1, on the reverse strand, counting down.
TGGGAATGTCACATATGCATGAGGATACGCTGGATAGGTATAGTGATTTTGAAAGACAGGAAGAGCCCGTACCTGAAGTCGGCTCTTCCGGCAGTTCAAGACTTTCATACTGCAGAGCAACAGAAACCTTCAAGTGCAAGTGAGTACGAATCACCTTCACCCAAAATGTTGAGTCCCAGTGTATTACAAGATATTGATGACAACGTACTGGAGAGCATTTATGAAGACTACTACAGTCCTTGCTATACAATTGATGTGGCTTTATCAATGTGTGGCAGATTAGCTAACAAGCTCTATATCTACTCTGCCTCCTCTACCCAGAGTACGACAGCGACTTAGGTCTGTACGATTCTGACATTGCCCTGAAGAAGGTCACAGCATGATGGCCGAATCGTTGGTAGTTTTATCTACTAAGACGCGGTTTGTCCCGGACAAACAAGTTCATAAGATCTATTATCTGTTGTCAAGAGATATAAGGCACTTTTGGCCCAAATGTTTCAAAGGAACTTAAAGCAACATGTCCACGAAACATTCATGAGGGGGCAAGCAAAAATGGAAAACTGACGAAAGAGTGTGTGAATTTTTTTCTAAGTTCAGTCTTTGGTATTGCTTTGTGCTTTTGATATTGGATTGCCTGAATGGGGAAGCGACATTGAATGTGAAAAGTGGCTTTAGTCAGATGTGAATTTTTGGGATGAGCAGTTTATATTCTAAGTATATTTTAGTGCGTTTCTGAGCGTTCGAGGTCCAGTGTTAGATAAGTATTCCGTTGATATTATGACAAGTGGCGGACTATTTTTTATCTTTTTTTAGGGAGGGGGGATTTTTAAAATGATTTTGCCTTCGGACACAGTAATGTTAAATTCGCCACTGCATTTGGGTCCTTTGATAGGAATTGAGGGTATGGTCCCTTTCTTGTTTCAGTTATTGTTATTATTATTATCATAATCATCATCATTTTCTCTTTCCCATTCTAACAGAATGGCTGATTGTAATGAACAGGTAATCTGCCAGGCACCTTACAGTACTACTGTTATGATTGAGATAATAATAATGTCACATAGAAAGTTTCTATCATTATTATTATTATTATTATTATTATTATTATTATTATTATTATTATTATTATTATTAGGTCATTAGAACCCCAATTTCTTGTTTCCGTAGAGTAAGTTAATTTTTCTCAACGTAGTCCTACGCAGTGGGTAACTGCTTTTTGAACAATAGATAATTATTATTTTTATTATTAATTTAATGAAGGGTTCTTTCTCAGTGGGAACTGGAAAACATACAACCACCATTGACGGTTTTGGGAATGGTCTTTATCGATACAGAAAAGATATTCATCCCAGTCTGTACAATGAATTAATTTAAAAAATTTGGACAATATAACATTTCTGCAACAAGACAGTTTTGTGTGACCTTCATTACATTGTACATGATTCTCAAGTCTTCCAAATTCTTCTCGAACCTCTTTGATAAAATACACGTACCTTGGAGATAATTTCAATCTTATCTAACTTCCACTTATTCTTGATTCTATTTGCTAGATCCTTGTATGTCCTTACTTTTTGAATTTCCGTACAGTTGAATTATTGTTGTGCACTGAACAGCGGTCGGTACATTATGGCCGGTGCCCTTATTTTCCGTATCAATATGAAAGGAATCAGGGCGTTTAAAATCCACTGTCGTGACTGTCAACAAAGGTCTGTCCCAATAGAGGTCGTGTTTCTGACCTTCAAGTACTGCTGTCCGTCATCAACTTTTGCAATCATTACAATAATTTCTTCATTAGAGAACATGAACTTCATCCTTAGATTCTTTTCTTGTTTCCTTCTTAACTTGTGAATATACAAGGTGCGGCAGCGAATCGGGCGATTTTGAAATAAGTGTCAAAAATTGATGAAGTTGTTTACAAAAAATTTATTAATACCATAATAATCTACATAGAAAAGCATTTATATTTCACTAAACTAATTCAATTTTTGAAAATTACGTCGGCAAGGTGACGTCCTTCTCTCATCAGGCATTCGTCAAGCCGCCGATGAAAACTGTTCATAACGTCCCGTAACATTTGCTGCGGTATTCGTGCAATCTCTCGACGAATGTTTTGTTTCAGTTCATCCAATGTCATCGGCCGTTGCTCGTAGACTTTACTTTTGAGGTAGCCCCACAGAAAAAAGTCACAGGCCGACAGATCGGGCGAACGTGCGGGCCATGGAATTGTTCCGTTTCGAGAGATTAAACGATTAGGAAAAACGTCATTCAGAAGATGCATACTCACTCGGGCTGTATGGCTTGTTGCTCCGTCTTGTTGAAATAATGTTTCATCGTTCATCCCGTACTGGGGTAGTTGAGGAAAGAAAAATGTGCGTAACATTTCTGAATACCGCTCAGCATTAACAGTCACAGTTTCTCCATGTTCATTTTCGAAAAAAAATGGTCCGATAATGCCTGACGAAGACATGGCACACCAAACAGTAACCTTAGATGAATGAAGAGGTTGCTGATGGAGTTGACGAGGGTTGGTGTCGCTCCAGTAACGGAAATTTTGTTTGTTAACATATCCAGACAGGTGAAAGTGTGCCTCGTCACTCATCCAAAAATTATACACGATGTCTTCATTTTCTTGAATCATAACCAAAAAACGTTCACAAAAACACCGGCGGGCTGCGAAATCATTGTTATTAAGAGCTTGAACAACTTGCAGTTTATACGGATGATTGTGCAAATCTAACTTTAAAACTCGTCGAACTGTCCTGTCACAGAGTTGGAGTGCGACGCTGTGACGGCGAGCGGAACGACGAGGGCTTCTTCCAACTGCAACTCGCACACGTTCGATATTCTCAGGAGTCCGGGCTGTTCTCCTACCACCACCTCTTCTTCTGTTTGTTGATGCAGTGGCTTCAAAATTTGCAACCCACAACTTTATTGCATGTGGTGTAGGCACTGGCCGATTACGATGTATCGCGAATTGTGTTCGAAAACGGCGCTGGGCAGCTGCATAACTACGGGTTTCGTAATAAGCCTTTACGGCGAACGCACGTTGTGGGTTAGTCCAACCGTCCATTGTTACTGAAATGCTTTGAACCGAGGAACGTGTCCGTGACCTCGGTTACCCCCACCTATCCATTACCAGCCCACACTACCCCCTCCATAATCGCCCGATTCGCTGCCGCACCCAGTATAACAACCTAGGTCCACCCTCTTTTCGGGGCCTTTAAACTCTTTCACGGCCTAAATGAAGAAGATTTAGGGTACCCATTTTACTATGCCAAATGAGTAAGTCTGGAAAGGTATGACCCAAGTATTGATCGTTGTGATGATATTTACTCCATACAATTTAGTGTTGTCTGCGGATGTACCAGACATGTATAAAAACGATACTATTATTTTAAACGCCTTTCCATTAAAATTGCTTCGTCCAAGTGCATAACGCAATGCATAACAAGAATGCTATAAATGTTCGACGTTATTGCATACTACCAAAATTGTATTAACCTACCAAAATTGTATTAACCTCCCAAATTTTTCATATCTTTGTGGAAGGGAATCAGAATATTGGTAAGAGAAGTAGAGACATAGATAAACAAAATTCTTTTGAATTCCACATCCAGTTCTAGAAGGCGAGAGGGTCGCGTAGCGGAGAGGAAGGGACGCTCAAGGAGGTTTGGGAGACGCTCGCCATCACTGGCGTCGGATCGTTACAAGTCATCCCCGCTGTTTCCCCGTTCTCCCGCACACCCCGCTGTCACTGTCATTTCACGGCTCGTTGCTCGCGCCNTAAGAGACCGAGCCCCTCATTCGCGCTCAAGTTCCTCTCTTCGAAGGGATGCGATTGGCTCGCCTTGGACTGCACGAGAAGAAGAACGAAGCGCACATGATTTAAGGTATCACTAGAGGGATAACGTTTTTCTACACGCAATTTATCATACTGCTATATAAAAGAGAAATTCTAAGTTTGGAAATGGCTAAAAGTTGAAACCTATTGACATTCATCGCAGAATGGTGATGACTCCTTATCAATGCGTTAAAACGGTATTGGAAGTTCACAAAGGGTGTGAGGTACATGACTCCACGCGACTCCGCACTCGTACCGAGCATAACGCTGAGTGACTCCAGAAATCGCTGCAGTCGTTGAAACCATTGTGACGAAAAATCAACCGAATTGGATGCACTGAATTGGGGGAAGATTAATAAGTATATTTAAAAGGAAAGCCTTCAAATATTTGAAAATACTCATTAAAGAACAAAAAAGCTTCAAAGAGGTGAAAGAAATTTTTACGGAAATGATGAATTCAAGAGAAATTATTAAAGAATACTACTAGGTCTCATCTAATAAGATCAGATAGAAGATCGCACCTGCCTCCTCGGGCAGGGACGGGAATGGGTGAACCCAGTGCGAAGTGGCGCACTAAAAGATAGAGAAATGAATAGTTAACAAATATGAACATTTTACCAAAAGAAAGAGAAAATCCGAGTAATGACATAGAGTTGAGGAACTGGGAAAAAGAAGGTAAGAAAGAAAGAAAATAAAAAAATTAATGCATAAGTAGGAAATGTAGTTGTGGTTCAGTACATCACAGTATGCGTGCTGCCGTGCTGTTTCATAAGGTGTCAGCAAGATGGGTACCTCGCCATCTGAGTTCAGAATTGAAACTGCAGCGGGTGAAGAACGTGGAACGAACTCGATGAACCCTCTGTTTGAAGCAATAAAAGAAACAATAGGAGGTAAGAATGTCCGTTGACACGGTACGCTACCCGACAATAGAGTGGTTGCGTCATCTCCCGAAATATTATTTTTCAATGGGGATTCTGGTACTTCGGAAGCACAGGTACATTGATCATGGGGGAGAAATGTTGGATATTTTTATAGTACAATACGTTCACAAAGACTATTTAAAATGAATTTCATTTCACTCTCCTTCGTATAAAATCAATTCAAGGTGTCGAACCAAGTAACATTTTCTTTGCTAACCAAAGCGTTTATGTAAGTCGTTCGCTCTTCAAATCACCTTTTCTCCAAACATACATAAATTTCTCACATTGTGGTTGACCACATCGCCAGATAACATATTAATTACCAAAAGAAAGAGAAAATAGAAAATGGAAGTCGGTATTCTTCCACTCCGTTCCCCCCGATCCCGTCTACTATTGTCATTCCACTTGCTATGACCCATCGACCTCAGAGGTGGTCTTATTCGAGATACAGTCCTTGTTTGAAGTGAATCCTACAGGGAGTTCTTAAGTGCTTATACGGCATACCGCTGTGGTAGCTCCCCAGTGCGCAAAGCTCGATGTCCCGTGTTCGATCCCCGGTTACGCCTCACCATTTAATGCACTATAACATTATCACTCTTTTCTCCTTTTCAACTCGCAGCTTGTCTCGTTTCATACTGCGTCACTATATGGAAGATGAGATGATGTCTCTACGTTGGGGGCAGAGGTGGCCTCGAAAGGTTGACGGAAGCACTTCCAGTACCTCCCTGAGGTGGATGATGACGATGATTATGATGAATGAATATGGTGGAAATAGTGGAAGGGGGGAAACATCTCGGGAAAACCTGCGGCAAAACCGTGTTGTTACTAAAGACCATAATAATTACTAAAAGTGTTATAATTAAGATTTATAATGACAGCGGAAAAGTGGCCGATTTATATGTTAATAATTCACTTAACTCCAAGGAAATTTTAACTTTCCAAGACCGTTGGCGCACAAAAATTGATAAGATGTTGTTTTTGATTTAATGTATGTGTACAGAATTTAGATGATCTACGCCCAAAAATTCTCCGTCACCTTACCAACAAACACTCGCGCATAATCTCAGGATTCATTTTCCACTCAGGAAACTATTCAACACTTTCACCAAAATCCAGTCTTCGAATTTTTCAAACGCGACTATCAAGAGCATAAAAGAGAAAATACAAACAGTAAAAAAAACTCATGACGAAATCTTCACCTGCCTCATTCGTACTCGCCATAGATTTGCCTGTCGCCATACTGTTATTGCGTCAGTTGTCTCGATATTTTGGGTTTGCTCTGTAATAATTACATTGTGTCTGACATTCCGGTAGCGGTTCTGTTCCTCTCAATAAAAATTCCACAGGAAAGGGAGAGCTTGGATGCAACCATGTCAATTCCACGAGCAGACGTTTTGACACAAATTTTGTTGCATTCATCAAGCCATCTCTAGAAAATGAAGAGCTCGAGATGTCGTTTCGTGATGTATCGACATCCGAACGATGGACATCGAGTCTTCTGAAAAGCGGAAGCTGATGGACGCTTAGGAAATCGGATTATCAAGATAAAATTTCAGGCCTCGGACGCATATTGAAAAAATAAATTCAATATTATAGAATTGTTAAGAGTTCAAATCTGTTTTCGAAGAAACAAATACTATTGAAAGTTGTTTTCTTAATATCGTTTAAAATCCTTGACTAATGGAAATAAATAAAATGATACGCTAAATAGGGTTTTGAATTAAGAATTGATACGCTAAAAAGGGTTTTCAATTAAGGATATCTTTCTATCGATATTTATCTCTTCGTGGACATTGACATGCGCCCATTAACATTTTTTTCAACCCACGAATGAATAATGAGAACCCGCGGCACATAAACGTGAACTATAGTTTGTGAAAAAAAAATTGCTCTACTTGCGATTTTTCTTGGAATTGTGGAATTCGAGGAATTGGAGCATGTTATGATGCCTTTGTTGATTTGGCAGGAAACTTTCAAGGGCGCCGGATGCCAGGCGCACCTTTCCGAAGCGGTTGATACATGAATGAAACGAGGGCAGTAGCATACATAGGTAGGACCGTGGAGGGTGGTACACCCCGGGTCGCACCCTGAATGGAACCTCAAAATGAGTCACCCAAAAATAATATAAGGACGTAAATTTGATCTATAGTGGAACTTCTGTAATTCGTAGACCTTTAAAACGAAATTCTTGATAGTTTGAATATTTTATTTGATCCCTTTACTTTTTCATAAATTACAAATCAAAAATAGATTAACTGAACTGCTGTATCCAAACAGGTCACTAAAGAATCCTGCTAATGTATTTACCCACAGTTTGATACCTTATATTCAACGGAGATGCTACTGTTTTGTGGTATTGAGAATTTTTTTTTTTGATTGGGGGGCAGTGTCCAAGATTCGTTCCTTAGCGACATGATGGTTGACTCATTTCCCGAGCTATAGTTTTCACAGAAATTTTTTCATTTTTAGGAAGCCTACAGTTTACTTCTTTTCAACAATCAGTTTATTGGTAACGAAATTGGAAGAATCGGTGAGAATGAAACAATTACTTGAAAAGTCATATTTCTTTTCTCTTCATCTCAATAACGTAAGTGAAGTGAAAAGCTTATACATTGTTATCAATATGCACTTGCAATGTTGTGCAACAAACATAATTGTAATGCTCTAAAGTCACGTATGACGTAATATTAAACAATAAGGAATCCAATTGTTTTACTTACTATATTTTATATGTAATGGTTGAAAATTGGATGAAATACTGGACGGCGGACCTCTAAAATTCTTAGAAGTTTTTTTCTGGGTACAATTATAAATATAGTTTTTCACGTTTCTTTAGAAACGTCGGTAAGTCATGACAAAAAATTCTGTCATTGGTCCAATAATAAGATATTGAAATAAAGAGTATTTCAATATTAAGTGAAATACAGTATGTTTCACTTCTAAGTATAATAAATGAAATATAAATTAAATTTATCCAAAAATACAACCTTTCTTGGTGGTTTGTCATTTTTAAATCTAAGGCACACAAGGTTTCATCAACGGGTTCTTCAATTCCTCAGGTGTTTCATCAATAATGTAAATACGTGGCAATCAGTTCCAAAATCTAGTAATAATTTAGTAAACATAAATAACACAACGTATTTGTAACAATTTCTACTTCACAAACAAAGAAGCATATATCAAGTTGAGGTTTCTCTGATTGTCTATTTTAGAAATTCACTATCACACCCTGCCAAGTCTGTGTGTCACTATTTTAGACAATCAATTTCATTCTCTATTTTACATTATCACTTCACCTTCATTATATATTAAAAAAAGTAAGTTAGACATTCCACTTTATTTATTTTGCCAACGTTTCGAGATTTCTTTAACTCTTCATGAAATACTACCTAAAAATACTATAATAAGATTCAACCAGATAATGACGGAGAAGGTTACGTCTGGACGAAACTTCCATGATTTTAATTCTTAACTAGTATTTTTAAATGTGATTGACTGTGGTAATTTTAATAACATGATTTTAATTGTATCTGCACCTCAACTGGCCCTGGTGAAGAGATAAACAAATCTCGAAACGTTGGCAGAATGTAAAATAGTGAATGAAATTGATTGTCTAAAATAGTGACACAGACTTGGCAGGGTTTGATAGTGAAAGAAGCATATACTATTACTACAACTTACGTCCATTATATAATCTACTAAAATAAATAATGAAAGACTTACGACCTTTTACGGACGAATAGCATATAAATTTTGTGAAAAGAGCTCACAACGTTTCGAATTCGTTTTAAGCCATCGTCAGGTGATCAAATAATAACAAATTATAACAAGAAACATAACAGGACAAATGAACATGATATAAACATAAATATAAACCCAAAATATGTTGACAAAAAAGCAGAAACTACAAACGAGTTATAATATAGTATTGTATATAGCAGACAGTTTTTCAGTGTCTGTGCGTAAATTTAAACTCCCGTGAGTATTTTTTATAAATATAATTTCTGATACACCACGTTTGTAATAATTAACTTCTTCGTTCAAAATTAATGTATTTTTCCATTTCATCAAGTGATCATTATTCATGCAATGTGAGGTAACTAAACTTTGTTCAACTGATTTTATTTTTCGTTTGTGCTCCTGGATTCTAGTTTTTAACCCCATTCTTTGTTTGAACACAAAACATAGAACACAAAATTTTAAAAGTACCCGGTATAATTTCGACAACTTATCTGTGTCCTATCCTAAATTCGCTTTCGCGTTGCATTGATATCGGTCACTTAATGGACAGAGATAATACAGCAATTTTAGTTAAGGAAACAAATTACTTGACACTATATTCTTCAGAAATTATTAACATAGAAATTACATGTAACACATTAAATCTACGATCTGATATAAAAATGTTTATGAATTGTAGTTTACTTTTTTAAAATGTAATCAATTAACAATTATATTAATATACAAATTTATAACGTACATGTGATAAATCAACATACAATATTATTGAAAATTGCAATTCCATTTCATTTGCTGAGCGAGACAAAGAAAATAATTAATTGATGTGAATCGAAAATTTATTCTCATAAAACCAAAACATAATAAACATTTCCCTCCTTCACTTAATTTCTTCATTATTCACGATCACTTCATGAAAGAAAATCTCTTTTGATATATTAATTTCATTTGAAAAGAAAAGTATGACGTGATGGTAAGATCGAAATCTTACGAAATCGTAAAGCGATGGAAAAGCTCTCGAATTTCCATGGTCGTAGTCCTTGAACCACCAAGTCCAGGGGAGTCCATTCTTTCGATTCCCTACAAATATCCTTGAGCTATTCGCGAGAGAAGTTTCACACGAAGTTTGCACAAAAGGGAGACCGCAGAGGCCACACAAGTTGCGTGTAATTCGCGAAACGAAGGGTCACTTACGCTCACCCACACGCGCTCGTTTTCATCCGGAGATGAGGATATAGATGATGGTGATGAGGCTGCTCAGGGAGGGGGGGTGCTTCATACCGGACCCCTTAGCGTCCAAAAAGGCGTATCATTTGCGAAAAGCGACCATTAGAGTGCACGTGTCCTCGTTCGTTGGGGGGGGGGGGCGTCGCCACGCGTCGCTGCGTGCGCATTAGCAGTGGCAACAAAGACCTTTGGCTGCGAGGGGGGAAAGGGTGTGTGCGTCCTCGAGGTGCAATGCTCACGACATTCGCTTGGTGGTGATGGGCGGAGAGAGTTATTGTCTGGTCAATGAGATAACCTTCCAGTAATTTGATTTTTCCGAGAGGGATGCATTTGAAGATGTCGTTAAATATCAGGTAGATTCCAGTAGAGGCTGTTTTAGATTTTTATTCCTTTTCTTCGGTATTGCAGGATTATTCATTAGACGTTTGTCGATTATTAAATATTGAACAATGTATGGCTAAGTTTCTTCTCGCCATACATAATCCTGTACATTACCTCTCTTCCTTGTTATCATTTTTTTTTTTTTTTCACTTTTATTTCATGAAAGTACTAAGAAAATGTACATTTTTATATCTCAATGATTTAATGTGCAATTGTCGTGTTGCGAGGTTCTTCTACCAAAAAACGTGATTTGGGTAAAGGATGGAGACTGTACGTGTTACATTCCTGGGGGACGTAAGTTAAAGAACTATCATTGGTCGTTCATAATATTTTTACGGATTCTTCTTCGTAACCCTACGTGGAGATAATGGAGAGTGTTTGCACAACATACACGCTTCCTAGCATATACGTTATGTTGATGACGCTAACTGCGTAACGCAAATGGAAAGAACCAGTGTAATCGATGCATTTTGCACGGCGTACTTCCGACTCAAATTATACTACAAATTGTAAACTTAAACAAACTACTTCTAGGCAAGCGTACACATGTAAACTGTACTCTGAGTACACCTGCACGTGCTTATATGGCACACACAACCAACAAATCTCTCTACATACCAACAATACCCTCTCAGATATCAATATAACCTCAATTCCAGACCAGAATCCGACAGGAGCTGTCTCACTAGAATACCACTTACATCGTGCGCAAACAGAGGCGTTGTAATGTACTACGCCAGGAGCGTTCGCGTATCACTAACTTCTGAGCATGCGCGGAAGTAACTTGCATGTGGATAGCGTGTACGATAGGTCGCAGATACGCTATGCAAAAACTCCCCATTTGCTCTATTTATTTCCCGTAGTTTTACTCTCACGTCAGGATGCTATGAAGTCCGGCAGTTAACTTTGGGTGCAAAAGTCAAGTCTCTCGCTTTCAAAGAGAGATCATTTTCCATGATATCGTTTCTGGTGAACATACTGCAACGACGACGACTTCCTCTCAGCCGTGGAAGCTATGACGGAAGTGGGGAAGGAAAGTTTGATGATTGTTTCCGAATGAAAGGGGGGAGACGACGACCGAGGGGACGGAGGAGGTCGCGTGCCGCGGAGGATATGGTAGTTACCGCACGCGTTTAGCGATTTAGTGATTAGAGCGGCTGCAAAAAGCGAGTTCACTCAGCACACGCTGCTCGTCAAGTTGCGCGTTTCCGCTATATCCCTCCCTCGCACGTGTACTTCCGGCAAACGTCCGACGAAACATTCTTGGGAGGGTGCTATAAAATGTATGGATTTCATTAAAGCTGTCTCTGGTGGCAACAGTCATAGTGAAATAATATAACAAAACTATGTAATGCAATGTAATTGAAATAATAGTTCAAAATGTAAATTTTGTGAACTTCCGGATGAAGAAGTGATCGTGAATGTTGTCCGGAGATGGAATTGTCTAATTACTTGAATTCCTAAAATTATTTTTTTAACTGTGTGTCCTAGAATTGCCGCAATTCCTTTCTTCGTATTCTTGAGCGGTACTCCAGTAATAATGGTTGCGTTTCGTATGGTTACAGGGGGATAGAAAATAATATTTTCTCTCGTTGTTAAGTATTTCTGTCTTAGATCTTCAGCTTTTCTCACAATATTAATTTTACTCAGATGACACCCTGTCTAGATAAAAGACTATTTTCATGGTTTCGCTCAGGCTTCGGCTGATCATAATCTAACAATTTCTCGTTTTTCCTTTTTTTTTGTGGGGCTTTAGGGCTCGTCAACATCGAGGTCATTAGAGCCCTTAAAACTTGTACAGGTAGGGAAAATACAGTTACGCACTAAGGAGAGCCTACATGACTCTCCCCGCCTGTGGGACTCGCCGAATAACTCAGCCATACCCACTAAAAACCCTCCTGAATTACAACTCAAAACCCAGCATATCTCAAGTCTTTACTTAAAACATTAAAAAAAATAAAGAAAGAAGAAAGAGGAATATGAAAGATACCCTAGCCCTAATAGCGTCGGGATCGAAAAGAACAAGAGGAGACCAAGGAAGGTCAGGAAAGAGAAAGGAAGGAGCCCTGCACAAGTAAGTGGAAGCAATGCTCGTTTTTCCTCTTATGATGCTAAAAGATACTTAGTGTTTTCGCGAAAAATATGTGAATGCGAAACACATATGCAGGGTAAAAATTTAAAGAAGGTTGTGGCTTACTTTAGACGTTTAAACACAATTTATGGGTAGGTGAGACCGCAGTTGCTTGGCACAGATCCAGACGTCGCGACTAATGAACGAAATTGCCCCAGAGCAGTTGCCTTTAATATCCGATAAAAAATTTGAAACAATTCATCAAACTTGAACGTAAAGCATGAATTGTCCTGAGCTTTTCTCCTTCACATGGAAAAAAAATCTGAAATGTTCATCCTTTTTAGTTTTTACGATCTTAGGTATCAGAGGAACAAATCAGTAATAAAAATAAGTTTTATATACTGTCAAGAATATTTTCGCAGTTACTGAGCACAATACTCGCTCAAAGGAATTCGTGAAAACTAATCTATCACGATATTTCTTGCTCCAACCAGAATTTGCACCGGGCACTTTGGTTAAATATTCCTCAATCTTCATAAAAGAACGGAAGGTCTAATCTTTCGTTGTCATTTCTTCCAAAAAATCTACGCTCTCTCCGATAAATACGAAAACGAGGTAAATTTCACATTCACACTCAGGAATTTGACTAGTGAGGGAAATTATCGAGATAATTAGACCTATGAGAATTAGCTCGTAATTATGCTAAAAGACAATATTAATCATTAGAAAAAAATTCGCAGGGTAGAGGGTTTATGGGAATCAAATTCTATCTAGCAATACCTACTATCTACAACTAAGTTCGTTTCATTTTATAATGCAAAAAATGAGGTGGTTGCAAAACCTCTGTACCCTTCTACTGTCTCACTACGTAACAAATCTACACAAAAGAGAACTCAACTTGCAACCACATTACTATAACTCCAAAATGACTGAGAGACCGAGAGAGAAAAATGATATGATCATTATCACTACGCTCATGAAAATATTGTGGCAGCCAAAATTGACAAATATGTTTCAGAGTTGTTTTCCAAAATAGTTTACAAGGTGGAATGATCAAATATGATGATCAAAGATGTATTCGCGACTATATAGATATATTTTTTTCACTATCACGATATTTACTGTCAATCCTTTACTTTTTGAGCAGAAATCACATCTGAAATATAATGCTCTGGCACAAAAATTATTTCGTTGCGTGATGTTTGCAATTTGGTCATTTCGTCGTTTGTAATTATCATTCATTGTCTAGAAGGTTCCTGGAACCCAAATCCTTCAGTGTGGTATTCAGATTTATTGAGATTTGTTTATTAATGTTGTATTACCACTTCGTGCTATACAGATAGTTATTTTCGCCTCAGATACATCGAACTCTGTAAACACCACTCCTTAGAGCATAGTATTTACTTCCGAAATGTTAAATCGATGTACTGAAAAGAAAGAAATGTTTCCGAAAGACATATTAAGTGTCGATATCCTGTCAAGTCCACTCCATAAACAAGAAGCTCGATTAGGATAAGCTAGCAAGCAATAGAATATTTTGTACCACGTTACCACTAGAAGTGATGTATTGTTCTTTGAGAAATTTTTTGTTCGGTTGCTTACGGCACAGACCAATACAGCACTATTCAAAGGTATTCTTAGGTAATGATAGGTGGAATAATATAGAATTACAGCCGAGTAAAAGTTTAGAATTGCTCAATTTTCAAGAATGAAGTACAAAAAATTGCTGGTTTGAAAACAAACGAATAGGAATGATTTTGAGACGAAAACCAAACTTAAATTTTGAAGGTCAAAGGATTTATACTATTCTATTGCAAAGGAACAATCTTAAAATAAACTCGTAACCTGTGAATGCTATGGAACTCACTCAATAGGTAAATCTTCCGTGGTTTATGTCTCACTTGCGCAGTCGTAGCAAAGGGGTTAATGATACACAGAAAAACAATAAAAACAATTCAAAATTTAGAACAATGAAAAAAAATTAAGGAGACTGCATTAGATATAATAGTGGTTCTAAACTGATTGTCTTGATATATTTATATTTGAAGGACAATAATTATACGAATATTATTATAGATAATCAATTTTTAATGTAATACTTTATTAGTATTCACTAATACACGGCCAATTGATTGTGTATAATAATATTCGCATAATTATTGTCCTTCATATACACATTAAGGAGACTACTTTCTCAAAAACGCATGAAAATAAATTGAGAGGAATTTTGAAAGCAAGACGCCAGACGGGTGAGTGCAGAACCTACGAGGCGTCTTGTAGTCCCCTCATAATTTTATTTGTACTTTGGGCAACGATGCGTGATCCGCAACGCAGGGCGACGCAACTACTCGTGAATTATGCAACTGGAAAAGAAACTCAAATACTGCACCAAACACGTTTTCTATCGATTTGCGCGCACCCCCTCCCCCAGGGCACCCTCCGGTAATTCAAATCACTCGTCTCTCCACTCCACCCTGTCTCTCTCGCAACGGGTGGGGGGATTGTAAATCATTACAAAGGTTAGATACTTAATTATATTCACCCAAACCTGCCACACATCACCCACGGCGTAACATCGCTCGACAGGCTACGCAAAAAAAGTGTAATTTTCCATCAAAACCTGAAAAGAATAATAATGTTACCAACGCTTGCGTATACAACAGTTCCGAATTGATATTCAAAACAATTTTCTCCTTTTTTCGGGTCTGTGTCAGAGTTTAAACAATACAAGGGAAACAATACTCCCAGCGTGAAACGATGGCTGCCCAAAATGAAAGCACAAAAAATGAAAAGAGAGGGGGTGACGAAGTGGGTGAGGGAGAGAGAGGGAAAATGGCGTCGTGTCACGGTTGACTAGTTAGCTATGCACTGAGAGATCGACGCTTTGTTGTTAATTAAAAACAAAACACCGCGATTTGCGCTGTGCCGCGTCACTGCACGCAGGGGTGCTGCTAGGGAAACGGTGGGTGGGGCAGGGGCGAATTAAAAAAGGCGCTTGTCATTGGTGAGCTACGCGTGGAGTGCTACATATCGACTCGCTGTCTTATCGAAGCGACGGAAGAGTTATTTCATTCGATTTTGCGCCTTTATTTTATGCGACGAAGCACTGGCCATGTAGCGTGCTCATCCACCTTACCACATGAGAAGAGTGAAGGAATTGGGTAGCAAGATGCTAGGGGATCGGAAAGTGAATGTTTGGACTATTGGCAGGAAGTTCGTTCTTTCGCCGAAACCTTCGCTAATATTGGTCAAGCGCAGCGCTGAATCCGCATCTCCTCCCCCCTGATACGAAGGGATATCTCTATCCTCGAGGGAGACTGAACATCCCTTCTAGTATCATCAATTAAAAACGTGGTGTGATTTAAACCCAATTAAATATGGCATCTACACGTTCACATTCTTCCATCTTTTTGCAATATACTGCTCACTGAAACTATATCCAGCTCTCAATTATTTGTAATACATTGTCACAAATTTCTTACAAAGTAAATTTACCCAAAAGAGATAATTTTATTTAAGATTTAGGAATTTTTACCAAGAACTGAGCAAATTTGGGACGAAAAATTCTTGGTTTCAAATAGCCAAGATTTTATCAGGAATATTTCCAAGAGCAACCATGATGTCAAAATCTTTTTTAATTCCGTAGTATGACTAGAACCATGGATCTAATGATCGCCCAGTATGTGCCCCACAAAACCGTGAACGCTTCATAACTATGCTTTATTTCAGTTATATTAGTAATAAATTCAATGTCAAAAAAGCAGTTACGAACTGCATATGACAACGAAGTGGACAAAAAACTAATGTACAACATAGTCATTTACTCTAAAATACTAAGTTGAAATTATTTACTTTCAGTGCGTAGGGCTGGAGACTGCAATAAACCTAGTAAACTTGGGATCCAATCTCGTACGGACTAACTAAATTTGTACTGGAACTTTAGTTATGTGGCAGTTCGCTCACACTAAGCACCTGGAATATTCTAGAAAATATTGCTCATTATGTCGATGTCTTTTCACTTCCTTTTCAGGATATATTTTCCGCAGTATATGTTATCAATATTCATGTCGCATTTTCCCAACGTTCTGCAAAAATGAATCGAGAACTAACGGTAAATATCTACTAAATTGCAACTTTGGCTAATTTTGCCCCGAATGATGAGATTTACCAAAAATATTCTCTCTGGGTAGTGTTTTATTTATCTCAAAAAGGGATGTGTTGCTCCTGATTATACTGACAATTGTTACAATACTACAATGTGAAGAACGAAATCCAGAAATTTTGTCAAGGTGTTCACGATCTAGAAGATGACTGTCCAGTGTTGTTCACATAGTTGAAACAGGAACCAAATATCATTTCCAGTAACAGAAGTTTCCGCATTTTAGAAACATTAACTACAGTGATGCTAACATGAGATTTGTGGAGATCTCTGAAATTATTTCTTTACTACACATCTTGAACTCGCGTGCATAAACCACATCATCTAAAACATAATTGTTATCGCTTAGTAATAACTAATATCGATAACGTTTCTCATTTGGGAATATTTCGGGGATTTTCCACGATATTTTACTTCGTATCCTTCGTCAATTTCCTAATTGATTTTCATATCAGGGTATGAGACGGCGCAATATTTTTTATAGTCCCAGGCATGCGATGGTTACAATAAATACAATATTGCTTCGTCTTAAAAACTGAAAGTCAGTCCCCAAAATAGTGCGATGTTTTTAAGCGGATTGAGAGCAGCATGATCAAATGTGCTGTACAGATAACTGAAAACCAATAAAGGAAATATAAAATCGCACCTACTTCTTCTTATAGAATTTTCACAGCGGACGAGGTTAAATTGACTATTTATCAGCAGAAAATAACGTCACATCACGACTAGGTAGTACTAAATCAAACGTATGTAAAACAAATTTTAAAATACAACTTCACGATACGATTTTGCGGTATGAAAAAGATCTGAGCGGAAGCTCAAGTTTCGAGAAGAAAGAACGAGAATTGAATTGAAAGGCGTCTCTTAAAATCTAATGTATGTGCTCTCATTGACCTATATGCAGACGTAATGATTCACTTCTTCATTATATATATATAATCAGTTAGAATTGTAAAATATTACACTTTCACTCTGCTGAAAGCAATTTTATTTTTCCTGTTTTTAGATCAATCGAGAAGTTGAACCATGTAAACATTTTGTAATATTTGCTCTTTTTGCCGGTCAGCGTGCTACACGTGTTCTTCCGATAACTTGGAACTGAGGGATAGCATACAATAATCTCAATTATTATTCACATAGACATTATCTTCAATGTCATTTTACTGAATTAACTATCTTCTAATTACTATTTTCTCTGATAATTATTTCGACACGCGTTGTAAGAACAAAATGCTTGAAAAAGATGAATACGCATAATCTCTTAGATAACGAATAACCACTCCGTGAGGTAACAGATTAACGGTGTTCCATTGAATGAAGATGGGAGACGAGGCCGGGGTTCGAACGCGGGACTATCACTTTTGCGCACTGACTCACGACCCCCGCGCCGAACTCCCTCGCACTCTCTTATCGCAAGACTATAATGCTAGCAGGGTAAGGTCACGAGCAGGGTGGTGCAGTAGTAACGCGTCAGTGCGCCAAACTGATAACACTGGATTCGATTTCCGAACTCGTTTCTCATTTTCATTCAATGTAATATCATTCAAAAGAAATCATGCTTATACAAAAAATATTGGAGAAACATCACTCCTGCAAAATTTCCTCTTCGCGCAAATTTAATTCTAACAACGCAATTTTCAATAAATTTTAATAATCAACTTCGATTTACGTATGAAGAGCCTTTCATACGCAAGTAATCATATACAATAACATAAAGAGAGACACTATAAATCCATACGTCGAGTTATTTTTTTCAAATGTTTGGTCATAATCGCGTCGCACTTAAAACAAAGGCTTCTTCCCCCTCCCCCCCCCAGCAAAAAAGAAGAATTTTCGGTGTCTGGTACTGAAAAACTCTTATTTCTATGAAAAACCAGCAATTGAAATATTGGCCAGTTGGCTACAATACTTTTTCTGTTTCATTATAAGAATAAAGAAAAATTTGTTTCCACACGCCACGACGAATAAAAGGGTTTCGATGAATCCAGGATATAGTTGATATATCCGGTAAAAAATTGATATCACAAAATCATCTTTGATTTGCTTTGGTTTCATCTTAATGAGTGGAAATTATGCTAGAGACAACACAATGAATTACTCTTCTTTTAGGAGCGTCGAGGAGAACCAATATAACAGCATCGACATACTGGAACATAAATAATAAAATTACCCAATTTGTGGTGCTTAATTTAAATTAACGAATTTTCATGTGACCAAATTCATTTACAATTAATGAGAAAATCGATTCATTTGTTTCAGTTGGACGGAAATTTTTATCTGCTCATGAGAGAAGAAAGTAATTACGTATAAAAGTGAGGCGAGAAATGTGTGAAGAATGAAGTCGAAAATTCCTAGATCAGCGTGTTCCATTATTACGATCTCTAGCCATTGCAACGCCACGTTAAATCTGTATAGTTGATGGGATTAATAACAAACAAGTACAAATATTTTTTTCATTTAAGAACTGTTTGCTAATAAAAGTATTATTGTAAAGATGCCTTTAATAACACATAAGCAACCTGGCGATTTCTTGACCAATCTTTTTGAAACAATAGGATTGTTCGATTTGATCTAAATTCGTGAAATTAAACTCTCCCACAATTTCGTTTCACTCTATTCCCAGGTGTTATCAAGTGTACTAATTCACGCGATGCTACTTAGGTCGGTATTATACGGTCATATTTCTATGTCATATGTCTATTATCATAGAACTTAGATGTTACGCACCACCCAATAGTTGAGTTATGATCACATATCTGTAACATACGTTATAGGTTCAGAGAACCCATGTCATATATTTGATCATCTACCTTTGATAATAGACATATGACACAGAAATATGACCGTGTAATACCGGGCTAAGTGGGTATCCTTTGAGTCTTTCTTCAGGAACAAGAATTGCTGAAGAGGAGCACAGAGAACAAAAATACTAGATCGCACAATGCCATAGAACAAAGGCGAAGTGTTGGCAGGTGAGGGTCTTATTCATTACATACCTAGTTTTTTTTACATTACATACGCGTTTTACATGAGTTGAACAATAAATTATATTCTGTGATATCAATGAAATTGTGGTGATTTTGCGAATCAACTCCGTAGAAAACACAGTGTACTGTTATCAGTTACGGAAAAAATGTGTCTACGAATTCGGAGGGGTTTCACCGCGAAACTATCCTTAGAACATTAAAATATATATTTCAAATGAAGTTGATGCTTTGTATCATGGAGTTTTACCGTGTATTGAATGGTGATATTTCCAAAATGTTTGAAGACATAAAGCAACCACGAGAAGGCCCAAATTAATGTTGCTTTGTTACATACCAAAGGCGGAATTTTGTTTTCTTGAAAGGTCCTCTATCAGCGTAGAACATTTTAAGATACGTTAGTCCCTAATGAAGGAAAGTTTTTGTTAATTTGACGTTTTTTTAAATAAAACAACTTTTTCGTTTTTGGAAACAAAGAAGTAAAATTTCAGGAAAATTCATTCACAAATTGTTTTCAAGACGATTCCAATGTGCCCTCAAACAACTTAGTCCGATTGCCGAAAAGTGCCCCATAATTTACGCTAGTGAGTGAATGTCATGCAGGTAGCCAAATGCATGAATGCAGAATGAGAGAACAGTTAAAAAAATCTTTAACGGGTGCCCAGCATCAACAAAGAAGAGAGGAAGACCGAAGACCACGTGGAAGGAAGTCTAATTGAAAAAATCAAAGAACTAGGAATTAAGAATTGGCCCGTATTGGTGCAAGACCGATAGAGATGGAAAGCTGACTGCACGCGAAAACGTCAAGGAAGATATTGTAAAGCCTATTAAGAAGAAAAATGAATGTAATCGTCAGTTATATATAGATCAAATCCTCGAGAAAACCCCTATCTGAAGAAACAATGGATAATTTCACGAAAATCGGTGTATATAAAACCGCGCATCTCGTACTCAGTTGCTCCCGAGTGTCAGTGTCTCGGTTTGAAGTCCCCCGCGTTGCGTCAGCACCGTCGTGCAGACAACGTCGCTTTGTGCGTGAGTCGAGACGCCGCGACAATCAGCTTCAGTCCGACGCCTGTGGAGCGTCGCGACGCTACCTCTCGCTAATGGGGCCAAATGGAGCGCGGCTCGGGGCTCGATTACGCACGCGGTAAAGGTGATGCGGGAATTGGACGTGAAGCGGGAATCAGGGGGCCACTGTCACAAAGCGCGACTGTCGCGTGCCCGAAGCGGAACAGCGACAAAGAAACAATCGTTCGGAGTTACGCGCTGATGAAAGAGTGCTGTCTTCAGCCCCTTTAATTATTTCATTAAAGCGCCGACATGGGAAAACCTAACATTGAGAGGGAAAGGGCGTAGATCAAAGAAAGTATGTTTATACTATTGTAAATTAGGTTTCACTAAAAGTTATAAATTTGTCTCGGAAAATAAGGAATTTCATAGTTGATTAATTTACATTATCATGCTGAACGTTTACACAAAATATGGTCAGACCCAAAATATTTAATGGGATAAATTAATCTCATATTTACTGATTTCACTGAACTCAAAGTCCTTAAATTTAAAGATCCAGTGATGTAGGGGGAAGCTGCTAAGCGTGGATTTATTTACATTACTTATATCTGTGAGACCGGAATTGTCGAACTCCGTGTTATAAGGACACTGGATTGAGCGGTACATTTCTTTGCGTCCTTAATCGCCCGTTCATCAAACGAGAATGAACACAAGAGAATGTTCGGATCACTCCATGGACACTTCCACCACGGATCATCACCATGCAAAGCAATCGAAGCATTGAAAGAAAGCATAGTTGACTCATACAGAAATAGTTGCACCAAGCAAATTTCTCATTAAGTTCTCGCTCAACTTACATTTGGTTGTCACAACATCACATTTGCTCAAACCCTTTTTTCCCAAAGTTGTACTAATTATGGAACCTGGTTGTAACTAACATTAGGTTAATAGTCGGACCAAATAGTTTTAATGTTAAATGTATCAATGTTATTCGTGTATCATACTCAGTTGCTGGTTGGAGTTTCCGTTATTATAATTGGAAGTGGCCTTCCGAAATACAATTTCATCATATTGTTTACATATATTATCTTATTACTTATAACACAATTATTAGTTCAATTTATAAACGAATAACAGAAAAGAATGAGTATAAACAGACCACAGTAACGCCCGTTTCTTCTACCCCCTTATAATAATAGTGATGAACCGTTAGGTGGAAAAAGCTACAATAATATTTTAAGAATTTTATAGACATAATATTGCAAATTTTAGAGTAATGAACACAAAGTACTACATGATATTTTCCTATAAATATACATACAATTTTTATATTCTTGTATATTTACCATCGGCTAACAATTATTTTTATTCTATAACGCCACATTGGAAACACAACCACAGGGGTGGTTGACGTCAACAGATTACTACGAACATTTACTTAAGTCGCTGAACAAAAGATCAGCACAGTTCTACTTCAAATCAATCTTTTTCACATGTTTTCCATTGGATCGCTAACATCCGGAAGTGAGGGATTGGAATAGAAAGAAGAATTAAAGGAGGGGGGGGGGGGTCCTCAACTAAACGCGTCGCCCATAAAGGACAGAGGCGGATGTCCCTGTACTTCGGCTCATCCTTCCTGGAAGAACGAAGGACGGTTTGGAAGAGGTGCGGGTGACGCCGAGTGACGGACGGTTCCTACCGTCTCACGCAACTCATGTTCACCCAAGGTTCCTATTTGCTAAGGCGGAAGCCTTTGAGCACACTTTCCCACGGCATCGCATCGACAATGCTTAGTACCCGGGAAAGACGTCCATGCTTTTACGTTTTGCACAGTGGGGCAAAACGCTCAATAGCTGGTCGAAACTCGGGGTAATAATTATCTACCGACAAAATAACTGGTAGAGTGTTTCTGAATCATTTTCAGGCACTTATAGCCCAGAACGAACATTAACTAAACTTATAGAAACTGGCGTCACCTACTCCTCAACAATGAAATTAATTTGTATTTAGAACCAAAGTAATTCCAACGGAATTCTTTCAGTGTTTACAATAACTACATATGTACAATAATTATTAAGTTACACCTCAAAAATGTTCAGGTTTAAAATATATTTGAGTGAATCATACATGATTGGATAATACAGTGGAACACGTCATATCTGATCCCTACACGTCCCAAAATCCCGATATATTAGAAAACGATTCAGAAAGAAATCTAATAAAACACACAAAGTAAGACAAAAAATTATTGCGTAGACCTACAGTATCCTGTGTTACCTACCGAGGTTGTGTTAGGGGATGGACAGGGGGACTGCTGCCCCCCCTCCAGAGACAGAGTAGACTAAAAATTGTGTGCGTGAAAAGTCGAGTTTATGACTGAAAAACGTAAGTTTTTTTATTTGAAACCATTTTTTAAAAGTTGTAATTAATTCTAACAATTAAATTTTACATTATTGTGTTATATGAAGGCAGCCCCTCTCTTCACGAAGTGCACGAGCCGCCACGACTGGTCATCTAGTTTTACTTCAAGACTTTTCAAAAATGAATCAAATGTGTTCATAAAAAAATACTTATAAAACTCGATTTAAATGTGAACAGTATTGGAATAAAACTAGAAGCACTCACGGATAATACACCACATTCCTTGACTTAAAATCAGTTATCTTCATTTACCTTCATGGCGCAAACCTCTCTGAGGATGTGATTTCACGCCATCATTTTGCGTCGCAGGCGTCTCGTGACGTATAGCTTCGACTCACTCTTATACAACATTCCCGGGCGGCGAGCACCGTGTAAGTAGTGTCGAATTCTGTGGATTTACTTTCCACTGCGTATCTGAACTTTCTCGTATCCGAGTGGGCTGTAACTGCAATAATTTGGATTTGAGTGTTTTCTAATTATTTCTGCTCGCTGAGGTGGTAAAATATGTGGAACGTCTAATGTGGAATTGCTCACTTTATGGCGAAGAACGAGCACGATACATTAAGAGTACGAAGCGATTGGGAAAATTAAAAATAAAATAAAGAGGAGAGTGGAACTATAGAACAATATATGAGGCGTTCGGGAATTTGTAAGTGAAATTTGTGAGATATGGGATATCATGAATAGAGAAATAAATCAAGAACGAAGGTAAAGATACTTGGTTAGTGCTCACCTCCCCGCAGCAGGGGTGTGAATAGGTTGAATACCTCGCTAAGAGGTGCAGTAAAGGAAACCACTCATGATAACATCTTGATAACCAGTATTGAAGAGCCTTGCAATGACTATGTCAACAGGCAAGGTTGTGAAGACCAGAACCGAACAAATAAACAAAAATGCTCGCCGAGACGGTATTAAGGATTGTCCCTAAAAAATTCAAATAAAAGAATTGGCCGTTGAAAAACACGTTCCCTGGGCAATCATATAATTCCTGTGAAGACGAATTTGAGCCTTCATCCAGACTCCTACATTTATAAGAAGAGATAATATATATTCACATGGGGTATACAGACAGCCAATTTTGCGGTCATTCTAATTACCATCAATGTTACGAGACAGAGGGGATAACAAGTATGTCGGGATGGAGAAACAATCAACGCAAAAGTATAACTGGAGAGAAATTTCCATTATAACTCTGTATTATTCATATTTTATCTTGTTTATAGGAATCAATAATTTAGAATTAAAAATTCACTCATATTCATAATCAGGACAACCTCAAATGGAATAGCCATATTGATAATCTGAATTCCAAACTAAGCAAATTGTGCTATGCATTCCGAATTTTTGTCAACTGGTAGTTAGTCAACACGTTTTTCGCTGCGTATATTTTGCAAATATTTATTCTAATTTACAATACGACATTATCTTCTGGGGCCAATCCTCTCGAAGCATTCAAACTTTCAGAATCCAAAAGACAACAGTTCGGATTATATGTAAATCTCACCCCTGAAATTCGTGTAAAACTTTTTTTTATAATTCAATATTCTCCGTCTCCCTTGCATATAGATTACGAAGTAGTCGTGTTTATTAAGCTGAACTATTACAATCCCACCACTGCTTTAGAAGAAACAGTCTAGTTCACGAACGCAACACTCGTAATAAGGCTAATCTTCATCATCCTGGCGAATCAACCCCTCTTTGTCTAAAAGCCCTTCGGGCCCTTGATCGGAATTGATGGGATAATCCCTTGCTTGTTTCCGGAGAGTAACTTAGTTTATTGCCCCCCCCCCTTGTTATATACAGTTTGCAACTGCTTTTTTACAATAAAATTTATTTATTTATTTCACTTTCGTTATTATGATAATATATTTGTTCCATCATAATTATGCTTATTCCATCATTATAGCAAGTGAAGCAGAAGTGGGACTAATAATATAGTTATTCTAACGTCAGTTGAAAATAGAAAATTCGCATAAGTAGAACAAAAACAAAATTCTGCGAAGTTTGCTATTATAAGAATGGTCCCCCAATTTGGCATGCTGCCTTCTAACAAGTTTGTGACCATCACAAGCATGGTTCGAAGATTATGTTTCCGCGTAATCTCTGTCTCTTCCCGCGCCCCCTCTGTCCGTCGTAATATCTGCACTTTCTCATTTTCCACAATCCCATCGCATCCGACTCTTTCGCTTCTTCTTCTTCGAGAACGCGGCTACATGCGCACGTGCGACCGCTTCGAACTCCAATCAATTCCCTGAATCAGCATTACTCACTCAATTGAAATTGTGGACTGATAATATTTCTGTTAAGTCTGAAACAGTTTCTTCAGTGCCTTCTGGGATGACGTCCATTAAGCTGGTTTATGTCGGTATTACACGGTCATATTTATCTGTCATATGTCTATTATCAAAGAACTTGGATGAAACACGTCCGTGTTATGCATAACGTTTGATAATAGTTGAGCTATGATCATATAACTATGACATACGTTCTCGTTGAGAGAACCTATGTCATATAGTTGATGATAGACATATGACGTAAAAATATGACCATGTAATGCCGGCCTTACTTTCGAGTTATTCTGCTTTCTGCTAGCTTAATCATTAAGCTACGGGAGTACAAAATAACTCGAAAACTAAGAGAGTGGCAAATTCGGGAATACAGTATTGAATTAGCATCAATTAAATAATGAGTATTTAAAAAATAAATTTTGCTATTCGTTGTCTGTCAGCTTAAGATTCTGGGATGATGCAGGAGGAAACCGAACACGTCAACTGATTCGTTAGTGGATATTTAAATTTCTATCTTCTATACACTTAACTGCCTCTAGCATACAGAAAGGCGCATTCACAACAGCACCTTGTACTTTCGGTGAATCGAAACCCAGGGGGAATTCTCCTTACTAGTAGGATTAATTGAAAGTACAGGTACTACCTTTGGCAAAAATACCTGTGAGTATTAAAATGCTTATAGACATATGTATATGTTATATTAGATGGTGCTGATAATTTTTTAAAATTGCATTTTATTATACATATGTTAGTTTTTCTCACCCAAATATTCGGTGACATTCTTTTTATTTTCAGGAAATGTTCTGATCGTGTTGGGGACCCAGAACCGCATAGGAGATGGTTCCTACCAGACTTCAGGCTGAAACGTCGTAATAAATATTAACTCTGCATTTTCTCCCAAAATTGATTCAGAGGGTATATTAGCTAGCGTCTAATAGTCGTCGAACTCACCTTAAAGATGTTGCCCATCTCTAATGCCGATAGTCGTCCCATGTTCACCACTTCAATATTTTAGAGTTTGTATTCGTCAAAATGACCCTACTATCAGCTGTGCGAAACTGTCTCAACAATATTAATATTTCACTTCATTCTATCCTGCTAAAATTGTAAATAATGTGTTTTCACTCTGTGTCATAAATCACAGTCTAATGATGTGTGTTTCCACAATTTCTCCGCATGCATAGTATTGAATTACCTATTATTTGTCCATGAAAAGTGAGGAATTCTATCGCGATCCGTCTTGCTTCCCTGAATGCTAAGCAATGTTCTCGCCACTTCGCGTCCACTCGCTGCGTCCTCGCATTGTACTCGTCGCCAAAGCACCCCCTCCACCTCCCCACCCACTCCACGTCACTCGTCTCGCTTCAGTGCCGCGGCCTCCATCTTTGATGTCGGTAATAGTCGCTAATGGGCTCTGAAGGCGTTGATAATTAATTACTCGGTGAACGCATAGGGATTAATTGGCTATTAGGGTGGAATTTAGTCGTCGCTGGCATGGGCGCGCGACGCCGCTGAGAGCGGGGCGCCGCGGGGACCTGGCGAGATGTGTGAAGCCGCTTCCGTGGCGGCGCTGGGGGAAGGCGATATTTCGGGCGCGTCGACGCACGCAGCTGCTACAATCGCCGCCGTCTTTCCCTTGGCACACGGTTGGGAAACCATTCTTCCAAGGCAGGGAACAAACGCTTGCCAGTCGACGTTTATGTATTATTTATTTTATTTCTTAACTACCGAGTACCTACTCGGGGAGGAAAGGTTGCATTATCTAAGACCTGGTGAAAATGGCGACTGACCGAGAGTCGAACCCGGGAATTCCACTGCATCATCCGTCACGACTCCCTAAGTCTGTGCACCTCATTCATCTTGGCCGCTTATTTATTTCATGTCTTTTGGCGAGGCCTGTACTTCCACCTGACTACGACTTGGAGAAGGAAATTGGGAAGAAGAAATGTGAAATTGCCGGAAATTGTACGGTACCCAACCGACATTGATCTGAGATAGGTGAGGGAATCCCCAGATGAATACCTAGCCCCATTCGGCAGAATAACTCCCGAATTTTGTCTTGTATCGATTCTTCATGAGTTTACAAATAAGTTTCCTGCTAATTCGTCTAATGGCAGTCAGTATTTCGTCCCAGACGTTAAGTATCATTTGTTTTTGGTTCTCCTGAGAAAAACTGCTCAATAACTTTCCCCTAGACTCACACATGAGTGATGACAGGTTAAAACGAAAATTTACTCCATTTCATGGTCAAGAGGAACAAAAAGGACACTGGTAACAAGCCCTAACGAGTGCCCCAGTGGTACAGTTCCACGATTTCTTGGCTTCTGCACAAGAAGATAAAGATGAATAGCCCGAATCACAGTTCGGCCACAGGAGGCCGATTTAATCCATAACAAGTACTCGTTTTATAACATTCTGAGTGGGCCTGAGAGTTAGTGTCGACGGTGAGGAATGAGTAAAAAATTAATTGCTCCATTCGAGGGCAATCCATGTTTCGGGCAAATACTTCACTTTCCTTTGATTGAATGTATTTGTAAATTTGTATTAAGATACAAAAAATGAATTTGTTTTTCATTACTGTCATTATTTCATCCAAAAATTACATAATTCGTCCATAAATTCGAAGCATATAAAGGAACACATTATAACGAGGGTATTATATGGTTTGGGGAACAAATTTCTATGAGAGATTAGATGTAATTCTTCTCTACACATACCAAAAAGAAACTTCACAACGGTGAAAAACTGTAGTCAAATAATCTTAAATGATAGTTGCAATGAGATATCACGTCAAAACTCTTCCATGTCGTTTAGCGTAATTAAGACCAGGAGCTTCTCATTAGTGGCGGAGTCGCATTCGTGAACGAATCTCGTTAGCTTTATTGCTGGTACGAGTCGCCTTTAACGAAGTGTTAAGGGATGAGTCTTTTCGATGACTCTTCCCATTCGAGAAGCTCCGAGTTGATCGACGCTTCATAACGAGGATTCACGTTTCCAATACACTCTCTCCTCTTTATGAGTAGAATGAACTACTTGTGGATACATCAAAAACGTGTATAAGAGATAGAACAGTGTTATAAGAGAGAGAGAAAAATGTAAACAACAGCGTAATTTTAATAACATAAAATTTGTTTCGAATGTATATGAAAAACTATTAAATTAATGTGCAACTTACATGTAATTAAAATCTTGTTCTAACATTATTTCTAAAACATATCGTTCTCATTTGATTGAGTTTTTAAAACTTTTTTTCACATTTAGTTCTATTTGAGCATTTACTAAATAACAAAATTGTGTCCAAAACTACTTTTAAAACCTTACCAATTTTTTACTCGAAAAATATCATCTTGCCAGAGGGATTTCTTTCCTGAGCTTTTTGTGCACGTGAACGAGGTTGAAAAGAATCCCTCGCAAATTTCGGAAGGCCCTACCAAAAGCCGAGCCAACTGTGGACACTCACTACACTATAGGTTGCTTTAGGTGGAAATAAGAATACGGCGTCTACTCGGAAATATAAGATGAGAAGAAACTGACATATGCAGAAAAAACAAGAACAGTTTTTCGAACATTATTTTGGTTTAGCGAAATATTACCATATATTCCATTAGCATACTTCACTTATATTCCTTTATCTTTGAGTTACACCACTGATGATGACAATATAAGTCGTCAAATTCCACTTTGGCGAAAATAAAATAATTTTTCAGTTCTGACTGTGAATTTAATTCCATTTCAAGTTCAGTAAATCGAATATACTACCATCACCTAATAGAAATGTAAAAATGTGTAGGATAATTCACATATTGTGATTTATTATTTACGTGGAATCAGCTTCAATTGCAAAATCTTCAATATAAACTTTTTCATAACTGAAGCTACATCAGAAAGATATTTGGAGTTTCAAATTGTTCCGTATGTTTATCAGTGATTATGTGTCATCAATGATCTAGTTGAGAATTAAATGTATAAGAAGAATAGTTTTCTTTTTCAGAAAAATAGAGAACCACCAAAAGGAAGTGTGGTACTTCAAGAAAAGGATTGGGTTGATTCGATTCTTTCTCATCAGTTGTCTCCCGTGGGAGTTTCAGTGCAGCCTCATTTGCTTCCAATAAAATCCGTCATTAAAGACACGCAAGCGAGAGCTCTTTCTCCGCTTGTGCTGACACGAAGTCGTTCCGTTCACCGCTTCGAGAGCACAATATTCCGCGCAAATCGGGAATCCGTCCAGGGGACGAGTGGAGGAGGATAGCTCAGTGCAGAGGACGCTCGCTCCAGTTCCTCTCTTGCCTCTTCCCTCACGTCATGCCCCATCCCCCATTCCCCAATCCCCGTCATCGTGAGCCCCGGTTCCCTTTGGCTGTTGTCTTCGAGCGCGCTCAGGCGAGAAACACGTTTTGACGCGCGTTCGCGTCGACATCTCGGTTGTTGGCACTCTCCCCTTCCCCTTGCGTTTCCCCTCTTCATCCCATCCCCATTTGCTTCTTCGTCCCCTTCGTCCACTGGCGTCCACCTCCACTGTTCACCACTTCCTGTCTCTCCTCGCGCACTCCTGCAGCTCCTCCTTCATCTGCATCCCTCTCTCCCGTGTCTAGCACCGTCCTCTTTCATCCATTCTTCATTATCCATCTCTGTAATCGCTCTGCCGCCAACCCACAGTCTTTATAAAGCTAATAACACTCATGTTAATTATCATGCATAACTCTCCATAATGATTACATTACTATGAACATAATTTGTTTCTTTTTTCATTTGTCAGCCCTTCTCACGCATTCCCTCCCCGTTCTATCATTTCAATCTCACGCATATCTCGGACAATTTGAAAAGTTGAATGTTATCCCAATGATCAGAAACCTACGCAAATCTGCGAAGGGAGCGTTTCTCAATTCATATATGAATCAATTTTCCTTCTTGTATCTTATCATTTTCATCTTCTGCAACTTCTCGGAATCACTCATACCCCGCTTGCAACTCCCTTCTGTTTTTCGACGTACTTGTTTTTCCCTCTTATCTATTCCTCACTTAACATTTCGTACACTTCTCCCAACAATTTCCTAACTCGTATATTTAATACATAGCCCCCCCCCCCCTTCCTTTCAATTTTAGACATACACAGAAATATTTCTTGGTAAACGTCAAGATTTGGTGTAAAATGAAGATGAAGTTGCAATCTCACAAATGTTAACTAATACTTCTGGATTTGATTAGCAAAATATCATAGAGCAGTGCTACATTAACCTTGCTATCATGCTCTTTGTAATTATACCCAGGAAAATGAGAAACATGTGTGTTGAACGGCCGGTCTAACCCTCGATCCCAAAGGTTCATGGTTCAAATACACCAATGGGAATTTTTTATTAATTTTGTCAACATGGCCGACGATTTTCCCTGTTTTCTAGGGAATATTTCCTATTAAATCGGATATATATGACTAAGAGTTCGCTTCGTCCCAATTTTGTTCAGATTTCCTGTTCAAGATTCTCACTTCATTTCTTTCAGAGTAACTGGCAATTTTTCCCCCAAGTCACTGTTAAGATGGTCTGAGCCTCGTCACATAGAGAGATATTCATTTTGCGATTTTCGATTTACAACGATAATTTTTCAATCTCTTATTTTATGTCACGAATTTCAGATCTCGATAACTGTACGTCCACCTAAACGAGCAATGAAATTGTTCAGGTTAGTGGTTGAGTTTCCGAAGTAGTACAGTGAGGATACCCCAACTGAAAACTCAAATACAAGATAATCCCTCGACCTTCCGCTCCGATGCTGATTACAAGCAGAACACTACCACGAAACTATACCAGCCGGTTAATTTCTCGGAACGCAGGAAGTAAGTAATCTTACAATTCTGTGCTCTCGTCTCATGTGGATGCTGTCTCTCTTCCAGTTGTGGAGGTCTCGTGTGATCCTGCAACTTCTGCTCTCCTTACGTCTCAGTCTATCTGTTTTACGCTTTTCAGCTCTTCGTCAGCGTCATTCCTGCGTGCTTCCTTCAATGATATTTTCTCCACTAACCTTGCTTTAATTTTCTTCGATACTCTAGTAGTCAACGCAATAATCTCCGTCTCGACCAGCTACTTCAGAGCATATTGAATTCTAAGATCCATCAAACTAGAAGCAGAAATGTGACCTCCATGGAGTAGTTAATTTTTTTACTTCGTTGAGCTGCCATCTCTGTCGTGGTACGTTATCGACGTGAGATTCTAATTTTGATGTATTCGTCTACCTTAGGCTAGAAAAATTAGTCATCACCAACAATAGTAAGATCATAGCAATTTGAACAAGGATATATATTTTTGGTACTTGCTGGTGGTGATCACTTAACCCTAGTTTACACGGGTAGAATTGTGGATGTAGCAGATTAGTGAGTCAAATAAACTACCTCGTCCACTCGATCGGCAAAGAACACGGATTGTTCACGCAGCAGAGAGGTGAGGTTATGGTACATCGTCAAATCCGATATACACATACGAGTATGTCGCGTGCTGCGTTCGAACAGGTGATACAGTGGTCGTCCGGACAGAGCCGCAGCCTGGTCAAAGCTGATCAAAACGTGGTGTCTGTTTATAAAAAGAAGATGAAAAATGGTTTAGCTAGACTCTCTAGTTCTTAATAAAAGAGGTAACAAAAGCTGCGGAAGATGAGGCAAGAAGGCGAAGGAGTGAATGGAGAAGAGACTCACACGGAGTGTCAGCTCTTCTTTTAAATGAGCTGGCTTTGGAGGATACCCTTGAATATAAAATGGGTCTCGGGATGTATCCAGTGAAATTTGAAGAACTTCTGTTTCTGGTTAGTGGTAGAATAAAGAGACTTGGCACTCTGATGCGAAATGCAATTCCGTCAAACTTGAATCTAGAAGTTAAATTAATTTTTTCTTGATTCTAGGAACAGATACCGGAACTCATCCCATTTTTTTGAGTTTCAAGACCTGGTATTTCCAAGTTTCTCCCAGAGGTCTGTGATGCTATCTCCGAAGAGTTGAAGGATTCTATCCACTTTCTTAAATGTCAATTCATGAATATGATGATTGACAACTCTTTTAGATGTTAAAAATCCATTTCACCCAAAGTGGATTAATTTTTCTTACTGAATTTTGGAAATAATATAATGACATAAAATAAGTACTGGAATAAAAATGAAACTTTGTCCCATAGTTATTCTCTGTTTGCAGTTCTTATACACTATACCATTTTTATACATTGCTTAAACATGAGAATAATGAAAAAAAAACGTGTCAAAATCAAATTACATTTTTTAAGTCATTCTTCAGTCAGTTTTTAAATTGAAACATGATTCCATTATTCACATTTATTTAATTACAAATCGGTTACTTATCAGTAGAAAGGTGCGAAGGGTAAAATTTGAGAAATTGAGATATTGTACCAGAAAGGTGCCAAAAACCATGAATAATTAGATGTATTTAGGGCAATGTCCACAGAAGACTATGAAGAGTTCCCAAGACCATCACAAAATGGCAACAGTTTATGTCCCTGGGCTATTTAATAAGAGAGGTGCAATGTGCCATTCATTTGTTTTGCATTCAATGGATTTGAAGTGAAAGAATTGAAGCATATTATAATACTGCAAACTTGGGAAGTGAAGAGATGAAAGAATCATATAGTTAACTTGAGACTGGTCGTAAAATTCCGGTACTGAAGAAAGGGAAGCGTGTGAAAGACTTACTGCATAATGTTCCAAGTTATATCATCACTTATGTCAATTACGACCGAAAAGAAGAAGGATCTACAGGCTATGATTCCCTATTTGCCTAAGAAAGAGCATAAAGAGCATTACGGGCAGCTCTGTGAAGAATAAGTCGCTACACTGAGAAAACACTAGGTTTGGATGTGAGATCCAAATCCAAAGAAGGGAAAGGCTTTCTCCAAACCTTTGGATATGACACCCTAACCTTATAGTTTGGATCCTAGAAGGCCACAATGTCACATATAAAGGTTGAGATATCTCATCCACAAGTTGGGATGTCATCCAAAGGTTTGGAGAAATCCTTTTCTTCCTCTAGATTTGGATCTCTCATCCAAACCTGTTCTCTCAGTGTATTAAAATGTGATTGATCTTAGCAACCTTCCCAAATCATGTTTCTTTTGTTCACTTTTCCACTTTAATTTTATAGATATCATGAAACATTCATTTTGTATGACAAAGAGTTCTCATTTGTTCTTATCTTTAAAGTTGAAAGAATAAAGAAATAAAAATGTGTAATAATATTTTTTAAATAATAACTTTGTGTTCACAAATTCGGCACTTTGCACCTTTCTACTGAAAGTATCCAATTACAAGAAACAAAATGAACATCAAACACATTTCATTCTCACAAGAAAAAAAATCTATTTTTAGTTGTATGTTTAGCTTGTGCAAGTACGAGTTGTATTTGAATCATCATTGACTGTTAAAACAATTTCATCTTGTTAGTTTGGTGAATATTCACGAAAGCTGAAGAATGATGCTAGGGATACAATACTTAATCTATACTTCAATGAAATACCCTGTAATTCATGTTGTGCTAACACTGCTCGATTAATTGGTAATGTTTTTCAATGTAGCAGACACAAACATTCTAAAGGTTTCGCGTTCGTTCGCTTCCAGGTCTTGGTGAAGGGTTAACCTGTCGCAGCACTAATACTCGTACAGGCTTGGGCAAGGCAATCAATTTTTCTTTGTTTCATTTTCGGGTTACACTTCTTCGGGTTAGGTGATGGATGTTAACTTGAAATATAGGTAAAAAGAGAATACAAAGACTCCTCTACTACAAGCATGCAACTTCTGTAAACAATAGATTAACGCGAAGGAAAATTTTTTAAATACTGTATTCAATTTTGAAAAATAAAAGAATTTGAAATTGCATTTTGTAACTGATGCTATTATCTCATCACATTAAATTTGTTAATAACAAATAATGCAATGAAATTGGTTCCTCTTTTTCTTCATAATCGCCGGTATTAACGGAAATTCAGACGATCTAGTTTAAAAATGTAATATTAGCAACATTGGATGTCAGTGGTTGAATGGTGATTTAAAAGTAAGAACTTGCCATTTGACGAAAGGAATACCCAAGATAACTGTCGTATTGTTAAAATAGTATTGTTGAGCCCAGTGACAAATCTAAAAATTAGACTTTTTTTGACACAATGCAATGCTATTTTTTAAGTGCAGTCTACTTTCATCGATCTTCAATGAAAAATACATGCAAACCTGCCTCAGCGTGAGTTTAAAAAATCTCTCCTAAACTGAGATATTAACTGGAGATGTTTGTTCTGGCAAATCGTACTCAGATCTTGGCATCTTTCCTTCCAAATGGTGGCGATTTCCTATTTCAAAGCCGGAACGCGTTTAAGAGCGTTTTCATGGTTGAATCTCGCTGTAAATATCCATTAGCAGAAGACAGGGATAAAATACTCCCAGTTGACGCTGACTATCCATTTCCAAGCGCGAAACGACTCGGACGGAGAAGCTAATGGTGCTGTATTCCAGTAGAGATGTTGGAGAACAATGATATAACTGCGGGATGCTGAACGTAACGGGTATAAAGATAATTAATCCACATCAATGTAAAGGGCTTATGAATAAGAGCTTTAAATCAATGAGAAAAAAATACAGTGCTGGAACAAAGCACGTTTTTTTTTTAAAGAGCTGAAAGTGTGTCGCTGAAATGTACAGAATTTACATTTCGTATTAGGGATGATATGTGCGAGATAAGGATTTCTGAAAGGCGACAAGCCCGCTTTATTGTACGTCATGGATGCAATCTATTGTGAGAAATATGTTCTGATTCTTGGTGGCAATGAATTTGAACTTGTAAACGGGATTGTTCGCTTGCGGACTGGGATCAGGAGATCTGCGGGGAATCCCCGACATAAATTCTAAAAATGATACGAGAGAAAAAAATTGTGAGCGGTGGCCGTTGGAACGATCTTATTGTATCTGTCAGTCTTCAAAGACTTACGTCACACTACCAAGTTCATAAACAACCTTCCAGGTAGCGGTATTCTCGTCATAGGTGTCAGTCTGTCCTGTCATTAGAGAACATTGACAACAACCACACATGCCGTTAACACTATTCACAGCTACGGTGTGTGAAAATAATGTAATTTGCGAGTACGTAATATGAAAATTATACAAAAATGCTCGAAAAGAGCGCTTCGTTTAAACAATTCAACAAACTATGACACATCATGGCATCGATTGTGATAATGATGATGTCTAATAAGTTACCTTTTACTGGACCAGAATTTTTATCGTGTTTCGAAAATTTCGTGAAAATAAAAAATGTAAAAAGTAAAAATTAATTTGTGAACACCTCAACCCTCAACGAGAATCAGGGTGATCTAAAGTACTGCATCTTCAAACTTCATCATACACGTGTAATAAAAATACAACGTATCGAGCAGAGACAGGTGTTCTGGAGAGGAAGTAGGCAGAAATGACTGAAGTCAAATTTTTCGTAACTGATATTACTGACGAATTTTACGTAAATTTTGTATTTATGAATTTCCTTCTTTAATGTGTAAGATACGTTTACTATAAATGGCATAGAAAGAATACATGGCAAAATATTTGTTTAAAATAAAAAACGAATTATAACACATGTAGAACCTTTTCAGAAAATATAACATTCTAACACCCTACTCAACGAATTCAATGAATTTTCTAATCAGTCTAGGCATATGAAACCTTTTTGTAAGTGTGAAAATAAAAAATCCATCTTATTCATAAGAAAATAACATTTAGACAGTCGCAAGAGATGTCTCCAAGAGAAGGATTAGATTCATTTTTCTGTTTTTGAAATAAGGTGTGGAAATAAAAAGGAACATTCGAAGTTCAAAATTGAGATAAATAACAATTATGGGTCAATCCACACGAAACGGTCCATAGGTGGTCACTCGACCATTATTCTTTTTATAAATTTTAGAAAATAAATAAATAAATTTTTATTGTCAAAAAAGCAGTGCTAACTGCGTATGACCACGTGGGGGACAAAAAAATAATTTACTCTACGGATGCAAAAGGGACCATCCTATAAATTCAGATCATGGGCCCCAAGGCAGAGGCGAATTCAAAAATTTCAGCAAAAATTCCTAGACAAGATAAAAAGTTAGCTACGAGTTATAATACTAATAGAATGTTAATATGTTTGTAATTTAAAACAAATTAATTTGTACAAGCTTTTATTTAACTTCACATGTTTACATTCATAATTTCCCTGTTCCTTTACTTATCGTCTGGGAGTTCAAAATTGTTTTTTTTAATTGGTCTCAAACCGTTTACGTGTGTAAGTTTTTCCACGGGTATTTTTTCATGTTTGGTAGCATGTATATTACCACTCTTATCTCAAATTTTGTCAAATTTAGACTTAAATATCTCCGATTGAGCTAATGACAAAATTCTGGAAATGACACATCTTGCATAGTAATGTACGAGGATTATGAAAACTAGAACAGAATCTTGTATATTGAGATAGTAAAAAGGTTACAGCACCTCGAATATGAAGAAAAACACAACCGAAGGGAACAACGATTTCTCATACTTCGCACCTGTATGGCTTTGATTTCGTGATTTCCATGGCATTATATGCTCAAAATAAAGTTGTTCGACTTGATAAACGATTGTCTTACATTCTTCTCATTAAAAATGTTTTAAATGCCTTATTTACGTCATGAACGTATTACTAACAAAAACATTTTGTACTGAGACGAAAGGCCATTTAAATTGGACAGCAATTAGTTACAGGTAACAGATATAAGAAAATTACCCACAAATTATGTATCGATTGAAAGTTAAAGTAGATACTCCGGCTTAACAGACATGAAAAATGACTTACAGTGTGCGTCTTCTGTCTGGAACAGAATGTAGATATTAAGAACAAATCCTTTCCTTAGGAAGTCACGAATCCTGCAATACATACATGAATTGCTACGTGAAAGAACGTATGAATGGTTCTCTGTATCTCCGCAGTTAATTCTGGGCTTTCGTCAATAGTGAAACGACATAAACTAACGAACATTCTAGAAAATGATTTTAGCTGGCACGTTTCAAAACTTATATTCTTTAAAAGAGACAGCTTAAGTTAAATTAGAGCGTTTAGCGAATCTTTTGTCTGGTTCTAAAATTTTCAATCTCGATTTAAATTTTCCAAAATAAATTATTCGCTGAAGCTAGAACATTGAAGCGTTGAACATTGAATTTGATGTCGAAACAGTGCGAACATTTTCTGAACTAAAAAGAATAAATACGTGAAATATTAAAGAGATTGACTGCTAATTTAGGTCTAAGGTGCAACTTTAAGCTTTCGAAATGTTGATATTGAGGTCTCCATTTCTTCGAACATTACGTGAAAATACTTAAGCGAGGTGACGTATCTAGGTGAAAAGTGTAATTATCTTTTGAAATTGTGTTTTCGAAACTTTTTTTGAAATATTTCTTTCTGGGGAGCTCCAAAATTTACAAATATTCATTTTCTAGCCTCTGATACTTTTTTTTATTCTAGGAGAGGACACGCAACAAAAGCCAATGTTATTATGCAACTTTCAACATTTTGGCGCGTGACTCCAACGGGAGGCGTGATGGCATGGTGTGCAAAAGTGAACCAATTTGCACAAAACTGAGAATCAGCATGATGTTTCTCACTCACTCTCTTATTGGCGAACATCGAGTGAAATGTATCGCAAATGGCTATATCTGTTTTCGTCTTTTGGAATATGTTAGTTATCATTGTTTTCCATAAATGTTCCATAAGATGTACGTGAAAATTAATTCTCAAGTACATGAACGACTCACATCAATTATAAAAACGCATGAAATAGACATTTCATTTGTCTTAATCTCGGGATTCTGACCCACTGTACGCCCTGGCCCTTGCACCTGATGCGGAGCCGGGCGACGCTTTTCTCGCGCAGCTGCTGTCGACGGCGCAGACGCGAGACCCATTCGTCTCCCGAAGGGAAGGCAGGCTGCTGGGATTGGAGCAATTTTTATTTTTATACGCTACATGGAATATTGAACACGAGCGGGAATTTTCCTCATACCTCAATGTCCGGGCTGACTCCCAGAAATTAGATGAAATTAGTACTTCGAGGATGGGAAAACCAGATGAGAAAAAGAGTGACAAGGAACGTTTGACCGAAGATTTTATACCTTCGGTGAAATTTAGAAATTGAAACTAGAAATGGTCAGACCAAATTATCAATTAATAGAATTTATTTCGGATCTTGGAAATTTTGATAAGTATCTCCGTAAAATTAACGAATATAAACTGAATTGTAAACGTAAAAATGGGGAGGAGAATTCTGAGCGTATGTGAGGTGATTTGAAGCTATACAGTCAGGAAAGAACAATATTTAGAGAATATTTAAAGAAAAAAAGAAAATACTATTGAAAAAAATAACAATTTTTGGAGGACAGGGAAATGTACAAAAAATTTCAATGGTTTGTTACTCAAGAAGGAATAATAAGGAATACATTAAAGAGAGAAGAGGAAGAGATATGAGAACGCTTCGGTGAGGTGTTATTGTGATTATTCTCTCCAATCGAAGCTCTTCCACATTTTAAATCATCACTCCACCATCACCATGTAAAATAATACATTCAAATTGTGGGATACCTATTATCTTTTAATTTGAACAAAAAATGTTTACTGCTTTGTGCCAGAAACGAAATTAAGCACAAAATGCAAAATTAAGAAAAAGCCTGTCCATATGTTGAATTGTTGGACTGGGATCTTCTCCTAATTGGCTGCCCGTATTTTGATGCGGATTCCACTTGAAACTACCCAACGAAGCATCAAATGAGACTTCAAATGTATCTTCTATTCATTCACTCGAATGGTCAACCTCTTTGTGCCAACGATAAGCCGTTCATCATTTCCAACCGGTCGCAGGTACTATGCATGCTCTCCTCGTTACCAACATAAGGACAGCAAGAAAATATTAGATTGGTTAGAATCGACATTAATATTAATTGCTTCCGAGTACTTGTTCACAATAATCGAAATGCAATTTAATCCCCTTAACTAACATTTGAGAAGAATGTCAACCTTCGAGTGTAATTGTGAAGCAGCTCGTATATTCACAGTCCAAAGCTAGAAAGGGGTGCTTACCAAAGTGAAAGATCAGATCAAGTTAGTTGTAATCAACCAATCTTTTATTTAACGTTCACTAATAGTCATTTGGATGTTACAAATGCGTGTCTCGTCAGTTGGGTCCTACTGTTGGAAGTTCGCTTCGCTCCGTGAACAAGCATCGTCACGCCTCCAAAAAGTTATTTTCGTCATTAATATTTACTTTTTCCATTTCTTTCATTGAGTGTCCGGGAAGATTGCATCTCGACCGCTACCAATCCCACGGAGAGACGATTGTCTCCGGAAAGACAATAACCGCGGTGCTCCAAAGACACAGTCCCACGGAAAGATGGCTCCGGAGCTGGTTGCATTGTCTGTGACCCCAGAGATGGTGGAGAACCATTGTGTGCGGATAATCTTATCAATCCAATAGAGTCATTTTGCTTTGTGTGTTTCGACCTTTTTTGTGCGTCTCAGGCTTTGTGGAGTCGTTTCCTGCGGCCCTTTGTCAAATCGGACGTTCAGCTATCTGTGGATACAGTAGCTCGAGACGGCGCGGCGACGCCTTTTAAGCCGGTGGAAAGGTGCCGCCGGAGTTGCTGCAGTCGCCTGCCCCATAATAAGCAGCGGCGGGGCGCCCGGGGGCCCATGTCTGCAGCCAGCCATCTCTGCCACCGCGCCGCATCCAGCGTCCAAAGACGTGACACGAACACGCGAGCAATTTGGCCCCCGAGCTCCTTCAAAAATGTCAACAGAATGTCTGCACGAGCCCACTAAGGAAACGAAAGTGGTCTAATGAGATGTGTCAATGAATTGAACACGAATCTTTGCCTCATAACCACATCCCTCAGTCCAAAAAAGCGCTTTTCGCAAATTAGTAATGTAGAATTGTAGCTTTAGCTTTTTCTTAATGAATGTCTATTGGAAAATAAAAACTCCTTTTGCGAAGACACCAATGTGTGTATATTTACAAAAATGTCAAAGTAAGCATTTAAAACACTCTCACTTTCACTCATTTTAATTATAAATTTACTAAGAATAATTTTTATACTAACTGAAAATTTTAGTTATTTTACTTCCAGATTATTTACGCCCGTAAAATTTGTAGTAAATTACGAATTTTTTTTCATTATTCGCTTTTTATTATTATGGCTAGTTGTGTCATTATGGCTGCAATTGCATCAGGATAAAACATTAACTTCACCCATCACTTAAGGACATGCGACTTACTAATTCTCCCGAATTGAGCAAATCGTAAAAATCTTACAAGATTTCACATTTTTAGTCGCCGTTTTTATTGCCTGCATCAATCTTATCTCCACTTTTTGGAATGAAGCATAAAATTGGTACATGTCCCTTTAAAAGACCATCGAAAATTGGAATTAGTTTTATAGAAATATTTAAAACAAGCATTTTGATATAGCATACTTCAAACTGGGAAATGTTCAGATAGGAGGTCGCTCCTTTTTTTCAAAGAATTCGTTTGTTTTTCTAGAATGAAAATTCGAAGCACTTTGTTTCTCCCTCTTTTTAATATTATTTTATTATCAGCGTTCTTGTGTGTTTCTTTTATCTTTTACACTTAGTCATCGTATGCTCGAGTTCATTATAAAAATCCTTATTCTCAAAATAAAAAAATTGTGATTTGAAATTCAGGGCTTGTTTTTATTGTTGATTGAGAAGCAAGTCGAATCTATGACTTGAACCTTCCAATTAAAAATACACTGAGTCTCATTGGCGCATTGAGTTTTGTGTGTGTTAGTGTGTACGCTTGCCGACATTGCTCAACATGGTAGGTGCCGCTGCAGTAATTGGCGTCAACAATGGAACAACTTTGTAGTGCCTCGTGTCTCCTTTATGAGCGGTGGAGGGGGGGGGATTGCTCCCCGTAGTGAGACAGCAGCGATTGTCACGCGTAGCGTCAGCGTGCGTAACCACACGTTCGGAGGCAGCCTCAGCACGAGTCAGTCGTCAGGAGGCGAATACCAGAAGCTCTGAAGCAAGGGAGGATTTCGAAGACACGAGGAGGAATGCGACGGTTGAGGATACGGCAAATGCATGGTTTACTCTCCGGATTGTGCTTGATGATAAATTTATTACGACCAAATTCCATTTACTGATGGGAGACTTCCAGTTGAAGGCTCCACGAGTTAAACACGACTCATTGATCTGGAAAATCGTGGAACCCATTAACACAACTTCAAGACCTTCCAACTCTTTTGGAACCCTATTGAAGCAGAAAAAAAGTTCGTGGATAAGAAGAGGATGCGGGTGATCTCTGTGGTTCAAGAATGTCCATTCCTCTTTATTAGCAAACGGATTTATGGTGTTTATTTTAAATTACGTGTAGACCCTACATTAATTTTACTTCCGTGTATGTATGTGCAGCAACTCTTCTAACGATTTAGAGGTCGAGTGTGGGGTCAGCATCCCCTTCCAGTCAAGGTGACCCTCGTAATTTACGCTGCACTTCTGGAGAATCTGGCTGAGTGAATCTGAGATCTGGGAAAATTCTATTACTTGGCTGGGATTCTAACCCTGTCCACTCAGTCAGCATTTGATCAGAGATTATATAAAAGAAAAGGAAATATTCATAATAGCTACGCAAAGGGTAGACTGGATAAACATCCAAACAAAATGAAAAACGAGGGAGCTGACGTCATGATTTAGTTGTATGAAGAAGGGTTGTCTACTAATATCTAAGGTTTGATAGTTTCGCTTTTCAAATCACAATCATCGACTTATTTCTTCTCCGATTGCCAAAATCTAATGGATGTCGAATGACCGGTACTGAAACGTTTGAAGGGAAAGAACGAAAATTAGAGCTCAGGAATAGAAACACAAGTCTATCCGCGACGTGATGGCTAGAAATCACGAGATGGGTAGGACAGCTGGGATAATCGAGATCCAAGAAGTCACAAGGGAATGCGACGGGATAGATTGAGACAAAACGGAAATGCGGAGAGGAAATGGTTGAAATCAAGATGGTTGGGGCGGCGATGTCGTAGGAGCTCGCGCTGGTGAAGATGACAAGTTGGGAGATAGCTCCCCAATATATGGCGGAGGGCAGTGCCGAAAGCAGCATCAAGAGTGATGTTCCGCGGGAGAGCCCGACGTGGCAGCTGGTGCGGGGGTGGTAATGGCGGGATGGGTGCGCGCAGGGGCGCAGACAGAAGCGGCTGCATCAAAGCGCGCCGCGCCCTGCATGACGAGTGGGAAGTCACAGACACCGCCTATCAATATGCGCGGAAGGCTTCGATGGCGTGTTTGCTCGCCGTCCCGTGGAGTGGGATTGGCTGCACCGACAGAAGTTGACGTCGAGAAAGAGTCGCCGTGAGGAACGAACTGTCCTCATCTCTGGCCACGGAACGAAAACTTAAAGAATATTTTCACTAATAGATTCCACATGAGAATTTTTTAACATAAGGAACAGGGGCATGCTTTTTAATTGTTAATTTTTGAAATAGAATAGCGAAATACTATATTTTTAAGACTCCTCGTTGGGTTTGCAGAGAACCAGGGGTCAATTGTCGGTTTTCATTATATATTGTGGCAATCTACATCACTTTATGATTAAACAAATAAAATTAAAGTCTCCCTAATGAAATAACCATCCAGATCAGTTCATTTGTATGTGATTCGTTCAGATAATTGAATGTGTTTATCTTTGAATTGAATTTACGTTTTACGGAGATGTGTCTCTGAAATGTTGCACTTGAAAAAGATGCTGAAAATTTCATCGGTTGTTCTCAATCTTGTAAATATCATTAACATCGATTACCAAATTGAAGTGTAGCTTTTACATAACATTGAAAGTTATCTGCAAATGATTAAAGTTGAATCATAATGTTGTGTTGTTACTTCATTCATGAACCACGCCCCCTTCTTTCCTTGGAAAATAACATTTATTTATAATTGTTTAATTATAATACTATCCCCTTTTAGCTGCTTCTAGTTTTATTGCTGTTCACTACGCTCCATGGAAAACAACATGACTAGTTATGTCGATGTGTTTGCAAAATAAGAGAATATGCTCTTTTATCAGAAACAGATTGAATCAAAGATCTCGAAATAGGTTTTATTGTTACTATTCAAATGCTTCACTGCTTCGTTTACAACTTGTTAGACTAAACGAAGTTAGAAAAGAAACTTATTTTTCCATTTCTGCTCTCTCTCTCTCTCTCTCTCTCTCTTACACATTCCCTCTCAGTTCTTTTGTCTGTCGTGCTTACATGCGTTCCCGTATGCAAAAATGCACGGAAGTAATGTAATGTAACGTAATGTAACGTAACGTAAGGTAACGTAAGGTAACGTAAGGTAACGTAAGGTAACGTAAGGTAACGTAAGGTAACGTAAGGTAACGTAAGGTAACGTAAGGTAACGTAAGGTAACGTAAGGTAACGTAACGTAACGTAACGTAATGTAATGTAACGTAACGTAACGTAATTCCTTCCCTGCTTGTTAATCTGTAATTGTGCACTAAGCCTCTTCTGTTCTCTTTGCAACAGTTTCCCATGAGAAACGATCCTTTTTCCTCACACTGTAAAGAGATGAGGTGAAGTCTGTAATAAGGAACTGAATGAAAACA
Source organism: Laupala kohalensis (assembly GCA_002313205.1). NCBI lineage: Eukaryota > Metazoa > Arthropoda > Insecta > Orthoptera > Trigonidiidae > Laupala > Laupala kohalensis. The sequence goes on along the minus strand of NNCF01127929.1, from coordinate 1,035,744 downwards.
TAGGACAAATTTAAGTTTCGGAGCAGGGAGGTATTTCTAAGCAGCACATATTGAAACCTCATCTTAAATTAAGATGATTCTCATCTCAGACTTTTATTTACTCGGCTCCCTCAAGCCTCTTTCATTTTACATCCGTTTATTTTTGTTTTGTTTTCTCTCGCGCAAAGAAAATAATTGGGCTTGAAAAACGGCGAATCCAGCCAGACTTGGATAAATGTTATCATTTTAGACACAACGGAGTCTGGAAAACTTTGGTTTTGGAATTTTGGAACACGTGTAACATCCTACCTAATTTTACCGATTTCGCTGGGGTCCCAAATAACATATAAACTAGAATTTATTTTTAATAAAGATGTTAACAAATACTTGTACAATAATTTTGTTCTTTGAATTTTAAAAATATAGTTCAGTGTTAAAAATATAATTTTTGTATCACAAAAAATATTTCTAATTATAATCTTAATCAGTTTTTCCTCTCATGGTGTTATTAAACCATAAAACTTTCTCGAAAAATGCTTAAATTTCCTCTTGCGAGTGTGGGGTATACAATAGCTCATTATAATAAAAAGGACAATTTTGTTAATCAAAAATGATACAGCATATATTCTAGTATTTTTGAAATCCGAGTAAAATATAACGGGAAATGATACCAAACACGACGTAATTATATTTCGGAATCGCGTACGAATTTAATCTCATAATAAGAGGCAACTTCTTATTTTTCTTAATTCTCTTAGTGTTTGTTAACATTATTCGTTTTTGATTTTGATTTTGATTTTTAAAATACTAGAATACCTGCGTTATATATACAATTTTATATACAGAATCAATTTTTTTAAATCACAGATAGTCAATAGGCGATTCTCTTAATGGGCGGATCGAACATGATCCGGTTTCAGCGCTCGTTGGAAAATGGACAAGCTATAACTCCTCCTACATCCACAGACTGACGTCCTCACAGTCCACTTGCTTACTAGCGATCAAGACAAATGACGCACTTCGAGAGGACAGGCGTATATAGTAAGTCCGCTCGGCCTCGCAATAAATTTGTTGATACCTCACGTTGAATATACACGGTACTCCTCGCTCGTGGTTCGAATGATAGACTGGAAACCGAGTAAGTATTGATACTCGATTTCCACATCCCAATTCTCAGTTTCAGGGTATTCAGGGCATTTACAAACAAGTTTGACAAATAGTTAAAACGGAATTAAAATTCCAGTTAAGGAGATAATGGTGGTGGTACTCACCCCTAAGTAAATTAATATGCCAATATATACTTTACATTTGCGATATTTTTGATCTGATAACAAGAAATTTTGGTATATACCCTTTTTAAGTGGTACATCTAATATGGTTAGTGTTGTTCTGATACAAATAAATACATATAAGATATATTCAAGAAAATACATATTCCGATACGTACAAGATAAAAGTAAATATTTAAAAATGCTCGATACTGAGTACTATCGATACTCTTAGGTCGTTACTTCAATGATATCAATACCGTGCCGTCGAAGATCAAATGAGTTCTCGGTATCGATACTTCGAACCCTACCCTCGCCCTCAAAATCCAGCGCTTCCGCTGCGCGTTGAACCCTCTAGACTGCTTGCCAGGAAAAACACGAATGCGGTCCAGGGCAGCATAGTAATGTTAACGACTCGGCAAATTATAAGAGGGATCCCTTGCGTCGCGTTTTTCAGTTACGAATCCTGTTTTATTCTATAATTTCCCATCGGTGTGTGCTCGGCATTGAGGTCTCTTTCGGCAATTTTGTAATGATTCGGATTTTTGGGGTGGAAAATGAAGTTGAGAAGAGTTTTGGGTTTTTCAAAATGTATTCGACGTTCCATACTCAGTTATCGCTACTCCGCATCCACATCTTGAATAACAGTGCAAGAATTGAGAGAATAGGAGGACAAAAAGTAAATGATGGCACGAACAGAACTAAGAACAGTTCTTTTAACAGAAGAGATTTCACTTGGAAATCGTTCGTTCGTTTTTTTTAAAGAAATATGATTATACTGGGAGATTATTTGGAGGAGGTCGCATACCCTCGTCACCATCTCCCCCCCCCCTCGCACACATACACACACACACACTATGCAGCGAGAGCCAGTGGCGTCGAAATCGCCGCCGTCTCTTCTGGCGCTCAGTGAAACCTCGTTATGCGCGGCGGGAGGTGGGGACGCGCGACTTTTGCTTCGGCTCGAGGGACGCTGCGAGGGCGTGGGCGGGACACTTCGGAACAGCATGTCACCGCCGCCCCGCCCCGCCCTCCGCCCCCGCGCCAGCCCCGTCGCCGGCGACACTTAAGTGTCTCAAATTGCTCGGCAGTTGGTGGCTTTGAGAGGAAAAGCCGTCTAAGTCCCTCGTACGCTCTGGTCCGCGCCGCGTCGCGCCCACCGTAGAAGCATAGCTTCGCAGTATTGATTCGGCGGCGGCGCGCGGTTGCGGCGGGGAAGCGAGAAAACGGTGGCGAGCGGGGAAGAGTTAACAGGCCGCGGCGGAGGGGAGAAAGGAGAGTCGTGCCGGGACTCGAAGTGCGGACGGCGGCACGTGTGCGTCGGGGAGGGGGAAGGAAATGAAGAGGTGGTTGTTGGTGGCGGAAGCTCCAAATGGGATTAGCGGTCGCATTAAATCTGGTGGTGCGAGGGGAAGCTTGTCAGATCCCTCCTCCGCGCGATGCATTCATTACAGCGACTGGGTTCTGCGAGCGAAGCACGCACTTCACTCACACTTACACTTTTATTTGCCTCGACTATTTATCAAACGGAGGAAGCACAAGAAAAATATGTTCATGAAAACACTTTCGTCGCAGTTCACAAGAAATATCTCGCTTTGTTACATTTCCGGATTCAAGTAGAGCGATGTATGAATGAAGATATGGAAGCTCTCCAATGTAAATGGAATACATGGAACTCCGTTACTAACACTTTAATAGAACAAATCTCCTAGATCGTCAGAGGTGTACTTCTCGTTTCTTTTGGTCCGTCGACTCGTCCGGAACGAATTGATCAGGAAAATACGCATCAACGACTCGATACTTCAGACAGTAAAATATACTTTCAACACACTCACATTTATGGTTCGAAACTATACCTCGCAGTTTCGGGTTTGTAAAGATACAGCATGGTCCATTCGCATTGGATTCTCCTGCTCATGGCTCTCGATTGAGGACCAGGGAGAGATGTGAACAGACTAGAAAAAGGGAACACAGGGATCTTCCTTGAAAACAACCACGATTCTTTAGATCCATGGTAGGAAATACAAGATGCAAAAGGCCTCCAGATTGGAAAACTTACTTCTTTATTTTCATGATGAAGTTCAGTCGAGTCTAAGTCAGCAGAACACTTGACACAACTCAGTTCGACAAAAATACCTTCAGCCATCGTGAAGTGTTCACCGCTTTAATCCGGTTTCTCAGTCTGACGGTAACTCTCATCTATCCCGATGCATCATTTCCTGTTTCAAACACATTAAGAAGCATTTAATAAGTACCATGGGCCAAGAGAGACCCAGTGGTATTTGAATGTTATAGCAATAAACTATGCAGACACTAAAGCTTTAGACAAACGTGATTTAATCAGCCAATATTCAGAGATGAAATAATTCAGAGACTCGCATGGTACCATACATTTTGTCCGCTATTGACAAGTATCCGTTAGTGGAAGTTTTACTGTATATCGAATTCAACATAAATGAGTTTTCCTAATTAACATTTCTTCACATGATATGTGAACTATCTTATGGTGTTTTCCATTTCCGGCTCTTGAGTGTACACTGGTGCATCCCTAGTGAAAAAATGTTGTTCCAATTGACGAAGAAGTTGCTCCAGTGCGGAGATATGATTGTTCCATTTGTCTATCAAGCCGCACACTCCGCGCACTGAGAGCACCCGGACTTGCTCTGAGTATTTCCTCAGTGGAGGGACAGCACTGGTGAATCTTGGCGTCGATGAGGTTAGGTGATCCTGTGATAAACGCATTCTTGATGAATGCTATGAGTTTATTGCAAATACTATCTTCGTCTAAAAGATTGTGAAATCGAAGATCAATAAGATAATTTCTGGAATTTTCAATTATTATGTAATGAGTGAAAATTTTTCATCAATACAGAAAGATATTAAAAAATCGAACTTGAAATGTTGAATTAAAATTGCTTGTGTATTGTTGAGTTTCACTATGAAAGGAGTTTTTCAAAATTCTTACTTGAAAGGGATGAATAAGAATGAAATGGGCACGTTGCTAGTATTATTTATTTATGTCTTTTGTACATATCTTTTGGCGAGGTTAAGGCACGAGACCTGCTCTACCACCTTTCATCTCAGCGACGCCAAGGACTGTGAATTTGATATACATATGTAATTTTCGTTAATTTTTATATGATATCTACTTCCCTAGGATTGACAGGGTGTATGGGGACTGATCATAGAATTAAGTGGAATCGGGGATGTCACTATTCATTTCGGTGACCCCGAAAGTAATGCATTCAACACCAATATCGGTTGTTTTCTTTAATTTTTTAAATTTCATTTCTTTCCCACCCCATCCCCACGGGGTAACTAGAGGTTTCTTACTACCCTTGGAAGCTGAATTTCTGACTATGTCAGTATGTCACTATTAAACTCACTTGGAAGTATGTCACTATTCAACTCACTTGGAAGTATGTCACTATTCAACTCAGCTATGGCGAAAATTGACAATTTGTCACTAATGTGTCATTTTCGATAACTTTTAAATAGCATCCTCTGCCATAGGTTTGTTTATAAAGATTGATCATGGACTCGAGCGTCATCGAGAATGTTACTACTAGTTTCAGCGGCCTCGAAAATTATGGTCTCAACATTAAGAGCAGTTATTTTCGATTATTTTTATATTTTCTCCCTCTCACCCCCTACAGGAAGGGTGTATATTTGCTCATAAGATAAAAACCATTACACAGTGGAAATAAATCACTTTTATAAATGTCTCTCGCATGAAAGTAACATTTTAACCATAGTAAATGCTCTAAAAATTATATCCCCTTAAAGTGCACAAAACTTCATTATTTGTGAAAATGCTCTATACTAGTTCTGTCCTTGAGAACGCTCAAAACTAGTTCTGGCAATACCTGAAAGTCCAAAACTAGTATTGGTCGTTTTGAAAACGTTCAAAACTAGTTCTAGCACAAACGCATCTGCCAAATCAATTTTGGTCGTTTTTTCGTCTAATGTCCGAATTCGGGTCTTGTGCGTAACATATATGAATACGAAAAGGCTGTTTGTTGATGTATTAGTTGTTGTTTATTGTTATTATTCAATTATTGTTGATTCGTCCGGCTAATAATGGTCATCCCCGAACCGTGCAGCAAAGTTGTTCGTTTCATTTACTTGCTACACTCTCCCAGTGGATGGGGAAATCGCGCAGAGTAATAACATATTTGTCCGGTTTTAGTGCGCACCCAGAGGAGAAAATGGAAAATGCATTTAGAAAATTTCTTAATTTTAAATGTTCGTGTTGGATTTCTTCAACAGAATTATTCAAATTGTATAGTAAATTTCTCCTCACATCGTCTACAATGGATCCTCGTTATTAAGCTTTAATCAATCCATGAATAAATAATATCATGACATTATTTCATGCATTGATTAAATTTCATGAATAATTTCAACAGCATGTTCGTATCAAAGTACGGTCTATACGTCCGTTTCCAAATATTTCAAAAAATCTTAAAATCTTCATGTGCTGGTTTATTTATTATTTCGAAAAAGTTATTATTCCTTCCGTTAATTAGTCAATATTTCACTTTTGTACGTCTTTTGTAGTACATAACATTTATTCCACATTATTTCCACACTTGCATAATCATTAAACATTTCATTTCGCGATTACGAAAAGCAATACTTAACACGATCTCTGTAGACAAATCGTCTCATCAATCAAACCTCCACAATTATTCTTGGGATCAATTATACTCGTGAGAAAATGTTTGGTGTACAATTAGTTTAAATATTCCGAACACTTCCATTCGCAGGGAAGAATTATAGCCCCATATTGTGCTCCGCATACGAATGGTAGCGTCAAGCGGATATTGAAGAGCTGTATGCACAGCTGTGCGCTCGCACTGGCCACCCCTGGCGTTGATTAAGGTTTGCATGGCACTGATCAATTTCCCCGCCCCTTCGCCCCGACCATTACCTCGCCTCTCCATTCTGCTCCCGCCCCCGCGTAGTCGTCTCCGTGTCCCCGCCCCTCTCCGTGGTGGAGAAGGGGGTAGAGGGGAGGGGGCCCTGAAGCATCGACACGACAGACCTCCAGCTCGGGTCCGAGGAAGAGCCATTACGCAAGGGTTGGTGGTTTGAACATCGACATACGCTTCAATGGAACGAGAAAGCTTTTTCAGGAGTCCCATCTGATTTGTTTTTCAGCTATGGAAGGAAATAAAATATAATTATTGTTTCATAAAAAGCTATATAATGTCTGGAACATTGAATCTAGGAATTTAGGATTAACTGAACCTCCTACCTCGAAAATGACTCTTGAAATTTCGATTAAATTGACAAACAGTTTGTTCAGAGCATGGAAAATCGATCGTGGCTTTCGTTTGGGCTCAGAACAATTGGAAAGTATAGTCAAGAATACGCTAGGATCAGAGTGGCTGTTTTTTTAATCTTTGGCGAGGTTATAACTGATATGATAAATACCTACGTATATTTCTAATTATAGTACCCGAACATTACGACAAAATACTAAATACATCTACATGACAAACGTAGTGGAATCTCCGTACAAACTGGTGATGCACCATGTACCAGCATATTCCAGGTTTTCGGAAAAGAGGAATCTGTAGAATTCCAGACGAGTTTCCACAAATGAAACTTTATCTGGAGATTGCTATTTAAAGTACATTGCAATCTGTATGAAATTTATTGCGGGTTTCAGTTCTATTCACTGCGAGAAGCACAAATTTATTTCTAAGTAACAATTCCAGGTACCCATGTAGAAATTTCCAGTCGTAAAGCAACGTCGTGATGATGTAGCCATCGCGTACTCATGTAACTTCGATTCTACGTCGGAGAACATCGTCCTTACGACATCGTCACGCGACGTATTAGAAAAACTCAACACCGTAAAAAGAGCATTTTCGACATCGAATAACGACGCCTTGACGACGGACACCATCAACCCGTACGCATATAACGTCAATTCGACCTCGCAAGAAAACGTTTTTTCGGTGTCGTCGACTCATCTCTGTATGATTTTCTTGAAGATTTTGAATGATCATTCATATTACATTTTTTATGGACATTAAAAGTTTAATCATATTCAATAGGCGGACAGCATACATTCCTCATCAGGTCTTGAGACATCCGACAGTGGCATGGTTTGATCCCGGATATTTTGCTTCTTGAGGCGAGGACGCTACTGCTGAGCTACTGCAGAACGCCAGTGCAAGCTATATTTTTATCCTCTTTTGTTGCGCTGTCTTAGTATTGGTGCCATGAATAGTAAACACGTAAAATGGTAATCCTCTCTAAAATTTTGAAAACAAGATCATTAAGTATCAATAAAATATTATTCTTGTGAACGCAAACGTTTCTTTAATTGAATATACTTGTAAATTATTCTTATTAGATTAATACAATTGAAAATAACATTTAAAATAATAAAAATTATTAAGTGTTAGTAAACATTATTCTACAAAAATTCAATTTCATTTTGACGTCGAGTTTCGACTTGAAGTCGTTTCGACGTCGAATAAGCACATCGTCTCGACTTCAAGATCCGGAAGATTCAACGACGGAACGGTGTCGTTCTTGCGAAGTTCATCTTCGACTCGATTTCGACGTCGAAACACGTCGCGACGATCGTAAAGTCTGCTCAACTTGGATGATATCTGCATGGGAAAGATCGCGTACCATCGGCAATATTGCGTACATTTCGCTCCAACTCGCTGTGCTAGAAGCTTTTTCTGTGTTTTACAGCTATAATTTAGAGCTGAATACCGCTAAACACTTCAGGATGTGGCTCGGGATTTGCAAAACGTTTATAGAACCTTATTTGAAGAAAATGTAGCGACGAAACCACCGATCACACCACAAAGAATGTCTCAGGAGATATTGACCGTGACACATTACATTTAACGATTTCAACATCGTGAGGAATTTTGTAATCTCTTATGGTGTTGGATATCACAATTCTTTGGCTCTTTCCCACAATTATGAAGACATCAATAACTTAACCAATGATAGGAAGAAAAAGATTACTTCTCCTTGCAAACCAACGCATAATACAAATTGCTCGGTAAGATATAAATGCTCTATAATCTGAATTGTCTGAACTGATTTCTAGAAATTTCTGAGCAAAAATATCGTTACATCTTTCTGTCCAGGCACGTTTTATTAACGAGAAAGTCTATAATTGGTTTGGAGACCACAAAAGGAAGAGAACTTCACAATTTCTATTTTGTCGACTGGGATTGATTTAAAATGACAATGTAAACAGAAGTCCCTTTTTCTAACTTGAGAGTATAAACTTGCAGCCATCGGCCACCAGTAATTCAGTTTACTTGGTGAGCCAAGCATCAAGAGTGCAATTGCACGTTCATCGTGTGTAATTGTTTCCTTTTCGTGTATCAGCAGTCGCTGACTAAGACCGGTATTACACGGTCATATTTCTGTCATATCTGTGATCAAAATTATGACCATGTAATGCACAAGCTTTGATCATATTTCAACTATGATCATATATCTATGATATATATGAGGTTTTCGTTGCTCACGTCTTTCATCATATCTTTGATCATAGATATGACATAGAAATATGACCGTGTAATACCGGCCGTAGCTGGAAGCACGATTAAGCATGGAAATAAATAGGAAAAATGGTGCAGAAGTTGCTAGTAAATATTTCAAGTGACCACTAACATTAATTTAATGTAATGTTATTTATTTTCTATTGAAATTACACTCTTCACCGAATTATCACACATTTCTATGGTTATAATTATTGAGGATATATGACTTATCTGAAAGGGTAAAAATAATTTTGTGATTACACGCGTAGCAGGCAAAACTTTGATAAAGAACCCAAAAGTGGCTTATTTTGTACAGAATTTCTCTTCAAGCTCAATTACTTCACTTCCAATTACATCAACTCCATTTAAAATTACGTTTCACAACATGTTCATTTATTGTACATTAAGGCCAGTAGTAAGACTAAAATATTTTTATTCTATGGATGTAACCCTGAAATAGAAAGTTGGTATGCTAAATAAAAATTATATTCTTGTCAAGGAACGGAACGGGAAACTTGCTCGAATTCTATATCAACAACTGCAATTTTCTCAAAAACATTTTGAACTTAAATATATGACCAGAAGTTATTATAATGTGGAGTTTCTTTCGAATATAACGTTTTAATTTTAAGTCGTTCATACACTTCTTGATATTTTCACTTTTTTTGTTCACACAGTACAGACCAAAGCGGTAATACCCGGGAGTATTGCTATCACATTATCCAAGAACTATAGGCAATGTGAGGGGAATTAAAAATTGTTCAAGAGAAGTCCAGACACAGAAGGATCTGTTGAGAGTGCAGATCGAAATGACGAAAACATACCGAAGACTTAGACTGAAACAAATAAGACATAGCACTGGACCCGAAGTTCGTTCAATTCATGAAGAACAGAGCTCATCACAAAGGTATTCACTGCAGTCCTTTTGAAGCCGTGTTTGGGATTCCAGCAAAGATCGGACTTTGCTGGAACTTGCCATTTTAAAGTGCAATCTGAAGAATATCTGGAAGTCATAATTCAACCTGCATTTGGGAGTACTAAAAATGAGAACATAAATCAAATGGAATACTGTGACAAAGAAAATGGACTCTCACAAAATGAGAATTCAGAAAATGAGTTAATAATAAAAACACTAAAGATGGGCACACACAAAACGGAGGTGTTGAAAACAAGAGGACACTGGAGAACAAATACTGACCAATGACAAAGAAAATAGACAAGTGGGAGACTGGAAGGAATGATAAAGACATTTAAAGTGATACAAAAATAAATAATATGACGGCAGTAGTACAAAAAATAAGTAATATGAAAAGAAGAAGGAAAAGTCACAAATACATTGCCTCCTCAAATAATAAAAATGAAATCTATGCGTGAAAGTTTCCAAAAGGCATCTTAAGAGATACCAAAAAAGTCCAATTTCAAGATGTCGATAGAGGAAGATGATTCAAGAGACTCAAGGAGTAATTTTGCAGGTTTCTTTTATACTTATTCAAACAATATTCTGTATTTCACCGTTTAGCTGCTTTCAAGATTCAAACATTCTTATTTGTGAAATGAAATATAATAATTATTGGATAGAATAGAATATTACATTTCAGGAGAATCCTGGAGTGAACTGTATGAGATAGGTACCAAGGAAGGACGATTGGCTCAAACATATTCGAGAAATCAGTTCGTGATTTGTCAGGAGACTTTCATTTTGTGAGACGAAGTTCCAGATTCATCTCTTCACAAGTGAACCAGAAAGTCATCTATCACAGGTGACCAAGGTTTCAGAAGTTGCAATGGCAAAGAGAAAAGACGATCTGCAAAATGTGACTGGGAAAGACATAAAGCACTTCGCGATTTGAAGTGTCATTAGTTCGTCGTGTTCTAAGAATTAGCTCGTCGTATTTCATTACGAAAAAATTATACTTAAGAAAGTCCAATTGTATTTGTTTTTTCTTTTACCTTCTCGAAATTATTTTTTTATCCCTTCAATCAGTAAAGTTTGATTACTATATAAAATAACTAGTTTAAGTAATTAATTTAATTAGTTTAATTTTATATTAATCAAGAGTCTTCGTTATTTTGTGAAATAATCGTACATAATGAACTAACATGTTTATGAAATTAACAGTAACACACATATTACGTGTAACGTATTACATTATATCAATTAAATGGTCTTAAATATTATACAAATTTGGGTTTTGACTAAAAAAATGCAAAATGCCGTCGACTGAAGTCGGTGCATTTTCAAATAAAGTTTTCTCATAACATGAACTCTATTGTGAAGCCGTTAACATCTCCTAGTCGATTTTTATCTTTTACGAGAAAGTAAGAAACGTTTGTCATGCGGAATGTGCGTTTCATATTAAAGATCGATCATTTAGACATTCCTAGCTAAACACAATGAAAACGGACTTGTCTAGAAAGGCTCCGTTTTCACAAGGCAGCGACTTCCCTGCCAGTAATTTGGCGCCTAAACGTCGCTGTTACCGCTCAGAGCATTGTGCAGACGTTAACGACCGCTTCGCTTGAGTCCTTCTTCCGCTGGCCCCACGACAAATGACTGCGTCTGTGCGCGGGCCACCATTGGTGGGAAGTGCGAGCCAACGGGGCGTCGGCGCGCCGCCAGCCCCGCCCATTCTCCCCGCCACCACCGCCGCCGACCGACTCGCCTGTCCGCTTGCTCGTCCTCCCTCTGCGCTGGTCGGAGTGGTCGGTCGCCAGTCCGCGGTGTATTCGAGTGCCTGCAGGCATCGCTAGCAACCGCTTGGAGCAGTCAGTGGTGCAGGATGCGTGTGTAAGTGGATCGCAATTCGGTGCTGTAGAACCGACGAACTTTGGAGTCGCGAGGGGAGACCAATTGCTCCGTGATCGATTCGTGATTAGCAGCTGATGAACGTCGCAACAGGCGAACAAGGTAAGGCTGCCAACCAAGTGTTTCCTTATTGTATCTTGAGTATCGTAAAATACAGAGAGAAGTTCCCGATATCAGAAAACAGCTGCAAAACTATCACTGTGTGAACTGCATCTTACAAAACGAATTATTCGAGAAGTCTAAAAGCAACATTAAAAGCATCCAGTAAATTGTGAATCGTGCATTATACACAATTCGCCGTAACTTGCGAACTAACAAAAATAGATCCGTCGGAAAAATTCTAGTTCAGTCAGTGACGGATCTGAAGAAAACAATAATGTGTTTTTTTAAATACTTTTGTTTGAAAACCCAATAATGTACGTAATCCCTCTGAGCCTTTCGCAAAAAAAAACTTGGTCCACGTGCTCAAACTTGTCGAGAAATTGTAGTTGTATTTGTAAATGGGAAATGTAGCGTGCTATTGAAGCTTATCTACATGGGGCGATGGGAAGTAGGAGGTGGGTGGTGAGGCTATTGTTAGTAGGTGGGTCGGTTAACTGGATCTACCAACAAATTGTTCCACGTGGAGGTGTTAGCAGGAGTAGTTAGTAAGAGTAAGAGTTAGTGATACTAGTAGTAGTAGTAGGTGGATAGAAGAAGGAGGGTAAGAAAAAACATTGTAGAGCCATAAAAATAATTATGTGAGGTTCCAATAACAAATAATCCACATTTGTGTTCTCAATATATAAGTTCTTTACTTACCACGTACATGAGAAAATACTCATAAATGTTTTCGAATGTACAAATATTTAAATACTTGTTTGTGCGTTCTAAGGAGATTTGGTTACGAAACTACGATTTAGGAGTAGGAAGTATTTAGAATATATCAACTCATACTCATAAGGGAAAAATCCCATTCGTATCAAATTAATACGTAGATCACGGATTTACAGCATTACCATCCGCAATTCATTCATTATTTCAACGGCTTAGAGTTCAGCTGCGGCGACTGATCGCGTGTGTGGCGTCACCGCGAGCGAAGCGTCCGGCCGCTGGGACGCGCGTTCGGCGGCTGGGCGCGGCGCTTCGGAGGGAAGGCACCAGACAGAGGTCTACCCTGGGCTCCCTCCGAGCCACGGTTCGGCGGACGCAGGGCTCGCTTTCGCAAGTGTCTCCACAGAAAAGTTGCTTGGTCCTTGGAGACAGTTCGACTGAAGCGACTTGCGATCAGGGTCGTTCATTCGGGCTTGCATTTCTCGAAGATCACCGTCATGAAATTGATGAAGATAAAATTTTAAAAAATATACCAGAAACATATATCGCGTTGTAATATAAAAATAATTTTCATAAGCTCGGAAACAGCGGAGGATTGAAAGGCTGAGATTCTGGTTTCCCGTTTTATTATTTGTGATCACGAACTCATACTATTGTAATTTAATATTTAGAAATTAAAATTTGAGGAAGTTTAATTGAGAGAAAAATTACAAAGAAGCAGTAGTTCAACTATTAGTTAAAGAAGTAGTAGATCAACTATTTTGTTTCATGGGGATGCATGAGAGAGCCGTAAAAGTACCCTCAGCTCTTCCATCTGCGGAGAAGTGATCAAAATGCAAATAAAAAGTGCAAAATGCATCTCTGCCCCCAAAAAACCTTAAAACGAATCACAAACACACAAATTCGTAACTGTTTTAGAGAATAAAGAATCGCCGAAGTAGATAAATGTAATGACCTTAATTATCAGAAATTTTATCGCAAACACGAGTCAATTCCTCGCAATTCAAAGCTGGATAACGTAATATTATATTCGCCGTCTACAGTGATAGCTCAGCCAATATTTCGCACGTTTTCACGGAAAATACCGCTGTTAAATATTTTTCGAGTGATCCACTTAAGACATGTGGTTAAGTGAAGGATTATTCTCTCTCTTCTTTCACAGGAAAATAACATTCAATCTCCAAACATGTTAGGTGCTTCTAGGAAGTGATTGAGAACTATCTTACTAACGAAGTTCAACTGAAAGTACGTGAGTTCGTCTTCATTCGCGAATCAAATAAAGACACAAATCAACATGAAATTTATGTTACAGTGGGTCAAATATAAGTCAAACATACGAGATGTATCATGACCGCATGCGATCTAGTACTTATTTATACATTAATTTACATGTACTTTTACATTTCGACGCTTGCAATAGTTGCGAAGGAAGCGTGCAAACTTCGAAATTGCTTCAACGAAGATCGAAATATTTAAAATCAAGAAAACTCTGATAAAATTACTTTCAAAACAACAATATAGCAGCCCCTCCGTGGCTACGGTGTGGCTCGTCACCAAGACATTCCGGGTTCAATTCCCAGGTGGGGCAAGATAAAATTTGTAACTTTCCATTTCCATGTCTCAGCTTAAATAACTGTGATGTATGAAAAGTTCACCCTCTGCGACTAACAACCGCAGTTGTAATACTCGGATACAGCAATCTGGATCCTATCTAGACGCTGTTCCTCCGATCTCGGTAAAATTCATGATGTGTCTAGTGAGTAAACTCTCACAAAAACTGAGCGTTACTGGCACTCGTCATTCGTGGTCCTTAGCTGGCCGAAACGAGATACATTGAGCAGCGACAGATACAGATTATAAATACAGGTGGACATAGGAACCAAAGCATGGAATTAGGTTCTGAATAATAGGTATTTCACTTCTCTTTACGAAAAAAGCAACTTCTGAACATACTAGAAATGATATTATATAGTTTGTTGTACAATAGCTCGTTTTACCAGCCATACTGATTACCACTTTTCTGACATAAAATTAAAATTATTCAATTAAAATTTTAAATAAACGCAAAACAAAAAATAAGATGCTTTTTTTAATCAAAATCGGAAAATTATTTTGCTGTTAATATATCCTGTACTGATATTAATTGAATTCTCAAGAATTAAGATTACGGGAGGTCACCAGAAAATTGATTTAAGACTAGTGTAAGTCCAAACGATGTCCCACTGACAATTTTTCGTGAATGCTTATTACCATTTACAGAGCATCTTAACTTTCAGAATACTACAGGGAATAGTTTGGATCGTACGTGAAAATATTCCCAAAGAATCACGTAAACCTTCGTGTAGGGAACAAAAATTCCTAACGGTTTCTTTCACAATTATGAAACAATGATGTCCCTTAAGGCATAATTTCTGAAGTGCCAACCACGTATTGTGAGAAACTATTTTGTTTACCAGAAAAACATTAGAAATAATTAAGTTTTATCATTTAATAAAAATATCTCTCACTAAGTCAGTTAAAAACCTTTCTCTGTAATTATTAAAAATAATATAGATTGGTGAAACTCTACAAAAATATCTCAATTTATTGATCTTCATTAAATTTATCATTTCCTAGTCTCTCAGTTGAATTTAATCAAACATTTGCAGATAATTCTTATATCTATTTTTAGTTCTTTGTATAATCAGGAAGAAAAGTAAGGTGCATTTGAGTAATTACTCGGCGAAGATTGAATGGCTCATTTTTCAATCACCCAAACATCAAACAATTTTCAATCTTGCAAACATTCCGAAGAAAGGTAAAGATTTAATAGCTGGAATATTAGAGGCAGAGGGATTGAAGTAACCAATCTTCGTTGCATCATTTTTGAGGCAACGAAAAAAACAAACAAAGAGAATTCAGAACACCATGTTTGTAAGAGATAACCAGGGGTGGATCCAGGATTTATTTTGGGAGGGGCGCATAAATATCTAAATACCAGGGTATCTGGGTCATTCCACAGAAATTTTTTATAAAATAACTTCTTGAAACAGCAATTTAAGACATTCCCATACATAAATAACGCCTTAATTTAAAATTGTAGTTTTTTATAATAACCCTTTAAAATAACGTTTTTGAAATAATTCATGTTTTTAGAAAAATTTTTGCTTCGGGTGTTCCTGCTAAAAATATATACTGCTTCAGATTTACTCCATGAAATATCAACGGCAATTCACATGAAATCGAGAAAGTTTCGGCGTTCCATCTAAAACTACAATAGGTATGAAAGAATACTAATTTAGTGGTATTAAAAGCAAGGATGAAAGTGGTCAGATTGAATTATAATGTTGGATATCGAAATTAAGGTATATAATATTTTACCAAATGCGTGGACAGAAAAAAGTATTCTCGCGGAAACACCCGAAAATAGAAAATTCTTCGTGTCAAGGGAAGATATCTCGTAATCAATAATTTTTTTCAATTATTCGTGAACCGTATAGTGTTATTATTACATTTTTTAAATAAACATCAATAAAACATTTCCATCAATAATTTATTGTACGACAGAATTTCCATTATTGCAATTAAAAATTATTTATTTTCTTTTATTTATAATTTCCACTGTATCTATTGTCTTTCTACTATAAATTTTATCTGGGTAATTTTCTATTAGATATGTGCTTCGGAACCTCGCTGGAGTGCGAGTATGTTAGAAACGTGAAATATTGCAGCTCTATGTTCATGACTTGCTCCCACGTAGGACTGGAAATGTATAAAAGCAAAGTAATTCATGTTTGTCCTATGAAGAGTCCTCTTTTTACACAGATTTTATGAGTTCTTGTTACTTTCGTTGGGCATACTAAATTTTTTTGAAGAAAAAAGTACTTCCTTATATTATTACTATTTCTATTATTTTTTGTTTGTTTGGGGGAGGGCATGAGCCCCTGGAGGTAACGCAAATATAAAAGAATTTACTTCTAGGAAACTCCTCTCCTGTACGTTCGGATATCCATTGTATGATGGACGGCTTGCAACTATTCTTCCAGAGTTGTTTCAGGGAAACGAAGAGATAACGAGGAATAAATTAGGGGAATGTGCATGTCCGATTACATGGAGTCTTTTCACCTGCCACCAATTGCGGTTTAGAGGCACTCACTAAGTTTCCATTTACTTCTGGAATTCACCAATTACTTACACAAATGCTGCTACACAATAATTACTTCAGTAGTACAAACACTAAGGGCATGTTCAATAAAATTTATTACGCATCACTTTATTTTATGTCCTAATTATGAATAGATAGATGTAGACATTCTGATATTAGGGGTTTTGGTGGAGATATGAGCCCAGTTAAACAAGGAAACATGTTAGATCAGAAGATTTTCACGACGACTAGCTGAATGACCTTTTAACGTATTCTTTTATGTTCAGTTCGCGTGAGAATACTCTGCTAATTAAATTCACCGGGAACTAACTCATCGTCATAACTATTAACCGATCGGAAACTTATAATTTTAAAAATTCAACATTATCTAGTGCCATTTACAATATGTCATGCATTCTAATAACGTTGGTCATCGCTACTAAGGGAATGACATTGCTATAATTTGGAACTATAAAATATTTATTCGCCTTTAATATCTATTTATGTTCTAGGTATATTTCACAGC
Source organism: Laupala kohalensis (assembly GCA_002313205.1). Taxonomy (NCBI): domain Eukaryota; kingdom Metazoa; phylum Arthropoda; class Insecta; order Orthoptera; family Trigonidiidae; genus Laupala; species Laupala kohalensis. The sequence continues at coordinate 1,018,697 of NNCF01127929.1, read as the reverse complement.
GTCCTGGCGAGAAAAACTTCAGCATGTGATGGAACCCACGGAGTCAAAATGCTGCTTTCTCAGAATCTCTAGGATTTAATAGAACGTTCCTGTTCTGAGTGTCTAATATATCGTTGAGTGTGTAGAAATCCCATGAGTAAGACAGGAGGGCCAAAGTGGGTAGTCCCTCACAGCGTGGAACTTGTAAGAGTGCGATCCTGTGACGTTCATAACCATTAACTCGAGGGAAGAATACTTGAAAAGGTGATATTAGTGAGATAAATATGGACAAGTTAATTATATTCGAACGAAAGTGAGCAAAAACATTTTTCTCTTTAAAATTGGATCTGTAATTAACTCTGTGAAAACAAGCAACGAAGCTTATTCTTCATGAATCGGATATAATTTCTCGTAAAATTATTCGTAACAAAATATATTTCCTAGATCTAATCCCAAAGCGAGATTACTTTGTGTACCTATGACCTGAATATAACGACTAAAAAACATGGAATAAGCAAGTACTTCGTTCAAGATTTCTGGGAAAGTTCCCAAAACAATCGTAGTGCAAACACATTTAGAGAGTCAAACGCCAATGATGCAAGATTGAAGAGAACAAGAAAGCGAGGTAGTCTCACCGAGTCTTCTGCCGACGCTTCGCAACATGGACCGGCGAGGCGCGTCTCGGCCTCTGCCGCCTACCGCCGCCAAGGTTTCAGCCTGAACGCCGCGCCGCGGTGCCTCCATGGAGACAGTGGACGCCGAACTGGAGCTGGCTGGTGGCGGCGGCACGCCCGGCCGAGCGTCGCCGGGTGCCGCGGCGCTGTTGACTGCGACGCCGGCCGACGGCGCCAGCGGGCAGCCGCCTCGCGCGCTCCGGCCTTTCAGCATCGAGGCGCTGATCAGACCCAGCTCCCCACCTCGTCGGGGGTCACCGGTCTCTCCCATAAGTCAGCCTGCAGAGGTAAGTCGACTTCAAACGGGTGAAAATGGGGAGTCACGCCACATTCGAGCTCGCTATTACAACTACGGTAGAGTGGGTGTGAATACGTGTTCGAATACTGACCTGTCTTCCATTTTCACCTGAAATTCTCACTTTTCGTCTGGGTAGAATGGCAGTGGTTCCGAACCTTAATGTGCTGTGTATTCAATTTTAAACAATGGTATTAATTTTATTGAATTACCGTCTATGTATATAAATTGAGGTGTAATATTGTAGTACAACAACTTACATCTCATACATATCTACAAGTCTCTTTGGGTTTAGATCTTTTAATCGAAGAGATTTGCAACAATAGTTACCGAGAATCAAGGATCTTTTTAGTTTCTGTGGACTCACGCAAATAAACGTATATGCGGCTTTCATAATCGGAACCACTACCCCAAACGTAGGAAACAACAAACTCCAGCTTTGTATTACACAATTAAAAACTAAAGGACAAAATAAATTTTGCTCTTTTCATCCCTTTCCCGCTTCGGGGCAACACGAATAAAACACTGAAACCCATCTTTCTCATACGAGCGCACAGCAGTTGCTTTTTTTTCCGCTTTCTGTGACATTTTCTTACACCATCATACACCGTGAAACTTATGTGCTTCTGGATCTTTTTACAGGCATTGGAAAAATGTTTCAGTGATCTCACTACAACGAGAACGTCTTACTCGAATTTGGATTTACATGCCTTTGGCTCTCAGGTATATTACATTTATTTAATTTTTATTTATTTAACATTAATTTAACATATGATGCATTGTCTTTCCATCACATAAACCAGGAGATTATGTGTAATAGCTAACATTATGGGTTTCGCGGGGCAACATGCTAAAAATTACTTTCCTGGGAGCCATAGAAATGTAATTTCAAATATTTTTCAAAGAAATGAGGGAATGTTGCTTTTTGTTCCTAATATATTACTTAAGTTCTTATAAACACAAAAAGTCATGTAGTGTGAGATGAAGCAAGCATTCATTGATAGTAGAGAATTATGTCAACTGTCATTGCCTTTAGAAATCAGAGGTTTCGATGAATGTTCGTATGGCTCTAAAGGTCCAAAGTGCTTTTATATTAATCATTAGACAATTGAAAAATCAATAAAGTTGTACACTTTACTACAACATTAAATTTTCAGCATAATTTTTCTGCTTTGCGACATTTGGATTCAGATAACCAAATATGTGCGTGATGGGAAGGCAACTTAGTACAGAACATATGCAATCGTTTCAATATTTTCACCGATGCTTATAAGAATTATTAGTCACGATTAAATACATTTCATTTTCAAAAATATTTATTTTTATGTGAATTATATAAAGATACATCTATTTCTAATACTCGACTGAGATTCTATACTAGTTGTGAACACATCTTGCGAAGCGGAAATGTTTATTAATACTCGTACAATGTATTAACAACTGAAAAAGATTCTTTTCGGTACTAAGTGATTAGAAACTGATTAACTGTATGACAACATACATTCTCAGGACAATTGTTGAATGCATATATATTATATACAACGTCTTTGAGAAGACTTCTGTACCAGTTGCACGATATAGCTATGTCTTGTGATACTATTTTGAATTTCCGGGTAACGTCGCATGTGTTTGTTGTATAACAATGCGTTGGCCCTAATGTTTCAAATTAGCGAATGTATGAAAGGTCCGTAATGTTGGGATATATCTAAATTATATTGCATTGTCTCCAGATTTATACTAAATTCGTACTAACGAGTATTCTACGTCTCTAACTTATAGGAATAATAATTTTTTTATTGGTTTATTATTTCGACAATTGGTTATGTCTAAATATCGTTAAAGGAACCTTACTTCTTTTTTTGTCGTGAAACAATAGTAATAAAAATTACAATAAATAAATAATACACTAAGTGTGTGTAGATAATACATTTTTTGTGTAGTAAAAATAGTTGACCATTGATTCCCATTACTCATTTTCTCAACGATCAAATTCCTGGACCAATCTTCATGCATTTCGCTACGAAAGATTCCTTGAAATTTTGTTCACATACTTATACTAGAGTCCCTCTTAATTAACATTAATCAGTTTTCTTAAGTAAGTAAATAATCGGCTAATCTTAATTTACATTTTCAATGAGGAGATTTTTCTGCAAGACAGGCATCTGATACATGTTATCACACGTTGCAGTAACGTGGGTCACAAATACAAACTCGTTGCAGGGATTAGATGCAGAAATACTTATTAGTGTCGATTATAAATTGGATAAATTTTTAAATTGTACAAAATGAATTTAATCGTTTTCAACCAATCACATGTATGTAATTACAGTAAGTATTAATAGAATAATATGAGCTTTATAGAAATCAATAAAATAAAAAAGGAAAGTTAAAAAGATAGTTTCAAAATTTAAAAGTATACGTGAAAATTTAATGGAAAAAGAGACCGAAGACTGCTTTTAATAAAACATAAGTCCATAAATTTAATGGACTGACGTTGGGTTCTAAATATTGGTTTTTAAAGGGTCTTTATATCTAGAAAATGCATAATGGAATGATGTGGTCGATATTGTGAATAAATATTTTGTAGTAGCTCTTTAAATCATGTTCATTCAATATATTTGATTTGATGAAATATTTGATTTAAGTAAATAGTTCGACTGATACTAAAAACAAATCTTCATTCGAAGAATAGCAACGACTCTGCTCTATTCGGTGCCACGAAGTTATAAAACTTTGACTCGATTTACAAGTGAAGCGCAGGAGATACCGTCAAGACTACAAATAATATGCATCACAATATCAAGAATAGTCTGCTTCATAGACTGACAAATTCATTTCTCGTAGAAAGACGTAATGGATTCTGAATCTTCCTGATCCGTAAGTACAGTATTTTACAATGAAGTAACTTATTCAATTTCTTCAACCTTAGAAATTCAGGAATTCAGGAAATCCTCTGATCGAGACTGAAGTTTTGTTTTAAACAAGATTTTACTTTAAACTTTTGTCAAAAAGAAGTTGCAAACCGCGTATGACCACGTGGGGGATAATAAACTGAGCTATTCTTCGGTAATAAGGAAGGGACCGTCCCATCAATTCCAATCAAGGGCCGATGGGTAGTGGCGGATTTTGTATTTATAAAATAAATTATTTAATAAATGCGTACTGTTATCTGTTTATTATTCCAAAATGAATTGTAGATATTATGTGCTGTAAAAATCGTATGAGATGTGCTGTAATAATAATAATAAAAGCAATTGTGACATTCCCGCTCAAGGAAAATCCGTCACTACCCGAAGAAGAACTGGAGAAAACCCCTGGCCAGGATGGTGTCTGCATATCGACGAAATTCATAAATTGTCTGCATCAGGACGAAATTCAATTCTTTTATTATGTCAAAAATGACCAGACGATATTAAATCCTTCATCGTATAATAGTAGAGCTTACATACATACCTTTTCATGGTTTTATCAGTTCTTGGAAATATGTCGAAAACATATTTTTCTGCATTAGTACTTTACCTTTTTGTGACAATTTTGATGCTCGACAAACGAAATATTGATTTGGATCTAAACACGGAGGTAAAATGGTTGTAGTGTGAATAAGGGAATAATGACATAATGAGTTTGGGAGTTCGTTTAACATTGATATACAAATAGTACGTTCAATGGAATTGCTCTTCTCGTTTCAAGCTCCACTTACAGGCATCGACAAATAAAGAGCTAGTAACGACGAATCTAATCGATTTTCCACTCAGAGATGCAAGAAGGAGAAATACTTGCTGGGAAGCCTCATTTAAAGCAAATCATTGGTTTGGAAGCACGATACAGCATGATCGCAGAACACAGTCGAACTCGCTGACGGTTTTAAACAGTCGTTACTCTTTCATACGAACATTTCGATGTTCCCAATATTATAAATTGAAACGCGGACAAATAAAATTCAGTTTCATTTCTTAGCAGAACGAAGACAATTTCAGATTAATAGTTGCCATTGAAATGATATAATTAGTAGAAAGTGATAACATTCAAGAATGGCAAAAACAGACCCCTAGTACACGGCAATAAGAACATGCTCGAAAAGGCAATTATATTTATTCGAACGAAAAACTGAAATTCCTTATTTAATTAAACAAATCAAAACGGGAATCGAGTGAGCAATACATCTAAAAAATACAAGCTGAATTTGTCTCCGAGGAACCGAATTTCCCTCATTCAAATCCGAGTCGGGTTTGGTATAGTAGCCTGCATATTGAACAATTGACACTCCCATGTATTTTCTGAACCTTGAAAGCTCCTTGGTTGAGGATGAGGTCATCAGATCCAATGACGAAGAAGATTTAAATCAGTCACTGCACATTGATTTCCTACGTTTATCCTTACTCCTCACTAATTGAGTGAGACGCTAAAAAGATAAATAACGGTACTCGAAAAAACTTCGAAGAATACTTTTATCTTTACCAAAATTGGTTTTTTGTGGTTCACCGTGTTTGGCTTAATTATTTTTATTTCTCATCGAAGAAGAAATACAGTGGAGGGTGAAAATCACAAAATCAGGCTAATGGACTTGAGTTAATGAATTATATGAGAATAATACATGTAGTAAGTAATGTCTGATTCACTCGAAAACTGCCACTTACTGTCAATATACATTGTGCAATTTTAACATATATCTGTACATTGAAGCTAAAACTCCAAAAGATCCTTAGATTATCTGTACGACAGTATGCTCATTTGTGCGAAACATATTTTTGTCAAATTATATCAAATATTATTAATGATTTCATCGCACCGAAAATAACAAAAGTGTGTCAATTATAAAGTGATCGATTCAACCGTTATAGTTTATTGTTTCATTAATTGTGAGCATTTCAAAGAACATTGGAAAATGGTTTTATAAATCCAACTGGATAAAGAGGGTAAGTTTAAATAGCTCCAATGTATTGGTCAGTTTCAATGGACTTTTAAGAACATTCAGAGCTAGCAAAGAAAAAATTATACGGTACGTTTGTTCTCCCGTTTACTCGCTCCTAATTTGCTTCCGCGCACAAACCGGCCTTCGTTCACCGAAGCACTTTCAGGAAATAAGCCTCCGCTTTTTTCTTCAGTGTCGTCAGTAATTTTCGACTTTCAAAACCAGGGAAATCGTTTGGGTAATAAACCCTCAAAGACATAATATGGATCTTGACATTAAGAGCACAAATACATTTTTCTACACACGAAAAGAAAAACGTCGAGGTTTGAGGAAAGTAAATGGTGAGAATTAAAATATTATGTATAACGAAAGAAGGATTCAGATGCATCATTAGTAGATTAGCGTATTACGTATTTTTTAAATACAAAGTTTTTTAATCATATGACGCTACAAACATTTTAATCACGTTAATTTTTTGCTGTAAGTGTACATGTTCTTTTAGTGAATAAGAATAATGGAAGACTCGTAAAAAAGCAATGTCACAAATACCCCTTCGTTGGGATTCATTTGAGTGTCCTTGGCTCTCAATAAATGTGTAATATAACTAGAAATACGCTGAAATGAATACAGTTATAATGTTGGTCTCTTCATGAAATATGGTGCTACTGAGAATTTGATGTGTACACTTTAACTTTATTATGCGCCGCCGTTTTCATTGTTATATTAATTCTTTTAGGATTGTTCATTTGTAGCACATCATTTCTATTCAATTATGTCTAATCCACCGTGTTCTACTAATTAAAATATTTGCAAGGTATAGCCTATATGTTGCTGGTACGTTTCCAAAAATTCTTTTAATGTTTTCCCTAACATACGATAAAGCAAAAATTAACAAGCTCCAGAGAATATTGGAAAAGTGATCAAAATATGGGTTAGTTCCAGGGGAATATTTTAAATCAAATAATTTTTTGTTCTAATTTCATAAGAAATAGTGCATTCATATGAGCCTTGAGCATTAAAACAGGTTGCTTTAATGCAAGTAATTATATTTAAAGACTATTTTTGTAGGAACTGGCAAAAAAACAATATAAAACTGTCCAAAAATAAGTGTGAACAAAGTTTGTTATTTAATGTCATATTTTTTTGTGCGTGTTACATGAAAAAATTATCTTATCATTCTCCGAATCCTAATAATTAGAAATTAATACTCGTAGTTCAGACACTGCGAAGATTACTGGATTATTATTCAATTACATCTTTGTTTTGGATTTTCTTGATCTTCACAGCCCATAAGTTTCGGAAAAATATCTCCCCTTTTCGAATTTTATTGCCAAATCGATAGTTAATTTTAAAAAAGGATTTTTGTTCACCATGTAGTTAAACGCTTTTACTCAGTAAAGATTAGAATGTAAAAAAGTAATAAATTGCATGAAACTTCAAAAGAATTGTATGCTGTATCATTTTCTCTTTTGCGAAGAGCCCAAAACTTACTGCATGGTCTTCGAAGTGAACTTCACACTACCAATCGGAACTGCGAACAATTAACTCGTTGAACTCCCGAAATAATTGTCAAATAATTCCATTTATTCGAGGAGGGACTAAAACTTTTTTTTATCTTAACGCTACAAAAATTACGTTTAAACTAAAATAAATACATTTTTCTTGTGCGTTTGGATTGGTCAGCTCGTGTTGTTTCGTAAACGTTGAAGGGATATACGACTAAGGCAAGTATTACACGATCATATTTCTATGACGTAGATCTATTATCAGAAAACTGATGAATCATATGTCCGTGTAATTCACAAGATTTGATAATAGTTGAACTTTGATCATGTATCTATGCGTGTCTCTCTCGTTGAGAGAACATATCTTTGATAATATGTCTATGATAGAAACTGATCATATAATACTGACCTAAGGAAGTATATCAAATTTATACACATAATGATACAAAGGCAATGTTACAATGTAAATCATCATATCTGGCATAAATACAAAATCGCCGTAATACATATTTTTTCTCCACTCAATTTTGGTACCGTTGACGATAACCGAAGACAACGAAAACCGAACTAGACATTGCTGTTTTCCTTTTTTCACCTAATACGCTTAGTCGCTATCCTACGTTCGCGAAAGGTTAGTGCATGTTCGGATTTGTTGATTTCTCGCTGATCTGGTGCCGTCGCGTCCTTAGTGTCGCGACCCCCATCCGTCGCTCCCCTCGAGCGGCAGAAGGTTGCAACCCCCCTGGGGGACATTCGCGGCCCCACTTAAGGGAATCCTGTGGAACGAATGTTCATCGGCTGTACGTGGAGAACACGGCAGAGCAGGCGGTTCGTCGACGCGAGTTTTGCGCCGACAGCACAGGCGGAGATATTTCTAAGTTTTAAATAATCAATTTTAAACAACAAAAAATCAATCGTCGTTTCATCTGCAATGTACGTATGACATTATCTGAGATTTCTCCCCGAACGTTGCTGGGAAAAGGATCTGTGCATTATGACACAACAAGATGCACTAGTTCCTCTCGTGATTTGAACTTTTTTTTTAGCAAAGGCATTTGAAAAAATACAGAACGACAAATTTCAAGTTGCGGCGATACAATAGCTTTAAATATTGGCATAAAAGTTATTGCATTTTCTGGAATAACAATTACACCGTTTTACCTTCAAAATGTTCTATAGTTGTTTCATATAGCAATTCCGTTTTTTTGTTTTTTGTGGAAAATTAATAAGCAACACAATTTTCAATGCAGCGAGATAGTGTTCTATAATCCAGAACCATTATCTATTCATATCAGTGATGTTTGCCAGTTTTAGCTCTTAAGCAAGCGTTATAAAAAAGTAATGATCTTGGTCTGATGTTCATCATTGTTCATTTTTTTCCTGGTCGGCATCCTTTGACGTTTTGTACTACGCTACGTCACGTCGTCCCTATCGCTTATCACGTCAGTCAGCACATCGTGAGGAGAAAACCTGCCGATGGCGATTGGCTGAATTATCGAAATATTTTTTTCTTTAATAAGAAGTGACCTTATGGAGAAGGATTTTCCAATGTTCAGTTATTCTTTACATTTTAGTCATATTTCCCATCTGCATAATTTATACCAAATCAAACGACCCTATTTTTGTATGCTGACATGTTTACACAAATAAATAAAATAATATACTCAACGCTTCAATCCTTTGTGTGGATCAACTTCAGGCAATGTGTTCACGTCAGTTGTGGTACACAAGGAAAACAATATCAGCTAGGTACAACAATGGTCAACAATACATCACTATTTAAATGCATACTTACTTTCCAAACAAACATGAGTAATATAGTTACAATGAATAAAATGAAGCATCTCTGTGCAAAAAAAGTAAATAAAACTTTCTTTACATTTTAATTGTTTATTGCTTATAGTATGAAACAGTGCATTCATTATCTATAAAATGTGTTTTTTATTTGTACTTTGGAGTGTCTAGAACAAATTACTTGGTTTTACATTGGTTCATATAAAAATAATTCGCTTCGTTTTCATCGGTCCCGGATTTCGGCGGTTGTTTTTGGACGGATTGTCAACGGAAACCGAGATATCACTATACAAGTATCTCTGGCTTTGTTCACGCATAAGAAAGTACTAAAAAAATTCTTAAATCTGACTTGAATCTTTAATTTTCTTTCGATTTCATTTTTGAAGCATATCCATAGAAAATTTGAAGGAACAAATGTCTTTTTGCTAACGTCCATAAACCCATGAGATATTTTCCTCTGGTTCATTCTAAGATAATCGTCACATTGCTTTTGAATGATATGGATGAAGATGTGGGATGAAGGGGAAATGTTTCATACTACAAGCACGGTTCAAATAATGTGTACATAATTTTTTTAAATTTTGTGAAAAATAAAAATAAAACTTAAGTTAACGAATATTTCTGAACATAAGATTTTACACTTTGTTACGATGAACTTTGTTAACGATTTGCCAAAATATTTTTGCCCATGCCGCAGCGTAGGTGGTACTGGGTTTCAGACACGGTTCTTGAATCGCGCAAGGTACCTCTACAATTTTCACTTTGTGTCAAGCAAATGCAACTTCTACATACGTAGGCTAGACCCTTTTAACACAAACTCTATAATTTTCTCTTACGTAAAGTCTAATTATCTACCGAACACTTTCTGTGGTTAACGGCTTGCTCCGAATATATTATTAAATTTTCTTTCGAACATCAGTTGAAACTCAGCACGTATAACCTGTAAATATGCGAAAATAGGGTCTCCATTTCATGCCTGAGCTATTTTGCGATTATTTTAATGCTGAAAAGTTTGAATCTCACTGGAGTAGTGGAAGAAATAGTTACAAAGGAATAAAGGAAAATTTGAAATTGCATCGTTATTCGTTTCTGTAAAGGATAAGGCTGGGTGAAAGAAATTTTGGAAATGCGAAAATTGTGACTGAAGACGTTATTATTCTTATTTTCAATTGTGTTTTTGTGTTTCCCTTAGAGAAACTTATACTTGTGTTGTAACAGTAGTTTTTCTTAGTCATTTGCGGCTTTTGCAGATATTTTTAATGTACCCCCACCGCACACATTTCAGTAAAACTCATTTCATCGCCATTTTTGATCGAATCTTACACTTCGGATCGTTTAAAAACAGTTTCTACGCCCTAAATTTTCCTTTGATTGCAGACAACGGACTAAACTTAACACAGAAGTACTGACAATGTTATGGAGTAAAATCAGTGCTACAATATTGACTAAACGCAAATCATTACAGATAAACGACAAATAATATAATATTTCAAAACGACTGCATTTTTATGGTGACTTTCAATTATAAAAATACTCCTAGTACTACAATGTTAAATTAAAGTGCCCAATAAATAGAGTAAAAATGTCATATTAAAAATTACTTATTTTTCGTATTGGTTACTTTTATTTATCTTAGAGTACAGTTCTAAAAGTATTTTACACTGAAACTATTGAAAAAATGTTTTGAATTAGACAATATTAAAAGAGCAGAAAATAGATAATCCATAACAAAATTTACAAAAAATGTGCTTATTTTAAATCAAAATATATATTTGATGTGTTCCCCTTCCATGATGAGAAATTACAAATGAGAATTTAAATGATGATCGCCTATCACCATTCAAGTGAACTTTATTTCAACATTTCACTCTCTATTTTGAATCTTGAATTGAGTTCTTGCTTTTGGCAAATTCATAAAAAACCAATTGAAAGTTGTTTTATTTCTTACTTTTGGCCCACTTTTCTAAGTACCTGTTTTCTCCCAAGCGAACCACATAACTTCAGTCTGATACGTCTCACTACAACTTACAGCACATGATGCGTGAATAAGGGTTATTTTATCTCTAACGATATATACATTTAACTTAGAATATAAATTAACTATATTACTGACTGTGGTTAATATGCATTCAATTGTTTGCTTCATTTCATTGAATTCTTCTTAATCGTAAATATAAAATATTTGTAAGATATTCCAGTTTTTTAACGGGAAAGTGCTAAAAAAACACTTCATGGGATAGCATTGATTTTTAGAAGTAGATATAAAATTAGATATAAATTTTCGTCGTTTCAAGTTCTCTGGAATTATTACAATGCTTTTATTAAGATTTTATGTACTATAATAATAGTTCCTTAACTGACCATTGCAATAGACTGACATTTCATTAAATTTAAAGAAAAGTGAAAAATAGAAAAGAAAACACATTAAAGTCACTCACAAATTGGATCAACATTTACGGTATTCAGCCTTCTTTAGTTACGTATAGATAATGATTATCTACGGCTGCCAATGTTCGAGCCACCCGCTGGCGGTCACGTTCATAATTGCTTTGCCTCCTGAAGTTGACTAAACCCCACCCTCCAGACAAGCCAGATCTTTTCCATTTAGTGAATGAGGTCCACGCTCATCCGAAATTTTTTGCTTTTTTCAAGGAGAATTGTTCCTAATGTTTATCTATTACAACGAGTGAATGCGAAGTCAATATGTAAACATTTGTCTTTTCAATACAATCCTGAAAAATTGTTAACTTCATTAAATATACAACGACACTGCGAAATACGAAAGCAACATTCTCTCAAAATTTCAAGTTCCCTTCCTTTCCCTGGGTCGGTGAATAAGAGATAAAGCCACTTAAAGCCATTTAACGAACGATTCGTCGTCCAATGAACGTTCGCTCGCGTCGCCATCCCGTCGCGCTCAGCCTCTATCTTCGCGCATGCGCAGGTGTGCACGGGCTTCGGCGCATTGGGCCCCGCGTTGGCGGCAGCGGCGGCTGCTGCTGCGGCGGCGGGATGCTACCCTCCGGGTCTGCCCCCGGGGTTGGCTCCGCTGCTGTACGCGTCGTCGGGCTGCTGGTTCCCGGTGCTGCGTCCACCGACGCCGCTGCTGCCCCCGCATCCGCCCCCGCCGCCGGCGCCAAGTCCGCCTCCGCCGGTCCCACCTCCGCAGCCCCCGGCGCCTTCGCTGCAACCCCCACACGCCGCGCCTCTGACGCTGCCGACGACGGGACTGCTGCAAGCGGCGCCACCCCCGACGCTCGTCACCCCCCACGCCCAGCCGCCCCCGCCACCGCAGCCGCCCAGACCCAGTTCCGGTGAGTACAACGCTGTTCAACTCCATTCACAACTGTCCTCGAGCTCCTCTCGATTCAACCACATCCGATGGAAATAAGAATTTGCATTTCTAGTCCAGGGGGGTTCAGAAACAAGAACTTTCTCAAGAAATCCCTCCAATGATGGAACAGAACGGACCAAGCAGATCATAACAATTTATGTTTGAACGCGAACCCCGTTCTGTTACATAATATTTTCACGTCATCTATCGAACAACACAGGTTACAAAACAATGCAAGAAACTAGGTGTGACAATGACCAAGTTTTAACTTACATAACCTATATCTCTGACCCCATTACTTATTTTGAAGGGTACATTTACATTAGATCTTTTTTTCGATAGCGCAAGTTGCTTCTGGCGTTGAACTAGCTCATTGCTGTATTAGGTCAATGCTTAGCTGCAAACACCATCTATGTTTTACTGAACTTCAGGCCCCTGTTTGTCCCCCATGATTCACTTATTGGACACAACCACCCCATTTGATCTTCAATATAAGAAGTTTGAATGACATTACATTTACGAAATTCTACCTAATACACTACACTTTCTCGAGAGAATTATGTTATATATTAATAATTATAATATAATATTTTACTGATGTAATTTATATCTTATCCATTTGATATGCAAGTACACACAAACATAAAATACGTTAGTTTCAGCAGTAAACTGCTCTAAAAATAATAAAATGAAAAGAGATAAAAACTCAGGAAATTCCATAAAACATATAATAAACATTTCACTACAGAGAATAATAAATGTGTTCATCTTACCTAGATTTGGAGCTTAATTGGGATGAGTATCGATAAAACTACTTCTATCAAACGTTCTTCATCGATACCCAAATTTCACCCGTTCCAGTAACAAAATGTAATTAACAATTTTACTAAATGTGAAGTGAGATTTGATAATTTTTTTTTCTCGGAATCTCCTAAAATGAATATCGTAGACCAAATAAAGCTTTCTGGATTTTCCACATATTAGTATGTTTAAACGAATCAAATTCTCAGTTCAAGCGATTTTCTGCTCCACCAGAAAAGGGTCGAAATGCTTTACAGCGGTTACGTTACCCACTTCTCTAAGTTTTATTTTATATTTGCATCACATTTTGTAATGTGTTATCCATGTTTCAATCGAAAGTGAGAGTTTCTTTTTTTCGGTTTAACGCTATTTGATTTATATTTAAAGTTATCAATTATTTGCTATTTGCAGAAAAGCATTGTCTTTCCTTTGGGCTGCAGATACATTTTTTCGGAGATAAAAGAATTTTTTTAATCGTTGGAAATACCCAGTGAGAATCTCATAGTACGATGGCTAATTAAACTTTTGACTTTCCTGTGTATCTTTACCTCTTACTGATCAATTACAATCATTCAATAATAATCATCAATTATTCTTTATCAACGACCCATTCTCAAAGCGTGTGGTTAACAAGACGACCCCTATAATTTGTATTGATTTCCTAAAACTATTTTAAAGCAATGAGAACTTTCAGGTATTTGACTTGAAATGGACTCCTTAATTGGATCGGGTGATTTCTTTGCTTGTGACTGTGGCATGGCCTGGCTCGTTCGACTCACAAAATCACGCGAAAAGACGCGGGACCATCGAGAAGGAATCACATGTAATCGAAATATAATGATGAATAAGTTGGTACGACCATAAGTGGGTTTAATTAATGCTTTCTTACTAATTGGTTCATTAATTACCAATGATTTCATTTGGTATGTTATTAAAAGTTTTTATCGTCTACACGTTGCTCCGATAATATTCTGTCCATCTTCCGCGGGCCAAAGGAGTGTATGTAAACGGTTTCCTAGAGGTAAAAGCCTTGGAATTCCCAACCCACATCTCGCCCCTTCGCCTCTACCGCAACATGAGGGGGTGCCCGAGATAAGTACGTAGGATGTACATTAAGTGCCGGATGAATCAATCTCGCTCGTGTTATCTGTTCGGCCTTCGCCCCCGACACCCGAGGGAGGGGGGTGCAGAGCATCAGGGTGGCGCCGAGTGGGGGCGGGGCGAAGCGCTCTTGTATGCAAATATTGTGTATGTGGGGGCGGGGGGAGGTCGCACTCGGCGTCCACGGGTGACAATTGATGAGTGTAGGGTGAATGGGTTAAGAGATCCTAAATTAAGGTTCGACGTTGGCAGTTCTATTCCCATACGAATTATGGTTCTATATTCTAAGGTTAATAACAAATAATTTGCAGATTCTCTTTTTATCAACAAACTCTACAATAGATGGAAATATTTCATTCTACTCAACACGATCACTTCGTAATTCCTACTAATACCCAATTTTTATGGAAATTCACTAAAAATAACAACTCTTTGGTCTAGCTGAAAAGAGGGGTATGACGTATCAGAAATGTACCCATATTTTCATGTATAGAATTCTCAAAAGTTAACTAATGTTATCTAATCGTAATAAAACTTTATGATTCAACTCCGCAAAGTACTGCTGCTCAATTCTTCAACAGAGTTTTGAATATTTGCACAAAAATTTCTTCGAATTATTTTCACACGTAGCGAAATGAAACTCATCAAAGCGTTTCGGTAGGGATGGAAACGATCTTCCATCGCAATGTATACAGTCTGCCTGTGCAAATTTATTGATCTGGTGGCGATAATCAAGTAAATCTTTCTAATAATTCCCGCTTATACCTCAGCTATAATGCTCCTTTATCAATTACGATTTGTAAATCAATACGTTAAATTCAGAATTTTAAAAAGAAAAAAATTGGGGTCATAATCGAGAAACTTGGAAAAATGGTGGGTGAGCTTCAAGAGAAGTATGATTTAGATTAAAGTGATAAAGAGTCTAAAACACGAAAATCGACAATAAGAATATACTACTAGAAATTCGAAACATGAATGCCTGCCAAAATTGCTGCGCACAGACGGATTGAACTCTAAAAATCCCTTCTTTGGTATCTGAGACCTCAAACGGATATGTCTCTTCAACTCTTGCGAACGAAAATTATCTCGATTACATCACCTTTTCTTTATTACGACTATGGGCAAGTAGAGCAAAGAAAGAAAATTTTTGAACTCACTTCTTTCGAGTACCTACTCAGGGAGGGAATTTTGCATCGCCTACGGACTAGGACTCGAAAGCAGGAGGTCCCGGGTCCGTCGCAATTTGCACCAAACCTTAGGCGATGCGAAGAAAAATATGTTTGCGTTGGCCGTTCGTAAATGAGTTTCGTGAAGTTTGTCCTGAATCTTCCCAACGCAATCGTGAATTCAAGTTCCCTGAACCACTCTCCTCGTAGTTCAATAAAAGTCACGGATTTTGAGATTACGTCTAAAAATGACTCGAAAGTATTTCATTTGAAACGTTTAACCGTGCGTCCATCGAGGCCGCGCGTTGAGCTATTCGCAGTCAAGTGTACAAATGGTGGCAGCGTTGGATTGCAGATCTCCAAGGAAGTATCCCATCACGGAATAACACAGCACTTTCTTTCTCTGCAGTATCGCGAGCGTCGGCGTGACTTCCTGGAGATAGACACTTACGAAACGACTCCAGTCGGAGTTTCCCCTTTGTCAAAAACAGGCAACTAATCGATGGCATCAGTAATAGAAATTGCGGCACCTTCTTCGCTCCGCTGCGGGTTGCATTCTCTGGGAGGGGTATGGGTGGGGAAGAGAGAGGAGTCACAAGCCGTTAGAACTCCACAAATCTCTTCTTCTTCTAATTGCTTTCTCATTGACCTTCAGTGGAAATCGGTCAGCGAATCCTTCGCATCGAAGTCCTTGACGAGGTCTCTATGGTTCATTGGTGGGTTGGTGGTTGTGAAACAAGTGCCCAGCAACCACTCATTTTCTACTTACGTACAGAAAAGCATATAAAAATCGGGCGTCGCATTCTTTCCATCTATTTTCCTCTACAGAGACAGAGTTCCATAAAACACAATTATTTAAAAAGAAAATCCTTTTTGAGAACAAATATATGGAAAAAAGAAGCTTAGATTGATTGATTGATTTAAAGAAAATAGAAAACAATTTAATCATTCATATGATTTTGTTTACATCTAAGATGGAATGATACGTTCAGTTGTCAGAAGATGACGGAAGCATTAATTTTATTCCCAACGTTTAGCAAAATTTGCTTTTTTGTTTGGACAAAATGCTTATTTATATCGCAAAATGGATGTACCAATCATAAAGATAATATATAACATCGTATTTAAGTTTGTAACTGTGTAGAACCAAAAAAGAGGTTAACTGGATGAGCAGACCTTGGGTCGAGCGTAGCCAGCACATACAAAGGTATAATATTGAAAAGTTCATTTACGCCACAGTGTTACATTAAATAAATCATATCAGTCTGCAAATCGACTTAAAGGCTAAAATACAGGGTTTATTTCGAGAACGGTATATGGTAGTGTAAGTCTAGTGAACAAAAATAGTTTGTAAGTGAACAGTAAATGGCAGTGAACACAAAAAGCGTGTTTTAATAGAACTGAAGGAATGATACTTACGGACATTCAAGTAAAATGTTATTTACAACGGAATCTGTATCCTTTCCGGAAAATCGAGTTTATGCGTACTGTGCAAAAACGCGCGGCGTTTTTTCTAGTCCTAAGTAAGGAATTTTCTTCCCATTGCTAACATTAGTTCTTTCCTTCTTGTTTTTGAAGAAAATTATTTTGGGAAGGTGACTTGAGAAAAGATGTCTGTACTTGGAAAAAATCTCCAAAGTAAAATGGATGGTGAACTCAGTCACAAAACACATTGCTTTTTACTTCAAATTTCTTTAGCATTGAAATTGTCTTTGAAAAGTTTCCAAACTTTCACTCCCAGCAAAATGATGGACAGTTCGTCAAGCATGAGTAAATACAAAGTCAGTTCACATCTTGGAGTAGTTTTAAAACAATTTGTAGTTCTCTCAACCAAAAGACTTTTGAAGAAAAAGATTTAAGGGAAAGACAGGTAGCTTATTCACTGAAAAAGATTTGAATTGAATTAAGGAATAGTTATTTAAAAATTTGTCTTTCCATACTTCTGCCGTGCAGTGGGGTATGCAGAAGTGAGAAAGCACCGCCATCGATAATCCCAATCATCAATACAATTGTGCTGTAAGACCTGTTCCAAACAATAATAGGTCTAATGATGGATATTAACCATTATTGGCATTATTACTGGTCCCTGTGGTCAGTTTTCGCTGTTGCTGTCATGTGCGTCTCCTCGACAACAGGTGTCATTTTGAGGTCTTGAATCTTCATTTATTTAACGTAGTTTTTATTCAAATCATACGCATATACAAGTATATTTTTTCGCAACCTGTTTGGCAACGCCGCTCAGCCTTTGTGGGTGTTATCATAGTAACCCCCCCCCCTTTCAAATTCACAGGAGGTAAATACAAATTACTCCACACTTCTGTAAACATTGTTGTTAAGTCCGCGAATATTTCTAATTCGACTTTAGTCGCCTGGATTTGTGGTAAATTTCGATTGTCCTGCTTTGAGAGCACGTATAATAAAGCTCGTCGCTGTATGTTCTTGCAATGAACACTCTAAAAAAACACAATCAAAACTTGAATCTGCGCCCAATTCTTCTCATTACGTATCTT
Source organism: Laupala kohalensis (assembly GCA_002313205.1). Lineage (NCBI taxonomy): Eukaryota > Metazoa > Arthropoda > Insecta > Orthoptera > Trigonidiidae > Laupala > Laupala kohalensis. The sequence continues at coordinate 1,000,626 of NNCF01127929.1, read as the reverse complement.
AATGCATTTTACAATTTGGTGCATCTGTTTTGCACTGAATAAACCAATTTATCTCATATCCTCAAAGCAGTTAAAATCTTAATCAAAGGAATTGTTTTGCAGAACCTGTGCAGCTTCATGTCTGGTCAACGGTCAAACTTTCTTGATGGCGTCAACAATAATTCCGGGGACTATTTTCCCATGTCATTAACACATTTAAAGGCCAAGTCGTAAAACAGATCAGATCTGGGCGTCGATTTTTTCCAACTGCAACCAGTCATTGCTGAGTGTGCGGTGGTGAGGGAAGCAGCGGGTTTTGGGCGGGCACTTGACGCCCGCACAGTGTCGACTCATCGGCTGTGCCCCCAGGGGTCCTGCAACCAGCACCCCGCCCGTGATACTATCTCGGCCACGGGTTGTGTTCACGCCAGTGACTCTACTTCCTTGGGGGAATGTCGAACGGCACTTGCAGCAACAAGAGTGCTCCGAAGTGATTTTTATAATCGGTACAGACGAAGCAAGCTATACTACAATGTCTTCCGAAAATTTCCAAATATATTGACTTAATAAGAAATAACATTTTCTCGCACTAATTGTTCGAGAAGTCACGAATTTCCTAAAATTTGTCTCCATTGGGGAAGTAAGTCATTATGTGTTAATATATTTGGATGATAACAGAGTAATATGATAAAGTTTTAATATCTTCAGTGTTATCTGGAAATATTTAGTGTAAAATGTACATTTCTTATGAAAGCGTAAGAGAACCTCATTCATCTGGTACACATTTACTCCGAGGAAGCCCGGGAACCGGAAGAGTTTTATTACCAAATTATTTTTTATTAACTATTTTGATCCCCAACTTAAGAAAGTATTTAAGTACGATATTTCGTGTTTGACTTATATTGCGAGAAAGTCTATTACGTTATTTACTTAATTTCAATATACTGTTCTTTGGATAAAATATTATAGTTTAGTTTATTTAAAATACATCTTTTCCCTCGATAAACATATAACCTAGTTTGGATGTCACCATTTTAAAATAATTTGTTGTTATAATTCATCAACCTCCATTAACATCATAACAGATAAGCCAAATCAGAAAAAACTATTTTTACACTTAATATTATCAAGATAACTTCAAACTTCTAGGTGGAAAAAATATAGGTATAATAATGTTAAATAAAACGTTTTAAAATATTCTCTCTAAACCTATATGAAAAGGATTACAACACAAATGTAACCAGAAATGTTCAAATTTATTATAAATTAGAACAGCAAAGACGTAAGATCTGATGAAATTCTGCATCTTCTATATTTGACCATTCGAGTGCCTGATCAGGAGCAGTGAGTAGTGTTGTCCTTTGAGCAACTTTCCAATATTTTTGTGGTTTAGACCAATCGTCGTCAACACTTCGGATCTCACGGATCGCTAAATGCACAATTGAGGCATGTAAATGGAAAACGTTCTAAGTGCCAAAAACATGTTTTTACGGAGGACACATAACACTGATTAAACGCTATAATTGATTATGAAAAATTGTGAGAAAATCATCGTAATTATTTGCTTAATGCTGCTCGTAAAAAACAAAATTTTATCAAAAAAGAAGGTGTTTTTTGAAACATTTGTAAGTGCCAAATATATAAAATATGCATTATGTTCGAAATTACACCTGTGATTTCAAAAAAAACGTGCCTAGTACCACAGATAGTATAAAAAATGTGTGTGTGACGCCTGATAACCGTCATTTTGCCTGACCTTACGAAAAATTATTGAAAAATTAGAAAAAATATGTATTATAATATCGGTTTTCCCGACTATTATATCATAATATATGTTTTCTTCGCGACGATGTGCATGTCCCCGATATCTTCAGGCCATCATATCTAATAAACTACGAACAAAAGGCACTTAGATCGACTACTACTCCATTGACGTTACCAAGAAGAAAGTTTTTCGAGAAAAAATTGGCACTTAGAACGTTTTCTATTTACATACCTAACTTTTAAATGTTGCGGACCATTAAATAAATTTTTCAAAGATTAGTACTTTTGTCAAACAATATCCAGAGACATGTCATTTAATTAATATGACATGCTGCATCTAACAGAAAAGTATAAATACTTGTTTTAATTAGAACAAAATCGTAAGAAATTTTTATGTGTATCCCATCCAAGACCTTGTCGAACGCCTGATATCAATTACATCAGAGAAATTATGTTTTTCTGTTTACTATTTGTTTCCTGTAACTCAAACATAATTCTTAAATAAAGAAACTTAATTGTCGAAAAAGCAGTTGCAAACTGCGTATGACCACGTGGAGGATAATAAACTAAGTTGCTCTCGTGAAACAAGCAAGGGACCATCCCAGCAATACCGATCAAGGGCTGAAGGCAGTGGCGGATTTAATATGTACAAAATTATCTATTTAACATCCATTTATTATTCCAAAATGAATTGTACATATTTGTGCAGTAAAAATTCGAGATTAATAAAACAAAAGTATTAATGGCATTCCCGCCCAAGGAAAATCCGCCACTTTCCGCTTCCTCTACATTCGAGCCAGTTCATCATTCTAATATTTATGTCATTGATAAAAATAGTTTTCTTCCCACTGTTGGGAAGATTTTGGACAAAATATTGACAGGGAGAATATGTTATTTTCTAGAACACCACCGAAAATTGGTTCAAGGACAACATGGTTTTAGACGAGGTAGAGGCACGGAAGAGGCGTTGCAAAGCTTAATGACGTAAATAAGTGAGCGACAATCAAAACATTGCATGTACGTTCTTCTAGATATAAAAGCAGCAATCGACAGTGTGGAGTGGAAGATAGCTTTAGATAATATGAAGAAGATGGGACTACCTGACCATATAAGAAAAATGTATAAATCCTACTTTGAAGGACGTTACATATTTTTTTTGGAAATGGGAGGGACGAGATAATTTCGAAAAGTTACACGCGGTTGCCCTCAAGGATCTTCAAGTGGACCAGTAATATGGAATACTATTATAAATGATTTATTATTATTGCTGGAATAGGAGAATATCGGATACGTAGCGTATGCAGACGATATTGCGATATTCGCAGAAGGAAATAGTCGGGAAAAAGTTGAAAGCAGAAGAAATGAAGTATTAGTGAAATGTTACAACAAATGTGAAGAGTTGTATTTGGAAATCTCAAAAGAGAAAATAAAAGCAATATGGTATGGAGGATCAACTACTCTTCAACCAACATTTTCATTACGTGGAGAAAAAAGTGAAGAGGGTTTACAACGCTCTGCAATGTATAGGATATGACAGATTCAACATCGAGGACAAAGATCTTCTCGTTTTATACAAAGGAGCGATACGGCCAATAATGTGTTATGGAAGTATTGTGTGGGGTCGTCGTGTTGTACGACAGTACGTAGAAAAACGATTCACGAAGTTGGGGCGATTATGCTTGTTGCGGTTAAGTGGGTGTTACCGTACGCTTTCCACCGGAGTAATGCCTATCGACCTACATCTACAGAAGGTAAAGTTTAGGAAATTATTGACGATGACAGGAACAATAAACAATAATGGACAGGAATTTAAAAAGAAGACAAGAATGTGAGAAGCCAAATAACATCAGCTTTAATGAACGCTTGGCAGATACGCTGGACTAATTCATTTAAGGGTGGAGAGACTTATGTGTATATTAAAAACGTTCAGTTTGCGAGGAAAAACAGAAAATGGAGCCAGACTAACAATATATTGAAAAAGTTTATAACAGAACATGGAAATTTTAGAGCTTACCTCCGAAGAATAGGAAACATTGATAATGAGATTTGTGTATGCCAAAAAGGTGAGGAAACTGCTACCTACATACTATGGGATTGTGAGCTATATGAGGGCACAATTCTTGAAAAGTTACAAGAAAACTGATATGTTAAGTATAAGAGATAGTGAATGTATATTCAACAGTAAAGAAAAAATTGATATCACAGTAGGAACTATTAGGGACACATTTAGATTAAATGACCAAAAAGAAAAATTCAGTATTATAAGAGATGTATTCAAATTGATCCTTGTGTTGACTATTGTTGAAGACAAGGAAACCTCTTGGAGATATATAAATGAAAAAAAACAGAAGAATTTATTAAAATATAATTTTTGTTTTATTTTTATTATTAGAAAAATTGCGATTCATGTCCAATTTTTTCTTCGGATCATCACAAGTTTCTCGTGTACCACCAATGATCCACGAACCACCGGTGGGCGACCACTGGCTTAGACAATAAAAATCCTGAACTTAGCAAAGCTATGCAGGCTGATTAGTTTGCGGTTCAGGGCGAAGACAATTTGCTCAAAATTTTGTAACGTCATTATAAATTCCCTTCGGTGACAGTGGATCTCGTGGTGAAGGGCGAATTACCTTTCCTATAAAGGACTGTTCGGAGTAACAATGACTTACTGCTTGTCATAACGTTTCCCATGTCACCATCTATCTGGAATTTTATCGGATTTTCCTTGGTGAACAGGTGGATGGGAAAAGAAATGATCATGCGCTCTCAGTGGTCCGCTATAATGATACTACCTCAGCATATTAGGCTCCGAGGTGCGTTTTAGACTAGGTGCAGTTTACACACCGAGAGTAGGACCAAGAGAGGTCCAGGTCATCAAATAACATTGTCTACGAAGGATCCTCGTACACTATGGCCACTAGTGACTGACTGGTGGACTGCTACCGGTGCTCAGTAACTTCAAGATGGTTGGCGAAGGTTCCCATGTAGATAATGTTGGTTGACGAACCCTGGCACACTCTGTCACAAATGGTTGGTCACAAGTGGCCTTTTTTCAAATTTAAAATGAAAAAAAAATATGGAAAAATTGGCTTTATGTATTAGAATCCTGAATGACAAATTTACGGTGTGCACTTTAAACAGTGTAATGAACATTCTCCCAAAGAACTTGACAAGTCCCGACACCGACAAAACGGTAATCAAATCGCTGTTGGTCCGATGTTGCGAACATCGCTTCCCGAAGAAAGTGTGTGTACTTAGTGCAATCCTTGGAGAAAGTGGAAATGTAGCTTAGGGAAAAGAAATGAACACGAGTCAGAAAGTGAGGAAAAGGAAGAAAACGAAAAGGGAAGTGAAGAGTGCTGGAGTAAGTCGAGTATCAGGACCAACCTTCGTCAAATCTGTTTCTTTTTTTGTGTGTTATTAGCAAAAGTATTAAATTCTTTTAGTCTCTTCAAATACATAAATTTCATATACATTTAGTTATATTTTTACAAAATTTATCTTAATTTTTTAAAGTTGTCCTTTTTTCACAACGACACTTATTTGATTGACTTGGAACAGGTTTCATTTTTTTCTTGTCTTTTCTTTAGTTTTACAGATATTTTAGTTCTTTAGTTCGTAATGGTTTTGTTGGTTATGGAGCCTATACCTTTTTTGTGGTTAAAGACAATGTTTGTTCAAACTTTTATATTAAGTACAGAGTGTGGTCTCCTTCTTTAAACAGAATTATTTCCAATAAGATAACTACAACCTAGATGATCTCATCAATGTCTTGGAATTTGTCACCAACATTTACGTTTCCTTTAGTATCCCATTCCCTGTCTTGTAAAGATTTGCCTCGATTGCTCGTAAAAGTCATCGGTTGTCGCTTCGGAAATTTGTTTTTTTTATGGCTTGGACCAGCTCGCAATGACAAGCCGATTATCTCACGACGGATAATATGCGCGTTGCATTTCTGCCAGGAGATTTTGGTGGAATGGTCAGAAGAATGTTTGGAACTCAATCCACGCGCATGGATTTCACTGCACAGATCCGACAACATCGGAATACGTTAAATCTTTTTATTGCTATTGTAATAGTCCTACCAAACATTTTATGGCGATGAGTTTTTGCTGTTTCTTTGCAAAGAATTAAGTTGAGGAGAATGACTCGTAAAATTAGTGAAAAATTTATTACACAATAATTTATAAAATATTTAAACACGGTACTTCACTAAAAGTTGTATAAATATCAGAACATCCAGTGCCTCCTTTATAATTTGGAGATTTATCAAACTGAATTTAAACTTTTGAAAGTATTCCCTTTTCCAACCATTCTACTCGATTTCAGTTGGATTATAATGTTTGCCCCGCCAAGATTTGCTGCCACTACCAATTTTCTAATTTGTATATATTTGATGTTTCTGAAATGTTCATTTCGTTTAACACAGCAATATTTTTGTTTCTCGGTGTATACTTTTATAATCCTCGCTTTTTGTTACCCTGGCAAACTCCTTCAATAAATAAAAGATTAATGCTGAATGAATGAAGGATTTCGGGATACTCGTTGAATTTTGTGTCTCCCAATGAGATTTTCGGAAAGCTTTCAATAATCCAACCGTCTGTATTGATAACCTGGAATACGCGGGTAATAATTGTCGATGAAGAAATTGGTGTTGAATTTTTTTTAAAATATACCCCCCTACAGTTCAATAAAACCACTATTTCTCTGAGTAATTTTACATTGTAAATTTGCTTTGAATTTATTACATACCTAATGAGTATTATGTGCATTGTCTTAAATGTGTCTTCCCAGAAAAATGTAATGCGATAATATACCCACTACAGTGAATATTTGTAATATAACTACGAAGCAGTCCGTAAATAAAATTTCCGAGGGATGATATTCAATTATTTTATTATTGGGCGTCATAGCCTGATACAGTGAGAGAAGAGAATACCACAAAATAATCGATTCCAAACTTTGTGGAGAACTAAATTCCACCTCTGCGATATTGGGGCGGGTCGCTCACACCAAATAAAAATTTACCAAGTTTCATCGTTTTTGTGACAATTTCTTTTTAGATATCAATTATAATTTAGAAAATTCCTTTGATAACTGCGCATATTTAAGAGGGTACACACTACGAGGATATACACGTTTCTTGATATTTGGGTCTGGTAGAACGAATACTATCATGTATCTAGTTGAGGATATTGGCTCAACTACTAAAATACTTCTGTGGACAATCCGTAAAAAACTGGTGACCAAAGTTTTTCGCTCAATTTCCAAAAGAATTTATGCACTTGAGGACATACGACAGGGAAAACCCTTGCCGGTCTGTTGTAAGATGAAATGTTCTTGGAGTCGCAGTGATTCCTGGGTCCTTGCATCCCTTCGCTTACCTCGAGGAGGTTCTCCCCAGTCTGGTCCCGAAGTCGGAGCGTGGCTGGCCGCCGCGCCGGTGCCCGCACATCTGCGGTCCGCAGTCCGTGAAATTGGGGACCGGGGGAGGTGCGTCGGAGACCTTTGATAGGCGTTAAACTGCACCGCAGGGGAACCGCTCCTTCCACGGTCGTCTGTGGGCGCGAGCAGCCTGAGAAAGGGGCACGGAGGAAGGAACATGGCACGTGGGGGAGATTGTTTGGCCAGTATGTGTCATGGGTTGAATTCGCCGCCTCACATCTTAGAACAAGTCTGCAAATGCCGATTGCACCAACTTCGGGGTGGTTTGCAGAGTAAAGCTATTTTAGATCTGTACTTCTCATGGAACAAAAAATTCAGTTATTTTCAATCGCAGGAAAATAACATGGTATCATCAGTTGCACCGGATATCTTAACATTTGAAGGCCTTCGGGAAAAACCAACATTGTCCATTTTTTTCGGAATCGAGATTTTAACGCCTTCTGTTAGCTTTGGAAGAGTACTACAAACTTGTGTTTCCCAAACACTGAAGGGTCAACTCAATCTCGTGACAATGAAGGCAAAAGATAGGGACCTAAGGGGAAGAATCGACTCAGTCCTCGGAGAGCAGGGGAAAAACCAACTTAGTCCAGTCCTTGCCTTATCCTTAATTGTACCTTTGTAGGAGTGGTTATCGTCTTCAACATTGACTTTTAATTTTTTACATATTGAGTTCCGTGCGTGTTCTCGACAAATCCTCACAAAATTACTAAGTAAAACTAGCTACTGTTAGCAAACGAAAAAAAGTGATCCAACAAAACAAGATTAATATTTATTGCATTGTAATGCAGTTGTACACAAGACAAGCAACAGTCGTGATTGGTATCGTGAAATCCTAGGACAGAGTCGAATGTCAGATTGGAATGTATTAGTAGCGATCATGATCAGTACATTTAGTTGTCTTGAAGCATTACGCGATCTCAGAACAGAATGGGGGGAAGAGACTGAATCAATAAATTTTCGTTGCCGGGTAAGTTGTAACAATACCCTAACTTAACACTTTGAATTTTGTCTTAAAATGATTAACAACAATTCAACGAACTTATTCTTGTAACCACAAATATAATAATAATTATATTTCCAACTTTTTTAATAAAATATAAAGTTTCAGCTTCAACTGCTTTTAAACAATATATCCCCCTTGTATGCTTCCTACTGTCTTACTATTTTTACCTTATTTTCGAGATAAATATTTTTTAAATCCTTTCTAGGCTGACACGAATGAATAACGTCGTGGAACAAGAAGGTGTACCATTGGGTAATTAATTGTTGGGAAAAACCAACCAAGTCCCCAACCTTTTCCGGGAAAATTGAGTTATGCTGCTCATAAATAATAGATTTTAATTTTTACAGTAGAAATCTTTAGCTAAGATATTTATGATCCTTACAATTCAAAAAACAATTTAAAAAATGACCATTAGAACAGAAAATGTAGAACGAGAAACTTAATTTTTCAATTCCTGAAAAATTTTGTTTTCTGGACAAAGTTGTTTTTTCCCCGAAGGTCTTCATTTACCAATAATGATTTTTAATAGAAGGAATTTGGCATTCTTCTGTCTTCCTGTTTCGTGTTGGTTTTGCTGGTGCAAATTATTTGTGACGTGATCTATTATGTGAACATTCCGAGAGCTTCAGATTCATCATACTCGGCGAGTTTATTGATCAAAATCCTCACTTCAGACGTTATTTGGTGAAGATTTTTGTGTAAAAAGGGAAGCTTTGGATAGCTCACCCAACCACGCTGTATTAAATTAATTTTGTGGAACCAGAAATTATATTTCCATTTAATAAATTTTACTGTTTTCATCCAATAGCATGTAAATTTTAAACAACCTCAATTTCAAAAATATATCATTTACTCTTGGTGTGAAGTATATGTACTTGATTATAAAGTGAAACGCATTCATGTAAATATGAAGGCTAAATAAAAACTCATCAAAAGAAAAGTTGTCAGAATTGTTTCACCTCCAGAAATGAAGAATAAAAAGACATAATTCACAATCTCGAGTACAATAACACCTAAATTGTAATTTTAATGACGAGCCCCCAAAATTAAGGTGTTTGGTGTTATGAAACTTTCTCTGAAAACAACACGATGACGAAAAATTTAATTTCAATGAAAATCGTGGATGGACTTACGAAGTTTTCTACTGGGAAGGTTGAATCTAATTTCAATTAATTTAATTTGAATATGGAGAACAGAAAAAGAAGAACAAAAAATGTAGGTTTTTGTTTCTTCAAGTTCTATTCTGCCTGAGAAAGCTTAAGCTTAATAAAGAGTTATATAGGTTAATCATATATCGGAATTATTTTGTTTGTTCATGTCAATTCACATCATTACATTTAAAATACCTCGAAACATGGTAATGAACCATGAAGAAAAAAATCTTTCCGAAATATTGTTTATAGTGAACAGGAAAATATATTGTGATAACTTGAGATTATATTACATTTTTGTATGATTTCCATTCACAATATCTGCAGTTCAATGAGTTCTTTAAGAGAAGAATGACATATTAACATAATCTCCAAGACAAAAAAAATTAGCTTTCTATCATTCATGGTTCCCCAAAGGTTTCAATCCACTTATAAACCAATTTTGGAGTGTCCCTCTAAACGGTTCTTCAGGAAAGACGTTAGTTTCCGTGGACTCACTCGCCTGACACCCAAACGAGGTTCTGCTAATGATAGGCGATCCCCTCCCTCTTAATGATCCGATACGCTACGTCTCATTCGCCGTTCCAAATGACCTTCTCAACCCAAATACAGATCAGATGTCTTAATCGACCTTGGGGACCAGATCCATTAAAAGGCAAATGATTATAAGGGTTCATAAACGGAACGCGTAATTATCTGCGTAAGTTTTTCCGGGACTTTCCTGGCGTCCCGTTGAAGGGCTGGCTTCTGTTAGGTATATTAAGAAACCACACAAACCAAATGTATTTGATGGATTCGCCATAATTTCAGAAATGGATCCATACGCTAATCTGAATTTAATACGTAGTTAAAACAATAATTACTTTTAACGCGAATATTTTGTGAGTGTGTAATTCTTTAATATGGTGAGGATTAAGTCTTAAAACCTACCTCTTATCACAAAGGAGAGAGGTTTGAGTGAGGAAGATGAAGGTACCGAAACGACCCAGCTGAGGATCGAGTGGGGATCAACACCACCGAATCTGGATCGGAAATTCTGATGAAGTTATCTCTCACTGATATGACACAGGGGAAAACTATCAGAATGAGTGTGTTTCATATCTCCATGTTGTAAACGGCCGAGTCCCAGGAAAGTAACTTGAAAGGGGATGGTTGCCGTTGGAAAATCGAAACAGACGCAGATATTTTATCGACGAACTACGAGTATAAAAGAGCGTGATCGAAATATGGATGAGGGATTACCGATATTAAGACTTAAGGTTAAGGGTAAAAGATTGAGTGTAATTTTGTCGATAGTTTTGACATCTGACTGAAGTTGATTCCTATTTAAGAAAAATCTTGTCTAGAAATACTTTTCGAATATATCAAGCAATGAACACATAGAGACTTGTAGGCTTACACGGCAGGAGTCTTGAGTGATAGTATTATTTTTCGGACTATAGCGTCGTGGTCTGTTGGGTTTACATCCGAAAGCTTCGCCTGCGATTGCAGTAGGCATCTTCAGCGGCGCCGTAGACGACGTCTCTGGTGATTGTGTCAACAATCCCGAAAAATAATATCACTCAATGAACACATAACTTAAATTAATATATTTCCGGAAGCCATTAGAAAGCATCAAGCCCCGATTACACATAATTTTCAATTTTCCCTATTCTCGCAAAAACACCAACAAAAAACTAACAAAGAATGTAGTTTAACTCATGGCTCATTGATGGTGTTTGTTAAGATTTAGAACAGGTAATTTGGAGACAATAGATAAATAAGTTAATGCAGTAATTCAGAGGCTTTATAGAATTGAAAATTGGTAATATCTCAAGCTATTGGCTTCCGAGGAAGGGTTGAAGATTATGTATGACAAAAAGAGTCTGTGTCAAGAGTCCTGACTCATTTTGTTATACAGGTCTACGTGGCAGTTATGTAGTTAAAAAGTGTTAGCGCAAGATGACGAATTTTGAGAAAAAGACGTACCATATATACGATTGCAAAATATCCTGATGGTATGAAAAAAGCAAACGCAATTTTTTAATTCAGTAAAGCAATTTTTTTCAATTCATCGAATTTTATCTAAACCCTAGATAAAATTTTAATTTCTGTACGCTCGTGTTATCGCATTTGAGCAGAATATCGCATAGATCCTTATAGTATGTACGGCAGAGCCAACACTTCTCGCGGCTGAAGTCGATTTTGTATCTGCTGATGCTTAACAAATAAATAAATAAATACGGGATCAATTTTGATGAACTGCTCTTCAGGTTGAAATGCAATTAAGGTATATTAAAATTGACGTCGGTAAAGCTAGCTCCCCCACTTTATCCTTCACCCCTCATTTTTGTTCCATAATTTTAGACAAATTATGGGCTATTTTTGACCACCATAAACAAATTTGGAACAACACCCACGTTTTATAAACAAAGAATCAAAAGTGAGGGTGCTAACTTTCGTTGAAACAAGCACCTCAACGCCAGAGAAAACTCAAATTAAGCAATTGGAACTATACGATGATTTTATACTACTTTTAGGCTACGCGATGACATAATTTTTAACAAAAAATCCTTCATTTACAAACTTCAGGAACAAAAAATGTTTAAACAAAGTATTAAATGTAAGCGAAAATATTGTCAAAACAATCAACGTCATGAAATCACCCGAAAATGAATGACATTATTTTGGACTAATTTTAGACTCTGCGTTTATGTAATTTTACACCCAAAAATCCATAATTTAGGTTCTTCAGGATAAAAACTGTTAAAAGGAAACAATAAAAAGACAAAAAATCCACTTTATCAAACCACCTCAAATAGCTTGCAGTAATTTTAGACTTCTTTTGGACCACACGGTGAAGCAATTTTTAGCCCAAATTTCAATCATTTACTTTCTCAAGAAAGAAAAATGTAAGTAACATTATATTAAATTAAGTTTTTTAAAAATCAGGCTTTGGAGTTCGCCAACATCTGGGTGATTTGAGACCTTAATAGTATTAATATAAGGGGTAAAAAAACATACTTACGAAGTCGACTGAAAATTAATGCAGCAATTTTTGACTACACGTTGATGTAATTTTTTGCAATGATTTTAATTCTTTACTTGTTTATTTATTACCTTATAAAGAAATGAACAGTTGCTTTCTTTCTTAAATTCGCTGAAGTAATGATTCCTCAATCAGAAACCTGTCTCACTTTCGCTATTTTATGTAAAACAGTTGAATATATTTTAAATTTAATTTTAAACAATGATTCAGTTTTATATAAAAAATTCAAAACTTCTATCGAAGTTTCTTCTAAAAAATATAAATGAAAATTACACGATATGTTCATTCTTTATAACATTTTTGTACATAGAGGGTGTAATTGATTGAATTTTTGGTTGTAAATAACATCTCTAATTAGTGTAAAGTAGTTTAAAATTACGGTATGCATTTTTAGGCAATTTCATAAAGTTGATTTTTGTGACCTCTTACATTTAATTAATTGTTTAAATGTTTTTGTTCCTGGAGGATGAAAATGAAGGTATTTAACAATTATGTCATCGTGTAGTCTAAAATTAACCTTTTGTTATTTGTGTTTCTTCTGGGATGGAGGTGCTAGCTTCACCAAAAGTTAGTACCCCTACTTTTGATTATTTGTTTGCAAAGCGTGAGTGCTGTTCCAAAACTTTTTATGATGGTCCAAAATAGTCCATAATTAGTCTAAAATTATGGAACAAGCATCCAGGATGAAGGGTAAAGTGGTGGTGCTAACTTTACCGATCTTTAAAATTATTGTGTCCATTGATGAATTCAATTAAAGATGGATTCAGTTTAAACCATTTTTTTCCTTTCACATAAAAAATCTACATTCTTACTTAGATATGTCTCTCTTCCCTTTGTGATCGTGTCCCATCGTATTTGCCAGGTTTCTACTTACCTTTTTTGTTATATCCTTGCGTGACCCATTTTCTCCTATGTGTGCTCTCCATTTAAAACAACCCACCCTTCTTTTTCGAATAATTTTCAATAAAGCGATGACTTAATGACGATAGATAAGGAATACAAAGTTCAAACGAGCTAAAAATTATTATTTTTTCCAACAAAATCAAGTGGGGCAACATCCCAGCAATTTTCACACAGTTTTCAGAATAACCAGTAAAAATTCAGGGCGCTCTCCTCTCCTATTTCCGATAAAAAATGTATATTGACTTCGTGTAAGTCCTTCCTATCAGAGTAAAATGAAAATATCAACGAATGAGTCCAGAAATATAATTCTTGTTCTCTGATAATAATGAATTTTTGTTATCTTAGGGTAATCACAGAATGACATTTTAAGTGGTTTCTCTTTTTCCATTTTCTAAATGAATTGATGATAACACACACATAAATCCAAAGCAGTGACCTTGTTACAGTCCACATTTAATAGTCACTGAAATATCATATTCGTCGAACGTCATTATGCTATGTTAAAGATTAGACTTTGCAAAGTATTCAAATTGCTATAATATGAAGTTATGATTGTAAAAACTTGAATAACAAGGTCTTTTCTTTAGTTTCATTTTCAGAATCATTTTCAGACGTTCCACCTGTAGTGGTAATACTAAAACGAATAATAATTCAAATAAACTAAAATACAAATTGACAGAATAAATTAAAATAAGATAAACATTTAACATAATAAATAAAAATTCCTTATTGCAAATTAGAAGATACTGAAAATACAGTGAAAAAAATTTGTTTGTCAGTGGCAACTCATTACTTCAATTAAAATTAACTCGAGTAATTTCCACAGTACTGCTGCCACCACGAATCAAAACGTTCTCTCCTCATTCATTACTCATACCAAGAAATAGCAAAAAACACTAAGAAATTTCATAAGAATGCAGGTCAATGGAATATATTTTTAAACTCCGAAGATCTTAAACATAATCATATCATTGTCTAGATGGTAGACTGAAAATGTTTAAATGGAGTTTTGATGGAAAAATGTATTTGATAACATCCAATCATTTAACCATGCCGTTCAATTAAATAACCTTGTCCCGACGATTTTACATTCACCCCGGTGTAAACCGTAAGTCAGGCTCCATGAAAGAAGTGACGTGAAATCCTGATATTTCTGCGGTTTTATTTGACGCTTCTTTGACGCAACATTGTCCAGAAACGGCCAGGATAATCTCCAAGAACAGGAGGCATTCTGTCTGCGCGGAGATGCCGTCCACTCAAGAATCAAAACAGCAGGAGACGAAAAAATCTGCTAGATTGAGAGTGGGTGAGCCCCCCTTCTATGGGCGTCGCCTGCGGGGGTGGCATGGGTGACGGCGCCCTTTGCGAGCTCAGCAAAGACCTTCCGCCCACTCCCCCTTTGCCACGCCCACAGGGTCCACGACCGCAGCTTCGACGCGCCCTCGCCGCAGGCTGTTCGCGCCCGGGCCTCTTTGGAGACCTCCACGCGGCGAGCTGTGGGCCACAAGGTGGCAATGCGCGGCCAGAAAACGTCCTTCTGGAGACGATTTTGCTTCCGTGGCTTCTACCCACGAACACTTTCACGGTTCTCAACAGATTTGGCTCCCTCGGAGACGATCACGTCTCCAACGTACGACGACTCATTCAGAATCTCATGCAGTGCGGATTCAAGACCTGCACACGAATTTCACAGAGCCAATCTTGAACATAGGTGGGTTAGCAAACCGAAAGGTTCGAGTCCTACAAGAACGTATGGATGTCAATTAATAAAGAATTTTTATTTTGTCCAATATTGCAGGACATTTTGGTGAGGCGAACTCTAAACCTTCATTTCGTTTCGCATATGCATATTTATAAAAATGATTGTATTTTTCACGTAATGCACAGTGCTCATTTTACGAAACAATTTTAGAAATTTACTTGTTTTTCAGCCAAGAGTTGCAACTATGCAGTTTGACAGGTGGAGGAGCGGTTAGCGCGCTCACCATCCACCTTTCGAGACGGGGGGCGGTTCCAAACACGGTTGATCGAAATGGAATTCGTTGTGGTGGTCAAAGTGGATCTGTGTCAGATTGTCTCGAGATTCTCCCGTATCCCTCGCCTTTCTTTGCAACACATACAAGAAACGTACACCATTTCTGTCATTCATGCACCATCCGCTTCGATGAGGTACGGTTCAACAGTTATTCCACTAGCAAAGATAGAGGCATCATCTCATCGTCCACTTGCGACCCCGTAAGACATACATCGAGCTGCAGGAGACCGAATTTACTGTGATAACTACAGCCAGATGAGAATGGTGACGTGTCAGAAATTGAAACAGAGATACTCTATTTTGATTGCAGGGGTGCTGTTCGCATGTGTTTCGCCTGGGTTCACTTATCCTCTGTACAGGATATGTCAAATGTTTTCCGGATTATCAGTCTCCATGGAAAGTGTGTACAGTTGTGGAAGACCAACATTTTCTATATTCTTAGGCCATTTGCCTTTGTTTACCTTGCCTCCAACGTTGTCATTGTAAGGTTTCTTGTTGTCATTTTTTCCTTTTGACTTATTGCCTTTAACAGCATCTCTTAGTCTCCTTTCTTAGGAGTTACTGTCCCCGAACCGGGGAAACGGATGCTTCATCTCACTACTATCTAGTCCAGTTTGTACTCTTATCATGTCTTTAACTCGATTGTCTCACTTCCAGGTGTCTCTCAAAGCAATTTTTCTCATTCTTCCCTATCTGTTAATAATCCTCCTGTTCATTATGTCTTTGAATAGTCCTATTTGCATTACATATACTTTGTATTTCTCATATATTTCCTGGCTACTTATTGATTCATTAGCCTGTGTCATATTCCAGATTCTCATATTACCAAACATTATTTTCAATATATTGTAAAAAGTATTTATTTCACAAATAAGTAATGTTATGTAATCGCATAATAGTGTCATCAATGTTCAACAATTTATGTCAATCTATTTTCCGTAAAAAGTTAACTATCTCGGTCCTGCTTTAATTTTTCATTATTTACTAAATACGTATTTAAAAAAACCAGAATTGTCGTCTTTGTTTGTTATGTTATTAATACAAAAGAATCTTATTTTCGTCAGAAATTTTAAGCTTATAATCTACGCAGTGTTGAAAGGATTGTGTATCAGAACTGACATAAAGAAATTCGAATATTTATTAGGTAAATTCAATATTAGCTGCAAGTATGGTATTATTATATCTTGTACGGATTTATTGTATTGTATGAAGAATATGTAGTCACACTATCCAGTTGATTTTTTAATTCATAAGGCCTTTTCGACCGCGTGGCTGCCATCATATGACGGCGTAGCGGTCGTATATGGATTTAATCCATAAAATAATTCTATTGTTGTATTAAAAGTATAATTATGTTAATAGAGAAGTAATGGATTTTTGCTCCAAACTTACGAACGGAATGGTATCATACTAATCACTTCTCGATATCCGCTACTAATTTTAATGGGACGTAACTGCAATGTTCTCCCTCTTTCTGAACTTCTCTCTCTCTCTCTCTCTGCTTCTGTCTCATTAATTATTCCAAGAAAATTCACGACAAGTTGTTCGCCACATGTTCGCTTTAACCTTGATGAACTCTTCCTAAATTTTATGTCTGTTACGATTCAGGGCTCTTTCGATAACGATAAAAAAGTATTCCGTCAAGAGATGACGTAAGACTCAATCCCGGTGGGGGCTTTGGATGAGTTGAAATTGAAGCAAAGAAGTCTTCTTTGTCAAATTCAGAAACGCAAGGGCAGTTTCATGTATATTCTATGAGACTAAGCCAATCGCAAGACGGTAAAGTTATGGATGAAATGGCAAAAATGAATGAAATGTATCGCGTGGGGTGTAACTGATCCAACGACACACGTCAGGGAAATATAAGGACACTGGATGTTTCATGTGTATAACACAAGGGTGCCCATCCCCCGAACCCTCTGACGTAGACCATCTCCAAAAATTTGTAAGAAACACCCTACCACCAAAGATGGGAATGAACACACACACTTTAACTCACTTCAAAATCATATTCTAAAAATTTAGAAATGTTTTACTTTATCCCTCTTATTTACCCGAGCTCCATATTGAAAGTGGAGGTGCAAAACCATTGCACATATTTCTTATACTCTTTTGAAACACTCATCTATTTATACATTAGTCAAAACTATCTTTATAACGAAAAAAATATACTGATCTGTTGCGCGCAAAACCCATAAGCTATAGCTTTTGATGTAACTTTCTTCCTCTCAGACAAAACAGCGTTAGCTTCCGCAGTGATAGAAAATTGGTCTCGATGCAGATGCAATGTATACTAACTACACTTTCTACACGGAAAATTTAAAGAAAAAATTTGGAGCTGTTTGAGAAAATTTTCACAAGGGTATTTCATATGATGATCAAAGATAAAAACATTCCAGAGCACGTGTATCAACAACTTGCGCTACGCTAAATTCAAAATATGAATGAAATTGACACATCCGTTTTGCCAGAAACTGTGCGCATAGATGGACAGACTGACGGACACGGCACTAAAAGAAACTTTCACTTCAGTTATTTTGATCTTAATTATAACATTATTTTTTAAATTCTAAGTATGTTTTTGGGCAATGTTCAATCCATTTGCCATTGAACAATTATTCCAATGTAGGCCTTGTTAGGAATGACTCGGAAGAAACGCAAAAAACTATCGT
The DNA here is from genome assembly GCA_002313205.1 of Laupala kohalensis. NCBI lineage: Eukaryota > Metazoa > Arthropoda > Insecta > Orthoptera > Trigonidiidae > Laupala > Laupala kohalensis. The sequence goes on along the minus strand of NNCF01127929.1, from coordinate 982,643 downwards.
CAATACAATAAAAATTGATTACTTTTGGACAAATCGGGTAAAGCGCTATAACAAAACCAGGCAGGTTCCCTAGCGGCGAAATGTGGGAAGAGACGAGTTACAAAATTGAGCTCCGACCTTGATCACGCACATTCAACTATAACTCTACAAAGCAATGAATCTTCAGTGCGGAATAACGGGGGAACGCCGTTTTCCACAATTACTGTCAGTTGTGTTACCATTGCAGGTATCTGTTGTCACTTCTTGGTTTGCGCGATATGCGATGAGTCTTCCGGCCGTTTCATAGACACGAGATGATCTTTTACGATTTATTAACCCGTTTCGAAAATGAATTGAAAATGAATTTATCATGTTAAAATGTATAATTTTTTAATCAATACATTTTTATAATTTTTATTTTATATATGTTATCTTTAAGAGCACTTTTATTATTTAACAATTACATTTTTAAACTTCCAAAAAAGCTCAATTTTTGACCCATCCACACCAAAAAATATTTCAAAGACCTCTAAGAGATTTCTGTGTGTTTGTGAACCAGAATTGGAAAATACTACCCAAAACAAAGTACTTCCTAAGGGAGTCGCCTCACATGAGCGTAGTCTCTACGAGACCACCTCAGAGGTCTTTGGGTCTCGCAAGTTGAATGAGGATGGAAGACGGGCCCGGGAGGCGAACGGGATGGCGCAGTCGGAAGCGCATAAGCGCGCTAAGCTCAAGGTCCAGAGTTCGAATCTCACTCCCGTCTTAAACATGGTATAAAATAGTATTATAAATACGTGATAGTTTTTTCTGTGTCAGAGCGCGTATTCCAACTCCCATTCGTGTTTTTGTGAATATCATTTCAGATATGCAACGTTTGTAATCATTAAGTTTTTTATCTAATATTTGAATCCAACAAGTGATCATTATTAATACATTGGGATGTTACTATACTTTGTTCATCTGAATTTATATTTCGTTTATGCTCATCTATTCTACTTTTTTAATCCTCTCTCTGTTCGACCTACATAGCTAGCATAAAAATCTTGCATTTTATTTTGCATACTATATTATTATTATTCATAAGATATTTCTTATCTTTTCCTTTGTTATCAAATCATTTCCTTGATTTTTAAAAGTTGATGTAAAATTCATGTTTTCAGAATTTAGATACCTGTTTAGTAATGGTTTATTAAACTTTTCATATGGAAAACCGCATAAATCTTTTTATCTCTTTGAGTTTGCTGTTGCGATTACCTGTTTTGAAGGTAATAAATCTTTTTAAAATATTTTTATTAATAAATTCTAAGCAATAGTAGTTCGCTAAAAGTATGTTACGCACTATTTGTACATTTTTTCTTCGAAATTGTTCATCCGAATCATATCAACTTTTAGATGAATCCTTGTTAACCACCTCTTAAAATGGAAATTTTTAATATGGATTTTACCCCTTGTTGCTTACAGCCGTTCATTGTTTCCTCGATTTATTCAAGAAATCTCTCTTGAGCAATGATGTCCTAATGTTCTCGAGGATATTTTAATTTTTCACATTTGTCTTCGTTGGTTTCATCTATCCCGCTCCTTCACTTCCAATTCTTCCAGACTCGCTTTTCCATCTCATTTACACCATAAATAAAATGTTAAGTGACTCAGACGCTCTCGTTTCGGAAACAAATGAATGCCCAATGAGAGCAGGCGTGGCGTTTTCTGCGGGGCTCCGCAATTTCCCGGCCCCGACCAGCCTCCCTCGGCCCCTGTGTCCCCGAACGCTGCTCAGCCGCTGCACGAATGCTGAGCGCTGACTCCGGAGGGTCGTTGCGGGAGAAGGTCCATTGTGTGTCAATTTGCTGCGCCCGGGGCGGTCCGCCGCGAGGGGGGTGGTGAAGGGCTTCGAAACGGCGGCGGCGTAGCGACGGCGTTCGAGCAGAAGGGTGCGTGTGTGTGAGCAGGGTGAATCCGGACGGAAGGATATGCGTTGGGGAGCAGGGGAAGACGCCGCCACGCTGGGTGGTCGCATAGTGCGCTCGCTAATCCGAACCACTAATGCGCGGATGGCCGCGACTGGGTGGCGTGTATGCGCGGGCGATTAAGGCCCAAGGGCGGAGGGTGACCTCGAGATGCGTGTGTGCGTGTCGTTTATTGCTCTATCGGAGGCACAGTTTACACAAACGAACGACAGTGACTGGAGGCAAGACAGAAGTCTCCTCCGACACCGATGGATCTGGGATCGATTCCCGGGTGAATTTGTGGTCACCATGAAATACAATGATAAACTGCTACGGGTTATAACAAAACATTCAAATCACCTAATCAACCCTATTGAAAGCCACGGGGACGTAGAGAAACCGAAACAATTCATTTCTTGTCAGCAGGGGATACCATCTATGACTGGGAGTTTCCAAATCCGTATAAACACTCGCCACAGTGGGTTCAGCATTTTGAGTTAACTGTCCTCTTTTCTTTGTTCTTTCTGCAAACGCATTGTTCTCTCTTCATCTCACTAAATCCTATTGTCGTTCTCAGCCTTCCCTCCCTTTCAACTTTGTGCAACAGCGGTGGCGACTTTGGATGAGGTGTGTAGTATGGGATGCATAATGTCTTAGCAGCGGACTCGTCAATGAAGGGAATAGCAGATTTTGGTAAAAGAACGTAGAAGTGATAATAGTGGACGCTCATCGGCGAAAGATATAGAACTGCAGATGAGGAAATTCGCTAGACAGAAGGCGCTCGTCATAACCGCTATGGTAATGGTCACTTATTTCTCGTCGAGTCGGTAATAGACGTCAAAAGGGCCAGTCAACGGAGCTTCCAACTAGGACTCTCCCCCATTGATCCCCCGAGTCCACTAGAGTTTGGACCAGTATTTTTCGCCGAGTCATTTAATCTCCCCTTTCAGCTCGACCAAGAGAAGGAGCAGCTCCGCCATTTGTCAGAGCTGTGTACTCACGCGACTCTCGATGATCTATGCCAACTGACACACAAGGTGGGATCGCAGCTCGCAAGTTGACTCTAACAGCTCCTAATTGTTTCTGAGCCCGTGTGAATGTGAGCGTAGATGTGCGTCCAAGGATGAAGAAGCCCCATTATGTAAAGGCAACGAGTGACGCGACATCGTGACTGATTCGCTTACGACTTTCTGCATTCCCATCCCTTGCATGCACTCTAGTATATGATCTTGCCTTACTCATCATTCACAATTATGTTGTATTTAAATTAAAGCGCGAACAATTTGTCAAGGACTTACATTCAAGTGTTCTATAAATGTTTAGTTCATCGGATTTAACACTTATCAAATTTATTTATATGTCTCCTTGCCTGGTTACGTTTATTCTTTAGCTCGGGTTACGTTTATTCTTTTAATTACGTACGCACGCGTGCACACACGCACCGGAAGAAGTATTAACTTCCCAATTCTTCTTCTGGTGCGTGTGTGCACGCGTGCGTACGTAATTGAAGGAATGCATACTTACGAATACAGCACCATGTACGATTACATTTACCATGAACTCATTGATTTGTTCGCGACAAGATAAGGTAAAAACGGGATGTCCCCAGTAGATAGGGGCGCGGAGTAACCATGGTGTTTTTGTCTTCTGGGTTAAAAAAATATATGTTTGTCAAATAAATAAAATGTAAAGGGATTTCTCTTTTCTTATCCCAGGAATAGCCTTTATTGATCTAATGTAACATTTCCAGGAGTTAATATGAATTCCAATAAAGTTTAAATTCTTTGCGACCGTATGCGGTGCAATAGAAATATATCAACCCCTGAAAACTGCCAAGTTCCTCTGTCTGGACACAACCGTTCCCTGCGTACCATCGCAGCAATTTTCTGGGGAATGTATAGTGCGGTTATGCTTCTACTTCTATGTTGATTGCTTCTCAATTGCGGAATTGTAGAAATCATCCGAGTAACACATATGCTCTTTAGATGCAAATGACATATTACACAAACATTTATGAGGTTCTTGCTGTACGCATGAATTAGCAATAACACGAATGTGATATTATACGAAAAATAATCAACGCTTGGTGCTTGGAATATATTTATAATTTTTGTCTTTCATACAATTTTTTCAATATTATGCGCAACCATTTAAATTTTTCGTTTTTGTTTCTTCGATCAAGAGTAGATATGTTGTAGAAAACAAATAAAAATTGATTTTATCCACTTATGGTCGTGCAGAATATTGAAAAATGTGGGATATATTTATAAATTTACTTGCGCGTTATTGTTTCAGATTTCATTTAGAGGCATTTACGTTAATTCACAATTCTACTAATATTGATGAAAATTATTTCTAAATAACTACAAGATCATTTTTTGAGAGTCCGAAACAAATTTTTTGAATTTAATAAATATGAGCCTTTATTTGAGGGGGAACTAAAATAAACACGAAATACTATTTTTTTAAATTTTTATCAACACCCGTTTTCGTTACCAAAACACAGAACAGTAAGAATATGTCCTTCAAAATGAATTATACCATAAATGAGCAAAAACAAAACCTCACAACTCAGCAACAAAAAAATGGTTGCCGAACTTTCAGACTGATACGTCGCTTCTTTGAAGAAACAGTGAACTGATGATATAAGAACCCAACGTACTCATCACATCTACTCTTCATGTACACTATAATTCATAGTAAAATGACCCGAAGAAATTACATTTTAATCTCATTTTTTTTACTTTTGACATTAAAATTACTTTATTTTTGTAATTTCATACATTTTGAAATAACTTGAAGCTAATATTCTAAGGAACTGATGCATTTGCTTTTTTTTCAACAATCCAACACATTTCAGAAGTATTAAGCATAACTGCACAAATAAGTGATTTATTTGTATAAATTTAGTTTAACTAAACTCTGCAAAGTTATTATACTTTTTAAAAACTAAGTTAGACTTAATCGGTAATGACCACTTCAACAGAACACTCTCTTTGAGACGTCGTAACAAAAATATTATTTTCTAATTGCCTTTCAATAAACAGATTACTACTAGAAAGAAGATAAACATTGTTCTTTGACAGTGAGGATCCTCATTCACTTTAGTTATCATTTCCTATCTTCTAATCGAACTAAAGTATTCTTACATTAAACATTAAAACAATTAAAACGTAGATAAAGTTATTATTATTGAAACAATTAAAGTAGATAAAGTAAATATTATTATTCTTAATAAGATACTGTAGTATCCGATGATCTCACCTTCATAGCAGCCATTGCTTCTCATAAATATCCAGTAATATTCATTTCCTCCCTTTCTTTATCCTACATTCGCTATTTCGTCAACCGCTCCCGGCCGACGCTCTATTTTTTTAACTAGATTTTGATCCAGCAACAATGCATATTGTGCAGATTTTTATTAATGATCTAAATTTCGAATGTGTTGAGATTAAAATTGAATCTCTTCCATCCAAGCTAATTTTTTAAGGAAAGAAAGTTGAGAAGGAGACACGTTGAGTTGACAGGATTTCAAGATACCGACGCTTGTGTGGAGAGGGATATCTCAGCTGCAAGCCTCGTATAGTTCGATCGAGCGGGGACTCCAACCCATTACGCTCCCACTGTTCATTGGTAGTGTTCTACAACGCGGTACAACAGTTTTTGGATTATCCACCGAACGCTGGTGTCAGTATTTGCGTTTAACACACGGCGATGCATTTTGCTAGAGACGAAAAGTTGCAGATCCATTTGTTGAGACCAAAACCCTGTAATCTGTAAATTGTATCTACATTCTTATAACCTAAGAAAAAAACTGGTTAACAAATACTACTCATCGAAAGTAATTAGATTAGAAAAGGGTCAGTAGAATACTTTTGCATATATATCTTCAAATTCGGTTGAAGTTTATCCTATTCTAGTGGTGGCTATGAAAATCACTAAATTGATAGTCACATTTCTGTTGCGAGTGAGCGATAGTGGCCGAAACGTGATTTTATGCAGAAGCAAGTTGTAACCCGAGGTTACAATTGAGTATTTCTTGTAAAGTGTTTAAGTGATACAGACCGAAACTTTATTTCATTCCAACCCTTAGTTGTAACTCGAGTTTACACTCCAGTATCTCTTAAAGACCAACGACATCGTTCACGATGATCATCCGAAGCGGGGATAAACGCGATGGCAGCAGCTCTTAAGAAGTGGATGCTACGTTGGAACTGTGGGGGACGGGGAGCGAGTCGCGGTCTTTGTGTCGCCTTCTGCGAAAGGCGCCGCTGATTTACGACCAATCGCCCTATCGCCCAACGCCCACTCCCTCATCTGCTTTTGGGGCGACGCACGCGGCTCCCGGAGTTTCTGCGCCGGAGGGAACGACGTATGCTTAGAATGAATGGACGCCATTTTCTCCACCACAGGGACCAGATCTCTCAAGTGATTATCACACGAATTGAATGAGCCGTGATTTATTAGCGTTAGGTACTTCTTTCGCTAGTGTCCACACAAACACGAAATTAGAGAGTTCTTGAACAACGTGCACGCTTCCTAGGGAACATGTTACGTTGATGACGCTAACCGCAGAACGTACATGGTGCAGTCGATGCATTTTGCATAGCATACCTTCGAATCAAATCATAATAAAAATTGTAAACACAAACAAGCAACTTCTATGCAAACGTACACAATTAAACAGTACCGTGAGTACACCAGAATGTGCTCATACGGCACACACAACCAACAAATCTCTCGTATGCCCTCTCAGATGTCAACGTAACCTCAATCCAGACCAGAATTCACCATGACCTCGCTCACTAGCGTACCACTAACATCATACGCAAACAGAGCCGTTGTAACGTACTACGCTAGGAAAGTTAGTGTATGTGCAGAAGTAACTTGCATGTTGATAGCGTTTCCGATAGCTCCCAGGAACGCTACCCAAAATCTACCCAATATGTTGCTCAGTGATCTATAACATCTAATTAAGTGATGGTGAATAGAAACATTCTACTCGTACGTTAACTCGAAGCCCTTTGCATCAAGGTGCATTTATAGGCATCTCGTGAACGCCATTTCGCACAGTAGAGAGTAAGTATGGAGACGAAACCTGGTCAAAAATATTTTAACTCGTGAATTTGGTCGATTATGGCAATTGATAGAAATGTTAAGTTTAGATATATGTATATTTGGTTGGAGGGTCTATGCATCAAACATATAAGAAATAGAAAGAAGATTTATACATTTTGTCTCAACAAACATAATTGACAAAACCTTTGTTCCTTCGGTTTTTACGTTTCGCCTTCATTTACTCCACTGTGCGGAATTTCAAAGTGGCGTTCACTAACCCCGAGTAAATACCGCTTGATCTTGACTGATACTCGTCCACTCGCAGAGCATGAGGGTTAGAGAGGAGACGGATTGCCAAAAACCTAGATTTTGAAGGAATGTGTGTGAAAACGCAAAATCACGAGTTAGTTTACTATTTAAAGTAACATTAGCAAAACAAAATGTGAAGTGACTAGACTTGGTGATTTCAACACTGTATTCACGCCACACTTGAATACAGTAAGAGGATAACTTTAAGCCTTCCGATAAATTGTATTATAAAACTAATCGATAAATTTCAGTGCGATGCCGTACACATAGCCCTAGGCACACTATTGCCACTGACTTTCAGAAGGCGCTGAATCGGTCATTTCTAGTGGCAACAGATAGGAAAAGTTCATTTTTTTGGGAGTCAACAAACAAACTTTTATAATGAGGTGAGAACAGAGAACAACACTGAAGGATGTATTCTGCCCTGCACGCTCGACTGGTGATCCTCAGTATTCCCTAGCACATCAGAAATCGCTTGCAATAGAGAGAAAATTCTCCTCACGTAACGCAATTCCAAACCTCAAATTTATTTAACTTACAACTTCAATATATAGATACTTGCGATATACGCAACATTAAGACAAAATTAAAGACACAATGAGCTGTCCATTGCAGAATCTGTGAAATACGTTAATGAAAGTTTGATTTCAATCCACAGTTTTATTGGTGAGTTATCGGGGAACAAAATTGTTCACATACACCCACACACATGCATGTTCGTGCAAAACTTCGAGTATAGGTTCTTCTGGGCGCAGTTCGTAAATATCTGAAAATAATAATAACAATAATAATAATAATAATAATAATTTTTTGTGCATTGGGTTCTTTACCATGCAGTCTTAGTAATAATTTAAAGAAACTCCCTGGAAATGCAAATGAATGGGACATCCAGGATGTAGCAATGCGTGGAACCGCCAATATTCTGCGCAATGTGTGTAAGAGCACGTACACGGTGAATCATCTCCTTAGGAAGCTGGTTGTGACCTGGAGGTATTCTTAGATTTATCCGACTACCACAACCTCCAGTTGTGAAAGAAGAGGATGATGATGATGATAATAATAATAATAATAATAATAATAATAAGAATAATAATAATAATTTGGTTTTGCCTCGCACTCAACCCTTTGTCGAAGATGTTGAATGAATCGGGTTTGGGATTAAAATACTCGATGGAAACAAAAGCATTCATACCATTAGCCACTTGTTTTATAAGGATGACTTAAAATTATTTGCTAAAAATAAATAACTAAGTAGACTTCTGGAGATCACTGCACAAGTTAGTAAAAATATATAAATGAATTTTGGATCCGACAAATGTGCTATGTTGAATGTTAAAAGATGTAAAACTGAAGAATTGTCAGTCCCATTAGAAGTACAAGCAAACTCCTGTGAAAAAGAAGTATTCAATTCTCATAACAATTATAAATATCTGGGTTTTAACCAAAGTCTACTAATAAACAACAAGCACAGTAAACAACAACTGGAATCCTTATTTAGGAAACGCCTCAACAAAATTCTGGAAGCAGAAGTAATTTCAAAAAACAAAATTGAAGCAATTAATTATTGGTGCATTCCAGTTCTGACATTTATTTCGAATAGTTAATTGGTCACAAACAGATCTTGAAAATTTAAACAGGATGGTACGTACAACTCGCACAAAATACAGAATGCACCACTCTAAAGCCGCAGTTGAACGCCTTTACATTCTTAGGAAAGCAGGTGGTCGTGGTTTGTTGGACCTGAAAGTGTTGTGTAATCGTCAAGTAACAGGACTCAAGAAGTACTTCTATGCAAAATCTGAAATATCTCCACTACACAAAGCAGCAGTATCGAGTGGCAAAGCTTACACTCCTATGAACCTCAGTAACAGTGAAAACTATCCTACTATCACCACATTCAAGGACAGGATGAAGGCGTGGAAGACCGAGCCTCTCCATGGCAAATTTCCCCATGCTCTTGAAAATGCCGATCACGATGCCTCAGTGAAATGGCTCAGAGGTGGGACTCTATTTGGAGAGTCGGAGGGATTCATGCAAGCAATCCAGGATCAAGTCATCGCAACCAACAACTATAAAAAGTACATTGAAAAGCAAGATGTTAACGAGAAATGTAGAATCTGTCACCTGTCATCAGAAACAATAGATCACATTACCACTGGATGTACAAATTTAGCTAACACACAGTATCAGCACCGGCATAACCTCACTGCTAACATTATACACCAATCTATTGCACCAAGATTCGGACTTTTAACAGAAGAAGCTGAAATGACCACGCTCTATTATAAATACCAAGCAAGACCTACAAGAGAAAACAAAGATTTTAAACTATATTATGACCTATCAACACACACAGATAAAACAGTCCCAGCTAATAGACCAGATGTTATACTACATAATGTCAGGGAGCGAAAGGCATTCATCATTGATGTCACCCATCCAGCAGATCATAACATTGACAAAGCAAAAATGGATAAGATTTCAAAATACATCCCACTTTCAACAGAATATAAAGACATTTATAAACTCAAAACTATAGAAATTCTACCAATCGCTGTTTCAGCAAAAGATCTCATAAATAAGAACCTGCAAGAAAATTTGGAAAAACTAAATCTGCATCCCAAAAACTTATTCCCAAGATCCAATAATCTGTTATCTTAGAAACTTGCCGTATTGTTCGCACCGTGCTTAACTTATCAAGCCAGGAATGAGACATGCTAGATAGCCCCTCAAACCTTTTTAAAAGCCGAGTGAATAATGCCCGAGAAGGAATTGTATAGTAATAATAATAAAACTTGTTCTGGATCACGACTATTATTTACTCATACATCGGAGAGCAACCACTTTTAAGCGTTCCAAGAGGCGTTTAAGAAAAGGAACTCATAAGCGTACGATGTAGTCTGAACTTTTTGCTATTATAATGGATTCGGAGCTATTACATTCGCTACAAACTGAAAAGAAAAATAACGTAGTTCAACCAAAATTTATCCGTATTCATTTTAACGTCATGACGCAAGAAAGGGGAGTATCAGTGGCGTAACTAGCACCCTGCATCCCCGGACACTGCCCGGGGGCCCCGAGTTTCATGCGGCCCCCTACTTCTGGAAGTTACAGGGGTCCATCTTTATGGTTTTTAACCGGAGTGAAGAAAAATTTATTATTCAAACAAGAGAATTTGGATTATTAAAATACAATTTTACGTCAACATAATTAATCAAAGAAATTTTTTCATAAGCTCAATTTTTACTAATTGATCATTTTTCGCTAGCGGCCAGTTTACCGAATGTGTGTACAGTTGTCATGCTATTTTAACTATGCCAGTTACAGTTGCAACTACAGAACGGTCATTTTCGAAACTGAAGTTCGCAAAAAATCACTTGAGAAATTTCATGGATGAAGACATATTAAGTGGTTTACCCATAGACATGAGGATACCAATGATGTAAGTAGCATATTACATCAATTTGTTAAAACATTTTCTAAAATAAAAGTACGTCATATAAAAATATATATCTATCGTTGGATTTTTTGTACATACAAAATACAGGATATGTAAATATTATATAATAAAATTACTAAATTGTTATGAAGATTTGCATTTTTACTTAAAAATTCGTTAAACATGTCTCTAAATTTAACTACATTAAAACTAAAACAACGGCCTCAAAGGGGACCTGAGCTACAAATTGCCCGGGTGCCCCGACTTGTATATTTACGCCACTGGGGAGTATTCATAAATAATTGAAAAGAAAACTAGTAAAATAAAGTGTACATCCAAAATCTTTCTATTTATATATTGTTGAATATTCAGAATACTTAGGTTTTCTATAACAATGAGTGCTATAAAAACGCAGTGCATCATTTAAAATACTTTACTTCAAATACTTGAAAGAAAATTATGAAATAGCGAATTTCATATGTGATCGTTTAGAAACATTTCAGTCTTGCGTATGACTTCATGTCGTTCATTCAACTTATATTTCATTATGACATTACACATTTGTTGATGCAGTCGCATTAGTGTTTTCCTTAAGTCCTTTATACCCAATACAACGTATATTATATGAAGTTCATATATTACAATATGGCATCAGTTATAACTATAACATATTTTAAAGATTTGGGAGAAAAATCGTATAGGAGATCAAAATATTCGTGCATTTCTTTATTCTCATTTCACACCCTGTGACTTCCTAACTTAATGTTGATCGAACGAACAACTACTTTGCAAATATATTACACTTCTTGTTTTAACGTGGATTTTTGAACTTCTGCCCAAAATTATTTCGATAGCAATATAGGCGCTTTAATAAAAACTTATTCTTCACTTAACTGAAGACGTTTTTGACTAAGTTCACTAAAACTCAAGGGTTCTTAAGTAAAGAAATTTTAGAAAGTCGTAATATATCATGCAAGATCATGGTATTTAAAAACTTGGTCATTAATTCTACTGGAAGTATCTTGTTTTAGCAGAAGAAGCTGATGTCAGTTTTAAAATGTAATAATGTGTATCAAATTCCCTGTAAACTTTATCACACCATTGACATAGAACTTAAATAATAATTGACTAAAATATTTTTAAATCCACACTTAATATTGTTTCTAATTATTTACCGTAGTAATATTTTGTATCTGTACTAATCTTAGCATGATGCATAATCCCTATAGCGCCATCCGGGTCTGGGTTTCTCTCCTGTTTTTCTTCGGGAACAATGACACTGAGAAGAATCTATGGAATGGTCCCTTGGTTGCTCCTGGAGAGTAAATTAGTTTAATAACCCTCCTCGTGATCATATGCGCAGTTCTTAACGACTTTTGGTGTTTTTTTTTTGTTTTCATTTAATAATCCTGACAACATCCACCAGACTACATCGGTGTAGAGATATTCTCATTCCCTTCTCAAGGAGTGGGATTTCTCTAATGAAGTGAAATACAGTCCAAGAGGAAAAACCAATCATTCAGCGCCAAAATGAGAACACCAGAGCAAGGTTATGGTGATCTTGCACCAGTGTCAATCGTGGTGCCATCTAGTCAGAGCTCCGCGAATCTCTCTCCTCGCCCGTATCCAACCCTCGTTCGAAGCCGTTCAGCAAGAGCAAAGGGTGAGGACGGGCCGAGAGGATGTTTTGCTTCGGTGACAGCCTCCTGCCCGCCCCTCTACCTTGTCAGCGCTAAACGTCGCGGCCTCTAATCGTTTGATGGATCACCGCGGATGGTCGGCGAGCATAGCGAACTTCGCTTGAACAAACAGTTCGTGAGGTCCCAAGGAGCAGCATCCCGACTAACGTGATATTTCAGAAAAGCGTTCGTTCCTACAAAACTCGTATAACATAAGCAAAATGTTAATTAAAGTATATTATAATTATATTAAAATACTTTATTACTTGTCAATCACTTAAAATATTGATGGTGGTTTGTATTGGAGTACGTGTAATTTAAATATGAGGAATTAAAACAAAAATTTATCTCAAGTCAAACTAATACTAGACAAAGGTGTAAATGGTTCAAAATATAAGAAAGTTGAAAACACAAAAAGTTACTCGTATAACTCTCGTATTTCAACAAGCTAACACAATCTTACAAACAGTTAAAAAGAACGAATAAATTAATTAACAGTAAACTGGCATCATGCATTCAAGGTTATATTACCGGTCGGAGGGGTCTGAAGCGTTGCGAAATTTGTAAAGTAGTTCCCGCTTGCGTTGCGAGGGAGAGGGATCAAAGACTTCGAATTTAGCATTGCGAAATTTACAGACGATACCTAAGAACATCTCGAACGTGACATACTAAAAATTTATTTTTTTTAATACCAGTAGACTCGTGTCTATCCGGCTCGCAAATATTCGTCCTCCGTCCTATACCACATGGGATAAAAAATAAATTTTTAGAAAACATACAAACAAAAGCAGCAAATTTGTGCGCTGCCACGGGGCAGACAAAGTTTCTTTGTGCGGGAACATATATGTAGCAATATTTTGACACATTTTTGTACTTTTACTTCTGAAACAATACCGTAATTATTTTTCTGTAAAATAAAAAATTCTGTAAACGTATTTTTAATACATACAGTACACTAAAATTTACAATACCCACTTAAGATTAAATTGAACTCAGATAAAAATGAACTTTAGTTGAATTGACGTCCGTATTAGGTTTTTTTCATTTATTTTTTATTCTATTTCATCGCCATTATAGGGTTTCATCACAAATATTTTACTAACATTTTTTCTCCGATGTTAATTTATGCGAACCACTTTAACAATGGCTAAGGAATTCCCTTCCGGCGTATCCGGATTCTGCTATCCGGCCGCACCGGCCGCCACAATAGACCGGATAGGCGAGAGTCTACTTAATTTCCCAATAACTGGAAGAAATATTTCTCTACAATCGATTTGTGAGTTGACCCACTCTCTGCTCGAGAACGTCTCGGCAAGGTATCTCAAGACTCCTTTCCTTCGAACTTCCCACAGTGGCCACGCGGAGTGCGTGGTATGACGGTTCGCCTGTCATTCGTCCAGGCAGTGACGAGTCCCTCACTCCTACCTCTAGGTAGAATCCTACATTTGTTTTATAGCGACAAGTTACATCATACCATCAGTTGAGCGGTTGCTGCGTCTCCGAAAAGCGATCAACCTGCGTATTGCTCCAGGTGGTTCGCGAATACGCGAACGGTCGACTGGTTACACGATGGCTTACAAGGAGTTGCACATCGAATGCAGTGACATTTCACTGCGATGTGCCGTCCAGTTCACCTTGTAAGCATCGACTGACGCTTGTCTCCACAGACGATGCTCCACAGGGGTGTGCTCAATGCTAAATGGTTTGGGGAATAATACCGTTAATCGTCAGGATCCCGTGGGGCGTTTTTTATATTTCTTTTCCACCTCGAATCAAGATAAGACCTTTTAATTTTTTTTTTTCAATTTTGAAATAGTTTATTACGAAATTCTATGATTATAACTCCAAAATAGGTGACATCAGTTCGACGAATAAGACATGCAAAAAAACGAGAGGTTCAATAAAATTTCTTATTTACTTTTCATCTATAGCAGGGATGGCCACAGCTACCCGTCGCAGGTATTTTGCCCGTGAGGGCATAACGCGGGTAAGCGAAGGACAGTTTCTGCCAGCGACCTCGCTGAGGAGGGATGAACGGACACGCAGTAGATGGGGCATCTAGCACTACATTTTTGACGCATTCTTATCGCAGTAACAAACGTGTAGATCGTTTCGTGGATATTTCAGAGGAACGCACGAGTCTCAACCCCCCCTCCGCCCTTCTTCCTTGTACGTTGCATGCAGTGGCCAATAGTATTCGTCGAAGGGCAAATCGCTGGAGACCTCTGATGTACAAGTTAAGCTTCGCAATATTCTATTCCACCTAAAGAACAATGTTAACGAGAAACATTCCACTTCAGCCTTCCCGTAATCGGATGTGATACTGCGCATTAAATGAATGCTTATTCTACAAGCAGACAGGACTATTCCTTCATTCAAAATTCATTACATTAATCCCCACATCAATGGGATATTCAGTGTTAATGAAATGTATTTTACTGATTACATAATTTTATACCTCTTCGAAACGACTCACGCTTTCAATTAATTCTTTTATCGTATGTTTGAAACGACTTATGATGTAATTGCGAATTAGTAATATAAAATGGCCAATCGTGTTCATGGGATTGTGTCATTGTTTCTTTAAGAAGTAAAGCGAAACAATTACTAGCACATCCCATGGTTGAATCAGGAGTGAGAATGCTTTCGAATGCAAAATGAAGAAATGTTAGAAGAAAAGAAATCACTCGAATGAAGACGCAAGCCCGTGTCCCCGTGCGCATAAATGAAAATGACATGTACCTGTGCTTCGTCCGTTCCATGTATGGAGGCGGGCAGCAGCTTCCAGGAGCGGCTGGCCGTGCCACAGCTTGCCTAATGAGCCACGCTCCCCCTAGCCCCCCACCCCTAAAAGACATCGCGAATGCGCTGCACGCCGCGGTAGACACAGGCGGAAGTGGGAGCCACGAGGTTCGCCGCCTGGTGACGCTGGCGACGTTGGAAACACGACTCGAGATTCAGTACAGATGTGCTCCAACCGCGACTGGGGAAATTCAAAACGTTTCGCGGATTATTGAGTTCAGGTGAAACGAAATTTAAAGTATCCTTGCGACCAACCTTTCGAAATACTATCAACTCAATGATTCATAAATAGTGATGGATAACGGTATCAAGAATTATGAAGTAAGATTGTGTACATCAAATAATTTATTGACATAAAAGTTCACTAGTGCCTTCTTTGAAGCATCTACATTCCATTCGATTCCAAAACTAAGAGCATTTCACATCACTGTCGGACAAGGTGAGCAATAAAATTTAAAGAAAATTTTTTAAAAAATGTTTTGTATTTGGTTCCATTGATTTCCCATGTTGAGCGATTTGAAGTAACGGAGCTTGAGAACTATTGACTGCAGAGATCATTTTGTGCACTGAATTATTCACATAATCAATTGAATTATTATTGGAACTTAGGTGGAGAAATGACTTGGAGTTCCCTACGGTTAAACTTAATTTAACGAACTACCTGTTTCACAATTCAAAGGTTATTACTTCTTTAATGTTAAAGTTTAATTTTGGAGTGATATAAAAACTCCATATCATACGTTTATAAACAATTCATTTTTAACATTACAGTCTGTAAGTCTGAAACCACAGCAAAGGGAAACTCCGTACAGCAGGTCAACGATTTACCTATTTTGTCTATCGACACCTATTTCGATTATTCGATTGTCGACACCTATTTCGGTATCGACCTATTTTCGTGTCGCGTTTTTGAGTAACGGTTCATTAGTGCTTTAAATATCATTAGAGTTCTTTCATTAATAAGCAAGATCGTAACGGCGCGGAATAGCGACAGCTCATTTGATTGTCACCTCGAAGGTCGAATGTATTTTCCTTAAAGATTATATGTTGTATTTTCATCATTAATATCTTTTGTTAAAAATATGTTAATGTAATAGCAAATAATAGTAATAAATTTATTGTCAAAAGAGCTGTAAGAAACGCCTAATGACAAGTGGGGGTAATAAATTAATTTACTCTCTAGAAACAAGCGAGGGACCATCCCATCAATTCCGATCAAGAGCCCAAAAGCAATATTTTACATGGAAAGACCATTATGAATCATAAGTAACACAAGCAGCATGCATGGAAAATTGTAATTTATTGAGTATTAAAAATGCTATAGCAATGGTGTGATACAGAATAAGATGAATTAGCACCATCTAACACTACTAACTAGAAACATAATTAGAAAGACAATATTTATTGGGAAATACAAACTCATCAACTTCCACTATTAAAACCAATAAATTCTTTGACAAACAATGGCGCGTTAGAAATCTTTTAATTACGGATTTGAAGAGATTCAATTCAATAACACCTTTTATATTTTGAGGAAGGGAATTATACAAAGCGATTCCTGAATGATAAGCCTTTCTTTTTGCAAAGAATGGTTACATGCTATTAGTCTTATTATGAGTGTTGTGTTCATGAACTAGAATGTTTCTGAAGTGTGGGCTTTTAGGAATTCAACCTTAACGAGCACAACCACTTTGTAAATGCAAATACAAGAAAGAGGATGCACTTTATTACACATATAATATTAGAATTGCGCATATATGTATTGATAAAATAGAAAAATACCTTACGTCATGAAATTTCGATGGAACACTGCTAGATTTTCATCTTTGTGTAGCTCCTTATGCTAGCTATAAAGTTTCAAACAAACCACGACTATGATTAAACGCCGGCACGTCAAACAATTTTAACTCCAGGTTTTAAAAACCCATCACGTAAAATAAATTAGAATCAACCTCATTAGGTTTTAAAACGGAAACGCAACGCAACGTAGCTAAATATAACTCAATGTAATGCAAATGTTCCACCTACCGCCGACCGGCCCAATCATTTCAAACCAAAACAACATTCGGGGAGGTTCTCACTCCGTCGTCAAGAACAAATGAACATTTTTTGCCCAGTTGGAATCATTCACAATACAAGAATCTACGAAATCACAGAACAAAATTATACTGTTACAAGAGAGCTTGGTAACATCGATCTTCATTCCTCGAGTGAAAAATGTTAATTTTTCATCCGAATTCGGGTGAATAACAATAAATTATATAGAAACGAAATCAGATCAAAATTATATTATCTTTTACACTTTGATATTTATTTGGTTCCAATAATAATAATACTTTTATTTTGCATAAAGAACGAAAAAAAATGCTATACAATATAAATATCACAACAGAGAGTTAGTAATTAATTTCCGTCAGTTCTAAAATCATGTAATCTCCTTGAATGCATTGAAATAGGGAAAATGTAGAAGACTCTTCGGTTTAAGAAAGTAGAAAATAGATCATGTCTATTGCGTCAACAGACGGTGGAGCTCGATTTTCACAGTTTCCTACAATAAAGAGTAATTTTATTCAGAAGCATTCAGAAGCTAGGAGTTGACACTGAAGTGTTCAGCGTACTGCCAACATCCATCACACAGCACTGCGTCCAATGTGCTTTGTTTTCATGAAGTCTCATCCTGACGCAGGGAATAACTCTTCCCCACAAGTGGAGTCAGATTCATTGTCACCATATTTGGTGCGGGGGGGGGGGAGGGGCAGACCTACTTCGGGCCGAGGAGCCCGGACCTCCGGGAGACCCGGCTGACTAAGAGAAAAAGTTTTTCCTAAATACACTCAACTTGGCATGAAAATTCGGTGAAAATTTAAATCATCCCTGTAATTTCTATTATGTTTTTTAAATTTTCTTTACGACTTGTCTATTTTTTGTATTTATTATTAATTTTCATAATGATTTGAGATTGTATTTTTTATTTAAGCATTAAAAAATATGAGATAGTGACTGTTCTAAGAGGTAGGTACTTGTTAAATAATTGGTATATTATGTTTCGACCAAAGCAAATAAGAATTTTAATTTTCTGTAGATGATTTATTATGTACAAAATGGGCCAGTCAAACGCGTATAGTAATAAGTAAACAAACATTCTTATTTTTCTCTCTCCATAAATTTCATAATAATTTTTGTGATTGCTTGAAAGTTAACATATTCGAAACTCGCCTTTTACGTTGCCAGTACGTAGAAGTAAAAAAAGACGAATTAAATTATATATGGTCCCTAGGAGCCTCTATCAATCCAAGATTGAACAGATAACTGTAAAGGATCATACTCAAAATTTCTTCAAATATTTCTCTTTCGATGTGCTCTTAACAGTCAATGAACACGAGAAAGAAATTTTTTCCTTCACTGATGAATGCGAAGGTGGAAGACCTTGAGGAAGACCTCCTACATATGTGCTCTTATTTTCTATAAATGTTAAATTAAATATTATTTTTCTATAAATGTATTAAATTTTCTATAAATGTT